>VUYV01000035.1:6071444-6099363 GCA_008711295.1 Anarhynchus alexandrinus | reverse complement strand
CTGCTCCCCCCCCTCCCCCCCCCCAAATTTAACCCCAGCTGCAACTTTTCCCCCGCTGGCGGGGCTGAGCTGGGGCTCCAGCAGTCCTGGGGTGGGTTTCCCTTACCCCCTCCCTACTCCCTTAGATTGCTTTTAGCGGGGTGGGGAATCCTTTTTGTTGCAAAGCCCGGCTCGCTTTGCAAGCCTTCCTCTTCCTCCTCCCTCCTTCTCCTCCTCCTCCCCTGCTTTTTGTGCCCGCCGCAGCAGGGCTGGACAGGCCGGGGGAGGGAAGCGATGGGAAGGGGAGGTCGCCCCCCCTCCTCCTCCTTCTCCTCCTCCTCCTCCTTCTCCTTCTCCTCTCCCTCTGTGTGTGTGTTTTTTTTGCAGGTGTGTCAATTTTAATTCTGCCCAGTAGGTGGGACTTGGTGACTTTCGCACCGGGATTTTTTTTTTGTGTGTGTGTGCTTCTTTTTTTTTTTTTTCCTTTTTTTTTTTTCCCCCCTCCTCCTGGTGTGTTATTTATTTATTTCCCCGGCTGCCTCCCCAGCCTCCCGTTGCAAACCCTCCGGAGCGGCTGGCAGGGAGCGGCGGGCGGCGGGCGCAGGGCGGCCGGGCCGGCATGCATCCCCGCCCGCTGCCGTTGCCGCTGCCGTAGCGGGAATTACAGCCTCTCCGAGCCAGCTGCCAGCATGATTTCATCTGCTGGAGGATTTTTTCATCCGATCGCTTGAGGTTTTGTTGTTTTTTTGGGTGGCTTTTTTTTTTGTTTGTGGGGGTTTTTTTTCCTTCGTCTTTGTTTCCTTCCCCCTTTCCCCCCTTCCCCTCCCTCCATCCCCCCTTTCCTCCTCCTCCTCTTTTTTAGAAGCAGCAATCGGAGATGGATGTCTCTCTTTGCCCTACCAAGTGCACTTTCTGGAGGGTATTTTTGCTGTGGAGCATTTGGGGAGACTATCTGCTTTCGGTGCTGGCTTGCCCTGCTAATTGTCTTTGCAGCAAGACAGACATCAATTGCAAGAAACCGGATGATGGGAACCTCTTCCCTCTCTTGGAAGGGCAGGATTCAGGCAGCAGCAATGGCAACACGAGCATCAATATCACGGACGTCTCAAGGAACATCACTTCCATGTAAGTGGGGGGTGTCCCCCCCCCGGCGCACGGGTGCGGGCTATGCTGCCTGTGCAGGGCTCAGGTGCCCTCGGCATTGCTGCGCCACCCGGGAAGGGGACTCAGATCCCGCTTCCCCCTTCCTTTACCCCATNGGGGGGGATAGGCAACGCCACAGCCGCATATATACCTAAATTGGGCAAGAAAAGCGAGTTCTGAGCTGCTTGTTCTTTTTGGAGACTTTGGATCCGATTGTCTTGGGTTTTTTGTTTTTATTTTTTTTCATCCCCACAACAGAAAATGCTCCTTTCCCTGCCCTGGCTGAGAGTATTTGGGGATCTGCGGTTTCGCCTTTTTAAGGGGAGGAAAAAAAAAAAAAAGGATAGTGAGATGTCCCTTAAATAGCTTATTTAACTCGCATTGTTATAATTTTGCAACTCGCCGTGGTGCTGCGATAGGATTTGTCTGTTTTCGTCTCGGGGTGGTGGCAATGGGGAGAAGCATCGGAGCAGGGAGATATTTTTAGTTGAGCACTTTGCGTTTGTTTGCATGCTTGTTTATCTGGAAAATCAACTTGAAGTTGCATTATCCTTGTTTGGAGAGGCAGTTAGCAAAGCCCATGTTAATCTCATCAGCGTGGAGTCGAGAAAGGAATATATTTCATTCTCCCGAATCCATCATGCCCTGTGTGTGTGTGCGGAAAAAAAAATTCCTAATCTCTTCCAATCTCTGTCTTTATTTTCCAGTACATTTTGGGGTGAGATGAACTCTGAGCCATTTCATTATTCTAATGCTAATTGAAATGTGAGCATTTAGGGAAATGTAGCCCCCCAGAGCAAGTTGCCAGTGGGCGTTTAGCAGAGAAGAGGTGGAATCCTTTATTCTGGCAGTTAAATGCAGCAAGGTTTGAAATAAGTAATGGAGTGTTATTTATTTTATTTTATTTTTTCCCACCTAGATGGCACAGTTGCATGGAGGGAGGGGGCTTTGCTGGGTCTCTTCCCGAGGCTGTTTTATTTGGTCACAGTGCAATTGCAGCAAAGCCATGGAGTAATTGCAGTGCCTCTTTTGCAGCTCTGCTTGTCACCTTTGCTGGGTAAAGATGATGGGAGCCGCTCTCCCTGCTTGCTCACAGGTTCCTGCGATGCCTGAGCAGGTTTTCACCACGTACCACTGACCCTGAACACCCAGCCCTGCCTTCGCCTTGCCAACAAACCTCTGCAAACCCAGCAGGAATGGGGAAAGTAAAGGGGAAAACTAATGCAATGCTCCCCTTTCCAATTTGCCCCATATTTCTCCTGCGTTGTGGTGCCAGAGTGTTTTCTCTGTGATGCGGGAGGGATGTGGGTGATGATGGGGAAGTCAGAGAAACTCGTGTGTTGTTTTTGTGTGTGGTTTTTTTTTTTTTCCTTTTCCCTGTGTTTGCTGTTTGTTGTGGTTTGGTTTTAACCCTTTGGGGAGCGGGGAGCAGCAGGGAAAGCTGCCAAGGGTTTGGAAGCCGCCAGCGTAAGCGAGTGTGCGTTCATCAGATGCCCACATGCATCTGAACTGCTGTGAGAGGTAGTATTATGTGAGTCCTTTGTGCCCAGAAAATGTCTTTACTGCTTTGAAATTGAAAAATGCTGATAAGCAGTCCTTAACAAGGAGAAGGGGGGGGGGGGNNNGGGGGGGGGGGGGGGGGGGGAAGATTCAACTCCAGAAACACAGGTATTGGGTATTTTTTTATTATTATTATTTGAAGAGGACCTTCTCTTAAGTTGGGGAAGGAGGAGAAGGTGTCAGTTTTTTTGCTGGATGTTATATGCTCCACGCTGAGCAAAGCACTTTCCCTTGCACCCCTGCCAGCCCCACACCTCCTTCCCCAGGCTTGGGAGCCAAGGCACAGGACTGGGGTGAACCCCAAAATGCTGTGAGGGCCTGAAACTGGGTATGAGTGAAAACTTTCCCCAGCGGTCTGGGCTTCCTGGGGAGGTGGCAGTGTTTTGTAGGGGATGCTTATGGGAGAAGAGGGGTGTTTTGGGTCGTGTGGCTGATTCCTAGCAAAGAAGTCACTGCTGGGAGCCAGGGTTGAACCTGTGTTCGTGCTCTTGCATGGGAGGCATTGGGTGCTGCACCCTCCCAGCTCAATGTCAGGCCTTTCCTTGCCAGCATCCCCCCCTCCCCCGTCTTGGGTGCTGGGGCGGGGGGTACGTGGAAGCTCAGCCTGGTCATCACTGAATCACTCCTGGCATGTGGGTCTGATTCAGCTGAGCACCGAACGGCGCTTCCCCCTGCTTGGCTTCTTCAGGCAGCCTTCCTCATTTGTGGGCAGAGGAACCTTTGCCCATGGGGCTGGGGGCGAGGGGGGGGGTGTGGTGGTGAATAGGGGAGGCTTAGCCCTGTCCCTGCATCCAAGGGATCCGATGCTCCAGCCAGGTCCTCCCTGCAGGCCCTGGGGGAGGTGGTGGTCTCTGCCCCATTCTGCTGCTGGTGAAAAGGTGGTGGGATATGGGGTGGTGAAACCACCCTGGGGTCAAACAGGGCCTTATTCATGTCCAAAAGACAAGCTTAGCTTGGTGATCTGAGCTTGGGGGTGGTGCTGCTGAAAGGCTGCCAGGGCCCATTTGGAGAGCCGTGTGAGCTGGTTTGGTGGGCTTGTTTATCTTACCCATCCCCGAGCCAGGGCAGAGGGCTCTTCTATGCCAGCCCACACCACCCAGGCAGGTCCCCCCCGCACTGGGGGCCAAGCCATCAGGCACTTTGGGTTATTTCACATCTCAGCAGCNCCCCCCCCCCCCCCCCCGCCAAGGGAAGGGTGACAGAAGGAGGACAGGAGACACCAAGCCTGTACGCTGCCCGTGGAGGCTGGCAGGGTGGGCCAGCCCCGTGGGTGCCCGCAGTGTGGTACCCCATCATCGAGCCTCCTGTTGTACCCCTCAAATGAATGGCCTTTGCTCTGTTTGCTGCTGCTTCTGGTTTCCCATCTGTTCTCCTCCTTTTCAGGGAGAGCAGAGCAGCCACAGTCAGGGCTGGGTGGCTCCTGCCCCAGCTGGACTGGGGGGATGGTGACACACAACCTATGTGCAAATCCAGGTGGTGCCAGGTTAATAGTGAAGCAGGGAAAGGGCAGCAGGCTCTTGCCCTGAGATGGAGGAGGAGGTTGGGTTGGCTGCTGTCCCTCTGCCCTTTCCCAGCCTGTCCAGAAACATAGCCAATTTCAGATTACATCCCTGGGGACGTGGCTCTGCGCACAGAGATCCCTCTGAGAGCTACCAATGGTCCTAGCCGAGGGGCCGGCTTGGACCCTGGCTGAGATGGCTTCAGTCTGGAGTCATGCTGCTGGACTTGCCCCTCCCGATCTGGGGAGAGGATGACCTGGCTGGGATCATGCCATCGCTTTTCCTTGTGCAGCTGGGTGGCCTTTGCTGTGTCCCCAGCCAGGTGTGACCTGGGGGAATGCTCAAGCTTCCCCTAACCCAGGCTCACCCCTGTGGCATGGGGCTCCATCCGTTGCAAGACCTCCCTAAAAAGGCTAGATGCATGGGGAGAACTTCACTCCTGAAGGTCCTGCAGCACAAAACCTCTTCTGCCCCCCATACTGAGCAGCCAGGGTGTTTGCCACATTGGGTCCCCATCCGTGGCACCGCGGGGGTCTGGCTGGTGCATGGGGTGGCTGGGTTTGCCTGTGCTGCCACGTGTCGGGGTGACGGCAGGCGCTGTGTGCTGGGGGCGGGCCGGGGAGTTACCCTTCTGGCAGCGTGGGCAGCGCCTGCATGTGCCGGCATGGCGCGTGGGGAAGGACGGACGGAGGAGTTTGCCATCTGGGCCTCCCTACTTCTCAGCTGTTGCTATGGCACTGCAGCAATGCTGCCAGGCAGGCGATGGTGGCCTGCGTTCGTCACCCCTGGGCTCCCTTGAGGTAGGGAGATGTCCCTGGTATGCGATGCCTTGCTCCCTCATCCAGCCTCACTGGGGGGAGAATGGGGTTTCTTACGACAAAATACCCCCATGGGTGGGTTTGCAGGGTACATTTGTGAAGCATGTAGCTGCCTTCAACCAGCTGAGATGAATTCAGAGCAACTTAAGAGGAGGTGGACTGTTGTGGAGCGCCATGGGATGCAGTATTTTGGGGTTTCGCAGGGCCAAGGGGAAGCATCTTTCCCTCCCATGGACAAGAAGAGCTCTATCCTTTCCTGCTGGGCTGTCCCACCAGCCCATGGAATCATCTGCTCCATCCTGTGGGCCTGGCTGGGGGTGGGAGAGCCACGTCAGAGCTGGGCACTGTGGGGGGTGAGCAGCAGCTCAGCCCCCACTTGCTGCATGGGAGCTGGGAGCACGTGGTGTGGGGGAGAGTGAGGGGGTGCACAGAGCAGCAGCACCCCTTCGCTGCTGGCACCAGGAGAGGCAAGGCACCGGTGATGCCCATGTGTGCCTGCATCTGGGAAGAAAGAAAGGGCAAACATCTTCCTGGAAGGGGTGGAGGGAGCAGAACTTGCTTTGGTGGCCCAAACAACCAGGAAGGGGGCTCCTGCGATGCTCAAGCTAGCAATTGCTCTGCTTCAGACAACAGGAGACAAACTTTTCTCCCCTCTGTGAATCAGCCACATCATGCCCAGTGCTGCTGCTCTCTGGAGACAAAGGGCTCTGCATTCCCAAAACATCCCATCCCACCATTCCTCCCATCTCCTGGTCCTGGAGGCTTTCACTGCTGCAGAGACCATTCAAAAGATCCCTAGTTGAATCCAGCTTTGTTTTGCAGGGCTCTTGTTCATGCAAAGCGGCTGTCCTGAACGATGTTAGGATGGGGGAGGCAGGTGCAGCACGAGGCTGTGAGGACAGAAGAAGATGCAGAGATGTCTGAGACAAGGAGGTGGGCTGAGATATGGTCTTGAAGTTCTAGAGGTGCCTTAAGCCGGGAGCACTGACTGTCCCCGTACCATGCCCCTTGCATCAGGGGATCAGGTCCATGGTGGGTGCTGGCCAGTGCCCCAGAGTAGGTAAACTTGCAATTGGGGCTCCCAGGGCTGGGTGCACCCCCTTGGGCTGGCTGCTGGCTCCTTGCCCTCCTCCTCTTACGGCCTTGCTGACCAGTCCTGGAGGGAGGCAGGCACTTTCCTGGCACCGGTGATGTCTGGGACCTCCAGTGTCACCAGCAGCCCTCCAGATGATGTGCTGGGGCAGAGCAAAAGGATCTTGGGTAGGTGTGCTATAAAAGGTGGTTTTTGAAGGAGTCTGCTGTCAGGGCAGGCCAGCTCTGATTTTCCAGCAGTGGCTGAGCTAACACTGAGCTGAGGACATCAGGAACCTGAGAGTTACAGCCCTGGTTTGTCTGGGACACGGGATTCCTGATGGGTTGAGTCACCTGCCTTTTCATGCCAGAGTCTGCTGGTGTCTCTGCCCCTCTTGTGCCTGATCCTGCTGGGGTCCCCAGGTCCTCCCCAGCCGTGTCTGTGTTGCCTGGCTCTGCTCATGGCCCGTACCAGGTGTTTCTCTGGGGAGGAGATCATTTTGGTGCCTGCCAGGACTTCCCAGGGTTTTTCCGAGCTGAATGTGAGGCCTGAGCTGCTGCCTGGACTGGAGGAGCTGGTGACTTCGGATGGTTTCAGGGTGCATGTGTCATCTCCCCAGCCCTTATCTCCTGCAGGGTTTGGGGAGGTCTAGGTCAGCTCGGGCTGCTGGCTTGTCTCCCTGGGTGTGGAGAGGTGAGAAGGGGAATGCTTTGGGTCTAGGACAGGTGTTTCATGGGGGAGAGAAGCAGAGATGGAGGGGAAGAGACGGAAGAGGTACCTGCCTTGCTGCCCTTGGAGGCTCAGAGATGTGTTTCCTCTGGGTCAGGGCTTTTGTAGAGCTTGGTTAGGGAAAGCTGTCTGGGTCTGCTCTACCCCATCAGCTCACCCCTGTGGAGGGCAACACCTTCATGTGCTTTGGTACGAGGCTGTGCGTGATCTCCCAAAGATCTGTGACCATCCACTCAACCAGCAATGCTGGGCTCTTTCTGTGAACCCCCAAACAGGCGATGGGATGTCCCATAGGACCACCCTTGGGTAGCCCTGCAGGTAGGTGGTGCTCAGCGATGCTGCCCAGTGCTACCCTGGCACACTGGCTTGTCCTGCTCAAGCAGTGCCCATGCTAGGTGTTGCCCATGAGTTTATGGTTGGATTTGGTGCATCCCATTCAAGGGGGGCTGCAGTCAAGCAGGGAGTGAACCAGCCCCTGAGCCTGCCAGGCTTCCAAAAATGAGTATTAATAATGCTTGTAACTCAGTGTATTATTACCAGGCACTGTGCAATAGCAGTAATTTTGAGCTTTGGGTTTCCTGCAGTTTGGGGGGTTGTGTAGGTGCTTTCAAAGCAGCATGTGGGCTCTGGTCTTCCCCAAATTTTCTTGCTCTCCCCTCTGCACCAAGGGGTGCACAGCAAAACCCCCACCAAGGCAGTGCTGTGGGGCCAGTTTCCTCTTCAGAGGGTGCAGTTTGTGTATGGTGGTTGGATACTGCAGGCACTTTGTGTTCCATACGAAGAGATGGGGAGCAGCAGCCCTGGATCCCCCACCAGTGGTGCTCCAGGTCCTGCAGTACCAAGCACCAGGACCACGGCTGCAGCGGGCTGGTCCCCGTGTTCGTCTCCCAGCGTCGTGAGACTTCTCCAGACAGTGGCTGCTTTTGCGTGAGCAGCTCCGTGGGTTGTGCCATAACCCCCAGCCTCTGCCCTGTGCCCTCCCTGGGGCAGCCGGGGCCCGGCTCAGCCCCGGCGCATCCTCTCCTCTTCCCCGCGTTGGAGGGTGGCTGTGCCGCTAGAGGGCAAGCGGCAGCATGAGACGGCGCGGCTCCGGGCTGCACGGGCGAGTAGGAAGACGGAACCACAAGTCAGCCCGGGCTGGTGGCACCGGGAGCGGCCGGGGGCTGCTGGGGCTGAGGGGTCGAGTCGCCACTCGCTGTCACGGTGATGGATGCCGTGCATGAGGGGAGGCTTTGCTCTGGGGTGTTGGTGCTGCCATACACCCTCATGGGTTCCCACCTGCTCCCCAGCTGGGCATACTGGTCCCCAGGAGGACACCCTGCGGTGTCAGATGGTCCCCTGGGATCAGGCGGGGTGCTGGACCACGGCTTTCCCCTTTGTGCTGCTGCAGGAGGATGCAGTCAGTGCACCTCCACGTACCGATAGCTCTTACACTAGTGCCGCGAGTGATACAACCTCAGCCCATCTGTGAATTGGGATGATTTGTGGCTTTTTGGAAGATGTTGACCCAACCAGAGTGGGTGCAGTGGGGAGGTGTTTCTGGGCTGCTTGAAGTGCTGGGAAGAGGTGCCTGATCGAGGTGGTGTGCTACTGTTTGCAACCAGCTTCGGGCTGTGCGTGGTCTGCAAGGAAGCCCCTAACAGCTCTGCCCATTTTATTGATGGGGAAACTGAGACACAGAGCAGCAGCGCAACTGGCCTGCAAGCAGTGGGATGGGGATGGAGACCCTTCAGTCTGGCACCGAACAGGGTTTAAGGAGAGGCCAAGCACGGAGGGGGGATAAACAAGGCTGTTATATCTGTCCAGTTGTATTCAACATCCATGGGAAGTGTCCCCAGAGGAATCCTGGTAGTAGAGGCAAGAGGGCACAGGCTGAGAGCTGCCTCTGGATGCCTCCAGGGTGCCTTCGATGCTCTTTGCTTCTCTGATTAACCCTTTGCTGCAGAGGTTGGATGGAGGTTGGAGGGCTAAAGAGGCCACGTGTCCTTCCCCAAGGGGGAAAGGCTGAGAAGAGCTTGATGTGAGATGGGGAAAGTGCTGGCGGTAGTAGGAAGCTGGTTTTGACCCTGCAGCATCCTCCATGTGCAGCTCCTGAGGGATATCTCATGCTCCCTGGCAGCTAGGCTCAAGATGGGCTGGTTATTTCCCTGCTGGCTATTGCCATGCACTGCCAGTGTTGTGGAAGGGCTGTGACACCCAGTGGTCCCACAATGCAACAGCAAATTGGTCCCCCGCATCATGTCAGGGGTGATGGTTTTGTGGGATATGTGTTGGGGTGTAGATGACGGACATAGGTTAGAGCCGTGATATTGCTCAGGGCCTGGGCTTCACTTCATTTGAAGAAAAAGAGATGGAAATCTCTCTGGATTCCCCTTGGAAGGCTGCACCGGAGTCAGTGCCCAGCTAGCAGGGCTCCTCCACCAGCCCTTTTGCATGTGCCCTTGTGCATCTCCATTATCCATGTACCACCCTGTTTCCAGACCCTGTGGGGCTGGGGGTCCTGCCCTGTCCCCCCCCTCCCCGCCTCTGTGTGAGTCCTGGCCCCTGCTTGCCTGGAAGAGTAGCACCAGAAAAATATGTGCTATATTTTTAGCTTGTTCTCATGTGATGTAGCAGTTGAGGAGCCAAAGGAGAAGCCAGAACCACGTGTGCAGCCAGCTTTCCTCCAGCTGCCACCCGATGCTCTGGTGTAGGAGATAATGGAGCCTGTTAGTGACCATCCCCACCCTGTACCCCGCCTCCAGCATGTGCCATCAGCCCCACCTTCCCCTTCTCCCAGCTTTGGTCTGCCTAAATGGAAAGGAAAATGACCTTTCAAATTAAAAACAAAAGTCCAAGCAGTAGAGCAGAGAGGTCAGGAAGGATTCCCAGGGGAGTGTGATGGTGCGATAGCATTGATGGGTGACTTGGGGTGCTTCTCCTTGACCTCTGTGCTTGTTGCAGTGACAACTGAGTGGCCTTGGGATCCCAGGGTTCCAGGGAAGGATGCAGAGAGATGCTGAGACCAGGTGCCATTCCCCATGCAGCCTCTTCCCTGCAGCCCTCCTACGGCTCTGTGTCAGGCTCGGTCGTGCTGGGGAGGGCACAGGGCACCGGTACCTTTGCTGGCAGCCCTGCACTGTCCCTGGGGGACTGAGAAGTGGGTAGCAGCAGATGTGACCATGGTGAAGTCCCCATCCTCCTGGGCTGTGCAAAGCTGTCCCTTAACTCGCTCTCCTTGAGCTCTCCCTGGGCAGTTCCCAGTAGGAAATATTAATGTGGAAATGCTCAAACAGATGCTGGGAATCTGAGTGCTGCTGAGGACCCTTCATGCTCAGGGTTTTGCCAGGATAAATTAGGAACATGACTGCTCAGCTGAGCCACAGTGGTGCCAGGCTCTAACTCCTGACCCTGCTAGGACATGAAGCCATATGGAGGAGAGCCTGGATGCCTCCAGCTGCTGACCTTCCTTCTGCTCCTGGAGCAGCTCTGGCCTCATTCCCCATCCCACGCTTTCCATGGAAATGCTGTGCAGTTACCTGGGCTGGGAACCAGGAGTCCTGGCTCTCTGGTCTGTGATCCAGCTGTGCAGATGCTCCCTTGGGCTGCCTGCCCTTGTCTCCTGGACCACAGCCCTCCTCCTGCCTGCTTCTAACCCAGATAGGCAAGACCAGCTTGGGCATCCCTCATGTCCATCTCAGTACAGATGGAATTGCCTATGGGGAGCTCTGTGACTTGTGAGGCTGGAAAGATCTCTTTTGTTCCCCAAACCTCTTGCCTCTAGGACAGGGCTGGGTGCTCCTGGGGCAATGATGTGGGTCCTGGTTTTGGCTGTCTCCTGCCTTGTCTGTGCTCTCCCAGCCAAAATATATCATAGGAAAAGTGAGCTGAAAGCCACTGAGTTGCTTGGTGGCTGCTGCTGAGCAGCCTGAGGAGCAAGAGAAGTTCAGTGGGACACAGGGTCAAGGATGCTGTGTATTCCTGGCTCCCCAGCTTGTGGAGAGCATCCTTGTCCTCCTGGGGCTCTCCTTGTGAAAGTTCAGAGAAGCTGAGTGTTACTGGGGACTCTTTCCTAGTTTGAGCCTCAGGTGGGCTCTGGCCATGTCTGTACTGCCAGCCTGTCCCGGGCTCTGCAGTGGGGAGGGCAGAGTAGCACAGAGCTGGGTCGGGGCAGCAGCCTGGTGTCCCCTTGGCAAGTGTTGTGCCCCTCACTTCAGGTCGGGGCGGATGCTGGAGGGTGTGCTCGGGAGCATCAGAGCAAAACCCGAGCGCAGAGAGTGCATGCAGGGCTCCGATGCGGTGCGGGGATGGATGCTGGCTGGGCAGGGAGACAGTCGGAACACTGGGGGGGGGAGGGGGGGGGGGGGGGGGGGGGGGGGGGGTGGCTGGCACCCAAGGGGTTAACGGCAAGGTGCATGGTACAGATGGAGTGGATTTGGGAGAGGCAGAGCCTAATGAGGCTGAAGAGGTATCAGGTGGGAGAGCTGAGCTGTGGACACTGAGGGAGGTTGGGGATTGTGGGTGAGGAAAGCAGGTGGTTGCAGTGCTCCTTGCAAGATGCTGCGGCAGCAGTTTTGGGAAGAGGAGCTGAAGCTGGGATGCTCGCAGGTACGAAGTTGCGTGGGTTGCCTGCCCTGGCTCGGGGCAGGGGGGCAGTTGGGAGGGAGGTGGGTCCATGCCTGTAGCTGCTGGCTGCCTGCTGGGTGTTGGGCTGCGGTGATGTGTTTTGGTGCCTGTCTTTGTGTCCCCCCCCAGCACTTTGTGGGCCCTTGGCTTCTTGGTTGTAGCCAAGATCCCATCTCTGGGCCAAGAGGCACCACTTTGGGCAACCCTGCCTGGAAATCCTCCTCTCTGTGAGTTGCCCTGTTCTGCTTTCTCCTCTGGGTCTTAATGACCAAAGTCCCTGATGTCGCCAGCCTGAGCTGTGCCTGGGTTGTTCCGGTGTTGCAGATAAGCCCTCCCTTCCAGGAGGGTTGGTGCTGGGATACCCAGGCTTGTCCCCAGCCCCAGGCAGGCTGCACATCACCCGGGGTGTTCTGGGCTGCCCTGGCAGGGCAGAGAGAGAAGGATCCCTGCCTTCCAAAAGGCATGGGTAACTTAGATTTATTTATTCAGAGACTTAATTAGCATCTTTAAATATTAAATAGTAAACAAACTGTGTCTAGCGGGATCAACATTTACAAACAGGGATTTTAATCTCCCCGCCCCCCCCTCCTCTCTGGGACACGCACTTGTTTTTTAAGTGTTTGGGGAGGAACGGCTACGTGTGAACTCTGGTTGGTGGGTGAGGGATGGACCCACAGCGCTGCTGGTGAAGAAGGGGGAGAAGACGGGGTGAAGGGGCATGACCAGACAGGAGGACTAGGAAGAAAGAGGCAGAGAAGCAGGGATGTGCGCTCAGAACATGGGTGTTGGGGAATTGCAGAGCCAAGTGCTGGATTTAGGTAATTCTCTGCAGGATGTGCCATCCCCCTCCTCTTGCCCAGGCAGGTGGAAGGGGACAGGCAGGAGATGGAGGTTCCTGCCATGGTATGGCTAATTGCAATCAAAAGGTGATGGTCCCTGCAAGGGGAGGTGGTTTGCAACTGATCTGCATCCTATTATCTCTGCAAATGGAGGCCTGCCTGCTAGCAGATTACACTGGGGGTTATTTATTGGCAAAGCACTGTACAGTTTTAATTTTTCCTTTTTGCTTATTCAGGCTTTAGCTCCAGAGGAAAATAGCCTGGGGTGGCTTTGAAATGGATTCTCTCTGCCCCATTAACTTACTCAGTGAGTTTAATGGGCTTTTTTTTTCTCTGAGCCTTGAAGCCATCATTAATAGGCAGAGATTTATAAAAGCAAAGATACTCCTGAGCTTTAGTCAAACTTTGGGATTGAGGGGTGGGGGCAATGGTGTTGCTGCTGCTTGTGGTTTGGGTGAAGATGTATGGGTTTTTGTTCAGGGACATTGTGAGGGTTGGATGATGCTTTCATGCTTCTCTGGAAATTTTACATGGAGAAGAGGGCCAGGTCACTTGGGATGCTGCCCTGGTGCTGGTGTGTGCCTGTGTTTCTCCACTGGGGCACTGGGGAGATGCCCCTGAGGAGCTGTGGGATCAGCCAGGCTGTACTGGGAGCGAGCCCTTGCCTGCGAGCGATGGGATGGATGTTATCTGGGCTCTTAGGAGTTGGGATGTTGCTCAGTGTGACACATAACCCATCTGCACTGCAAAGCTGCTGTCTCTCCAGGCTGAAAGAGAGAAACTTCTTCTTTTGCCTTGTGTAGGCTGCTCTCAACTTCATTTTCGTCGTGTTTATGCTGTGTCAGGGCTGGGCAGTGCTTGATGCTGTTGTGGATGTCTGTGGTCAATGCTTGGAGCCCTTCCCCTCCTTCCCTCTGCTAGCGGTACCTGGTCCTATTGCACCCCTGTGCTGAACAACCCAACACTGTGAGAAATTGGGTCTCCCCTGCAGGGATTGCACTTGTTAAACATGTGATCCCCACGTAACTGGTGCAAAATAGGGTACCTGGGGAGTGTCTGGAGAGCAAGGCTGAGATGAAACGTTTGAGTGAATTCCCTCTTGGGCTCTTCTAGGACCAACCTCTCCACCTTTCATATTGAAAACCAGACCTGGTGTCTTTTTGGGGCATAAAATGTAGAGGCATGTAAGATGTGGGTTGGCATGTCATCTAGGGGCACCCTCCTGCTGGCACAGTTGAATTTGTGGTCCCCAGGTCATGACGTGTTGCCAACATCACATCTACGTAGGCAGCCCTCAGCTTGTACCGCCGATGGGGAGGAGGGGCAGGGAAGGGCTGGGGGCAGCAGGGTTTCCTGACTCTCTCCTGAACATTAAGTGGAGCTGGCCCTGGCACCTCCTGGGGTGGCAGAGGCCAACGTGGTGTCTGTCCCACTTCCCTGAGTGCTCTGCACAGCATCGTGTGCACTGATGGGAGGATGTTGCAACATGGCACAGTGGCAACCAGAGTCTCGGTGCTGGGACAACTATTCCTATATATTTCTTTACGTGTTTTACTCCACGTGCAGCCCTTGAGGTTAACCCCTGGCAGTGTGAGCAAGGTCAGGCATCACCTGTGTGTCTCCATGCCCAGTCTGGCACTTGCCAGCTCAGGGATGCTGCTAGTCTGAGCCTGGGCTGGGAGATCTGTGACAGCCGGGGACCCAAATGTGCTGCCACCCCTCGCATTTGCACCGTTTGCTGGAGGTGCACATCCCCTGCCAGCCCTGCTGCAGTTCAGGAGTGGGATGAAGATGTAGTGGGATAGGGAAAGGACCTGCTTGCCCAAACCAAGGTGCTCAGGGTTGCACGTGTGGGGCTGACCCCAGACCCTGGTTCCTGCTGGGTACCAGAAGCAGCTGGAAAATGGCACTGGAGACTGGGTGATGTGACTTGTGTGTGTGCTGGTGGCCCTGGGGCTGGCTCGCCTGCCCCACCATGGGATGGAGGGATGGCAGACCGTGACCCCTGCCTGCCTGTCACCAGCCTGGCAGCCCCATCCCGGCGGCGGTGAGGAGCCTTGGCAGCGGGAGAAGCGCTGCCTCGCTGCCAGCAGATGGGCTGGATCAGACCCCGGCAGGGAGGGCTGTGGGGCTTGCCAGGAGGAAGGGCCTCCAGCCCGAGGAGGAGATGTCTGAGGATTTGCTATTTGTAGCCTCCCTGAAGGGACTGACCACCGATCCTGGCTTCAGAGTTCTGCCTCGGGGTGGTGGCAGGACAGGGACCTGCTGAAATGACCCTGAGGGTGCTGTGGCCATGCAGAAGCCACCTGCAGCCGCGCTGGGATGGGGAGGGTCCCCAATGCTGGTCTGTCTGTGACCTCCAGAGCAAGGGGGTGGCTTGTTGCAAATCCATCTGCTCCCACTCCCCTCCCTGGGTCATAGCGGTCAGGGCAAGGAGACGCTTATTTCCTAACAAACATAAAAAGTACTTCTCCCTTTCCCCTGTAAATCCTTGCTGCCTCGGTGCTACCTGCTGTGTAAATTGCTGCTGACCCCGTAAATCACCCTCTGCTTCACTCCACCTCCCCTGGAACTGGCCCTTCCCTCCTAAATCCTCTGTCCCCATCAGTTTTCTGCTGCCAACCCCCTTGCTCTGCCTGCGCGGTAAATCCTGAGCCCCAGTGAGATGCCAGGGGGATGCAGGGAGGGTGCAGTGATGGGGGATGGAGGGCAGCTGCCCCGGGGTGGGTTAATCCCTTCCGACAGCTCCCCTGGAACTCACTATCCAGCAAGAGCTGGTGGAGGATGTTCTGCCCGGCTGCCTGCAGGGAAGGTCATCCTCATGCTGGAAGCAGGACAGGGCTGGGCTGTCATCTTCAGCCCCTGGGTGGCAGCCAGCTAGGTTCAAACCAGACGGTGTTGGGGGACCCTGCGCCTGACCGTGGGCTTCCCAGCCCTTGGGAGGGCTCCTGGAGAGGGCTGTTCCCCCAGGACATGTTTCCAAGATGTAAAAATAGCAAAAGCAAAGATAAAATCTCCCTTTATCCCTCAAGTGCTCGGGGTCATGCCATAGCCTAGCTTCTCCGTGTCCCTCTCTGAGCTGTCTGCAGTGAGCATTGAAGGAGCTGCAGTAGCAGAGGTCCCTTGTGGTAGTGGAGAACCATCACCTGAGCTTCTGTCGGATGCGGGTGCCCCGTTTCTGAACACCGAGCTGCTGGGATGACCATGCTGTGTTTTTCCCCTTATGGTGCTGGGACAGCATGTAGGAGCTGAGGCAAGGGGTCTGGCAGAGATCTGACCCAAGGGAGGTGTAGGAAGCCAAGCTTGGGGGCATCAGATCAGTGCTGTGAGCTGTGTTGTCCGTAACCCTGGCCTTGCTGCTCAGCCCTGACATGCTGGGCTGTGCCAGGGGGTGCAAGAGGAGGTGTTTGTGTCTTCATGCGAAAGGCTGTGGCTAGAGCTGATGACTTGGCCTGTGTGGGCGGCTCAG
This sequence comes from Anarhynchus alexandrinus, assembly GCA_008711295.1. NCBI lineage: Eukaryota > Metazoa > Chordata > Aves > Charadriiformes > Charadriidae > Anarhynchus > Anarhynchus alexandrinus. The sequence continues at coordinate 6,083,650 of VUYV01000035.1, read as the reverse complement.
CACGGAGACTTCTGCTGTGCGCCCTGTGGAGGAAAATGCTGCAGGAGACCTGAGTGCCTTGTGATGTGGCTTTCTGGGTGCCCCAAATATCCAACGTGTGGGTGGGAAGCTGGGGTGCCAGGTGCCAGCCTAAGGTAGGGAAGTGCAGCTATTCCTGACCTCTCTCTGTGAGCCCTGAGCTTGGAGGAGCTCCTCAACCACCAGAGTGGTTCAGGGTTTGGTTTATAGATGTGCTGGCCCTGGCCTACCATGGACCACATGTACCCTCTGGAAAGGCACCAATTGGTGTCACCTGTAGCTTAACTCTGCCTGATTGCCCAGAAGGCGGTTGGCAGAAAACTTGCAAGAAAAGTGAGGTGATGCTCTGGGATGGTTGATTCAGGCATTAATATTAACTGCTCACACTGCTGGCTGCAATGGACCTTGGTTTGACCCAGCTGGGTGTTTCCTTCAGACCTTTCTTCTGTTGCCAAATATCCTTTTTTTCTTTTTTTTTTTTTTTTTTTTTTTGATTAGTTCTTCTTCAGTATCTTGTGTCTGAGGCCAGTTGTGTGGGCTTAAGATACTGCTGTGCTCTGACTTTGGGAGGAGGATGGAGGAGGAGATGTGTATGGTGGCAGCAGAGGCATGCTAACAGCAGTGGGGAAGGCAGGGGGCAGCGGAGGAGAGCAGAGGCAGATTTTTCAAAATCCATATAAATAGCAAAAATAAATTTCCAACAAATGCTTCCAGTCCTGCAGTATTAAGAAAGTGAAGCACTAGAGGATAAGGAAAGCATGAGCAATAACAGCAGGGATTTAGAAAGAATAAATCTTGCCAGACAAACCTGATTGCTTTTTCTTTTTGATGGAATCGCAAAATTAGTGGCTGAGCAGAACGTGGAAATCCTAATATATTCGGATTTAGCAAAGCATTTGATATAGTGTCTCGCCAAATCTTACTCTTAAAATTAGTTCAGTTTGCCTTGGCTATGACGCTGCCAAATGGACTGAAAACTGGCTCAGGGCCCTCAGCAAATAGCGATGAGCTGCGTTTGGGGAGAGGGGGAGTTGTGGGAGCAGAACTATAAACTGGCTTTGCTTATAAAAAAAAAACCCAAGAATGACAGAACCCCCCCAAAATAATAATAATAACAAAAAAAAAACAGGAATGTGGCCTCAGTTTGAGGCACCTTATTACAGGAATATTGTCAAATTGGAGAGAGTTCAGAGGCAAACAAGGGGGGGGGAAGGGAAAAAAAAAAGCTATCGGAGGGGTCAGATTACTCTTGGAGGGTGGTGGGGGCTGAAGAAAGTCCCAGGGCTGGAGGCATTTCGGGGAGGAGCAGGTGGTGGCCCCTGGGGCCGGGATGAATATTTGGACTGTTGCTGGGACCTGGCAGCAAGCACCTCAGCGCCTTCGCCCCCGCACAGCGGAGAATTGTTAAGCTGCCCATTTCATGGCCCTTTCCAGATATTATTGAATAAGCAGGGGAAAATATTCACTGTGACTGACAGAAAGAACATCCCTGACCAGGGGAGCTGGGCATGTTTCCTTGGGGAAAATCTTGAGTCTCAGAGCAAGCACAAGGAGGTGGCCCTGGGCAATTTGGGTCAGGGGATGGGGATTGTCGTGGGCTTGGGTGGGACACCAAAAAATGTTTGTAGCTGTCTTGAGGTGCTGCCTCCTGCAATATCGGTCTGCATCCCTGTTTATCGTCAGGGAAAAGGCTGGGAAACTGCTGGTGGCAGCTGGTGTGCACATGTGTCCCCAGGGGAGGATGGCTGAGTCCTGCAGGTTTAAGGGCTTGTGGAAAGGTGATGGCACCCTGGTCACCTTGCAGAGTTAGGACAGGATAGCTTGATGCTCCTGGCAGGATTTCATATGAAGGGTTGATCCCTGTCTGTAGAGGTCAGGAAGCATGAGGTCTTCCAGCAAGTTCATCCATGAAGATGTCTGCCTGTCTGTCATGCTGAGCTCTTGGAGTCCCTTAGCGCTTGTTTGAGACCTGGAAGAGAGAGATGCTGAGTGTGTGGAGGCTCTTCGCATAACTGTAATGTTTCCATGAGGTGAGGAAACGCGTGTGTCCATCAGTGATGGCTCTTAGGGATTGGTTGGATGCTACCAGTGCCATCACCCCCCACTGTGAGTGGGATGGCTTGGATGAGCCAGGCCTTTCCATTTGCCTTTTCAAGCAATTCTGTGCCTTTTGATGTAAATGCAAATAAACTTTCCGTACAGGAAAGGCAGCTTGCTAGAAGGGACATTGCTTTGCGTAGGGAGCAGCTACCTTACACCAGTGAGCCAACATGGTGGTGCCCCACCATGTTAGTTAGCTGGGCTGAACCAGAGTTAGGGACAAAGCCATGGAGCAGAGCTGGGAGGGGCTCCTGCAAGCTGGGGTGGCCTTGTGTTGGTGTCCTGGTCTCCCTGGGGGGAGCATGGGGTTTCTTCACACTCCCCCATGATCCTTTGAGTGTCCCCCCCCCACTTTGCATTGCTCCCTACCCAAGGCTGAGCCTGCTGGGGGTTGGTGGGATGGGGCTGAACCAGGCAAGGTTCAGGAGTTATTTTTAGCTGTTCTAATTGTGGCAAATAAATGCCATTCTTACTTGTTGGGATTGAGCTATGGCTAAATCACAACTAGTTCTAATGATGATAATTACCGGATTTCAATATTTATAGAAATGGGCGCTTCTTTCGTATTGGCGGCTGCTGCTGTGCTCTCACCTTCACAGATCGACACCTTGGCTCATTATCACTGCAGCTATTTATTTACTTGCACATTTTTAACCCGCAGATGGCAATATATGAGAGATCCGAAACGATACGGGCCCGCCGGGTATGTTGTAGTCTTTGGGCAGAAGCTGCAGGATGAATAGGGAAGCATCTCCAAAGGACCTGCTGGTTGGATTCTTGCTTTTTGGGCACCCTTTGAGAGATGTTCTCAGATCTGCGAGCTTGCCTGCCTCTGCCAGGGCTTAGCCCCCCAAAGGGTGGAGGTGGCTGTGCATATTTTTGCATGCATTAGCGTGGTGGATTGCTGCCTCTGATTGCTGTGTGTGCCGAAACACGCACACGCTGTAACTGGGACAGAGCTTAAAGGTGAGGCAAAACAAATGGCTCGAGTCCTGTAACTTGGAGGAGCTTGTGGAAAGCAGTTGGGGAAGTTCCTGCCTGCAGCAGCAGCTTCTGGATATCTTGATTTAGCAGCATCCCTCTCCAGCCTGGAAGTGCAGAAGGGTCGGCACATTTTGAAACGTGTGGGTGCAGAACTGTGCATGTGGGTGGCATGTGTGCCTGTCCCCCAAGCCTGGGATGGGGGGTTCGTACCACCTGGGTTGTATCAAACCGGTCCCATTGGGTTGGTCCCAGCCTGTGGATCCTCACCGGCATCCAGACCTTTGCGCCCATCGGGTCCGAGACTCCCTCCTTGTGCAAGGTGTAGAAAAGATTCACTTATTCAATTTGCTATCTCTCCAGTGCCACATAAGCTGTATTGATAAATTAATCTTATATTGTTGTGACTAAACAGCCCTGCAATTTTTTACACTGTGCAGTCTAATCTGTCTTGACAGCTGTATCATTAGTTTATATTTGTTGTAATCTTATTCACTGTGTTGGCTGTGGGGAGTTTTTATTCAAGGCGCTGTGCAGCTATGCAGGCACTGGGCACAGCTGGTGGCTCTCCACCAGGCATCTCGGGGTGCTGTGGGTTGCAGCTGGGGGGTACCCAGGCAGCAGATCATCTGGGTGCCCTCCCCAGGAGCCAGGCCTGAAACAGTGCTCTGCTGCCTGGTAGCAACATCTGCCTGGTGGCAGCATCCCCAGGGCTGACCCAGCCTCACCAAAGCATCCTCGCTGATGAGGTTTTTTGATGGGGACCCCTGGTTTGGGGTAAAAATGGTGAAAAGATGGATGTTGGGAGATTTGCATCGGAAGGCACCCTGAAAGATTTGCTGTATGATGAGGTATAAGTTGTTTTCTCAGTCTGTGCTTTAGTTTTCTGCGGTACGGAATGGTCCTTGCTGTGGTGCTGAGGTCACTTTTTGGTCATGGGCACAGGGGAAGAGGGGCTGCAGGAGTGTGGACTGCACAGCCTTCACCCAGGCCTTTGGGGATGCTGCATGAGGGATGGTGATGCTCACTGGCATAGCATTGCGAGATGGAGGTGGCCGTGTCACGGGTGGCTGGCTGCACCCCTGCCTCAAGCCTGGGTTTGCTGCCCCTGGTCTGAGCGGGGCCATTTCAGGCATCTCTGTTGCTTTTGTAGAGAGAGCCTTTGCTTCGCGGGCAGCTTTGCATGCAGCTTCTTCCCAAAACAGCTCCCCAAAAACATGGAGTGTGGGCTGGTGAGATGAGATTTCTGCCAGCAGGGAGCAAAAGAGACTGCGGGTTCCCTGGGCATGAGACAAAATGGTGGGAGTGGGAAGCGTTTTGGCTGCTACTTTGCGCTTTAGGTCTTGAACTTGTTAAATCTGGATGGGAAAGGACAGTTGCTGGAGTGCAGGCTCCTGTTTGCAGCATCTCTGACCGAGCCTGCATGGCTTGGTAACAGCTCAAGCCCATCCTTCTCTCTCGAGTGCATCCTTTTGGGAAAGCATTCAGGATCTGGCCAGACTGAAGATGTGGATGGCTCCCGAGGTAGATTAACCCTTTGCAGCTTGATGGTGCAAATTGTTATTTAGACCTTTAATTAGGCTTGTGCACCTCTAAGGACTAGTAGGGTCCGGCAATGTTTTGTGCTGTGCTCAGATCCACTCTGGCACCAGTAATATGTCAGCTCAATGGATCATAGAACAGTTCGGGTGGGAAGGGACCTTTAAAGGCCATATAGTCCAACCGCCCTGCAATGAGCAGGGACATCTTCAACTAGATCAGGTTGCTCAGAGCCCCGTCCAACCTGACCTTGAATGTTTCCAGGGATGCCGCATCTACCACCTCTCTGGGCAACCTGGGCTAGTGTTTCACCACCCTCATTGTAAAAGATTTCTTCCTTATATCTAGTCTGAATCTTCCCTCTTTTAGTTTAAAACCATTACCCCTTGTCCTATCACAACAGGGCCGTATTATTGCTGTGGCACCAGCATGCATCAGGGTTAAACTGCCATTTGCGAAGTCATCTCATGTTGGGGATAGCTGGGGACAGCCCTCGGTAGTGGTGGAGACCTGTGTTTGCATCCTGCAGCCGGGAGAGCCTCCTGCTGTCATTGCTAGGGGACCTGCCATTTGTCATGGGCTGCAGCTGGTGACAAGGTGGTGGACACTGGCAGATTGAATACAGCTACTCAGCGTGGCTGGAGCCAGGAGGCGTCCATGCTGTTGGCATCACACCCTCCCTCTCTCCTAGCCAGGTGGGGTGATTGAGATGGGGATCCCTAGCACTTACCCTAAATCCAGGGTTAATGACGGATGTGCTACCTCTGCCAGCATGGCAGTAGCACCTCCATGTGCCCTGAGCACTGCTGGCCTGCTGTCCACTCCCATGGAGAAGTTGCATTCCCGACCTGGTTGGTCTCAGGTGCCTGGGGACTTCGCTCCAAGCTCTAGTGGAGTTATCCTTCTCCTGCAAAGACCCTGCCAGTGTCTTCAGCAAGGAATCAGCTCACAGTGTAAAACCTGAATGGTCCACAGCCACAGCTCTCGGATGGGAGGGGGTGGCTCAGTGGGTGAAATAGGGTCCTTTGGGGCACATAACAATAGTGGTCTCTTTGCCGGATGGAAAAGGCTCTTACTCTGCTCTCCAACTCCCTTCACAGCACATGGCGGTTGCCGTTTGCACCCTGCTTGCTTATTATATTATCAGAGATGGTGAATTGGGAGTACAGAGAGGGGGGCAGAAGTCTCCCTGGAGAGGTACATCGAACCAGTGGCAGGGCAGTGACACAGCTCAGCTCTGCTCCTGCTACCCTGCTCTGTGGCCACCTCTTGTTTGCGGTGAACGTATCGCTGGGGGAGACTGCGGCTTTTTGCTGTTTATAAGCCTCTCATCCCTTAGCCAATGTGAGGATGTCTTGATTATTATTTCCCCCCCACACCCTGGTTTATCCCTGGGTGAATTGCAGATCCCTGCTCTTGACTCCCAGATGGGTCTCTCTCACCTTTCGGTGCCAAGCGTTGCTTTAAGCTCAGGTTATCCCCTGTGGAGCTTGGGATGACCTCCAGCACTGCCAGTTCCTAGGCACTGGTGTCAACTGGGAGCCACAGGGAGTTTTGGCTGGTATTGCTACGCTCCACCCATACTGATGAGACTATTTCCATAGCAACTACAGGCTTTTTCAAAGGGGAGATATGGGAAAAATCTGAAAAACCAAAAACAACCCAGCTGAAAACATTCTTGGCCAGAAGCTGTTGGTCAGTGTGCGGGTGCTCCAGGTGATGGTGTATTGCCTCCCACCCAGGAGAAGTTCCCTGGCTTGGTGTATTTGTGTTGGGACCTCTTGGCTGGGCAGACCTGGTGCTCTCGCCATCCGAAATATGGAAAGCAGAGCTGGTGCTTTCATCGTGCTGCTTGGGAGGGCTGGGATGCCCTCGTGGGGCAGCCGTGCTGGGGCTTTGGGGCTGGGGAAGGGGCAGGAGCGTGCGGTGCTGTGCTGCATGGCGTCGTTGTCTGCTTTGGCTCTCAGGGGAGCTGTGGAGGATGCTGCAGCTGCCAACGCACAGGGTGATTTCCCAAGCTGGTGGCATTACTGTGCTCGTTGCTGGCGAGGCAATTCCAGCAGTGCTAGGGGCTGTCTCAGCTCAGGTGGGAGTCAGGGATGTGTTTCACCTGCCCCTGCTTTCCCCCAGGGCCCAGAGCCCTGGGAGAGGGAGCTGCAGTTACTGTCCTTGAGCATTCCGGTGCTGCTTTGGCTCTGAGCTCTGCCCTCCCCTCTGGCTTCATCGTGCTTCCTTCTCTGCCTTCTACCCTTGCCGGGAGCCAGGGAAACAGCTAGAAGGGTTGTAAATGATGCTTCTGGGGCGGAAAGCTTTGGGAATGATGGGCATAAGCCTGGCAAAGTTATCCTGCATGTGCTATGCCAGAGGTTAAATCCGAGCCTTGGCGTTGCAGCAGGAGAGACTGGAGAGTGGCTTGACCCAGTTGGGGGGTATCTGTGGTTTGATGGTGGGGTTGGAGGCTGCCAGTGGGGCTTTGGGCAGCTCTGCTGGCTGCCTGGCAAGCCCAAAGGTGGCTCAGGGGCTGGTGGGCATCCTACAAGCTGGGTGCAATGCTGGGGGTGAGGGCATGTTGGTGGCTTGATACCAACCTTGTAGGTTGGTGGCACCTGGTCCCAGTCCCCCTGCTGCAGAGGAGGAGGGAGCACGATGGCGGCCCTTCTCCATCCCATTGCAATATCCACGGGCAGGGGAAGGAGCTGGTGCATGGGAGGGCTGTCCCCTGCCAGCTGCCGTCCCTGGTAAGCCCCAGCCTGGCACCTGGCATGAGGTCCTGGGCCGCAGCTGCTACAGGCTGCGAGCAAGCCAGCCCGCTCCCCTGAGGGCTGCCCGGGGGCAGCCGGTAGACAATGTCTGTATTCTTTGTGCAGAATGAGCTTCTCTTTGCTGATAACCCTTCGGGCTTGTGTAGTTTGCTCTGAGGTTGGGCTGGTGCTGGGACCCTCCTGCCTCTCCAGCTGTCCAGGAGCAGAAACAAAGCTTGAGTGATTATCAAAAAAAAAAAAAACACCACCAAAATATAAAAAAAAAAAAACCAAACCCACCCAAAACAACACAACAGCAACAAAATCTCCCTGGAAGGACTTTGCCTGATGATTTGCTTTCTGGGCTTGAAATTGCTCTGTGGTCCTAAAAGACGTGTCCCATTAAATACATCTTCAGCCCAAGTTGTGAAGGCACAGGTGCCATCGGGAGGTGCAGCCTGGCTTCCCCACTCACTGCCTCTCTGCAATTACAACTGAGCAGGACCTCTGGATTCCTCAAATGCTCCTGTGAGATTTTATACCTGTCAGTTTAATGCCAGCCTCCTGGGAATGCTTTAGAAATAGGAGGCTCGTTTTCAGGAACATCAGGCTATCAGCCTTGTTGTGTCTGTGCTTGTGTCTCGTAAGAGGGGACGCGGCCGTGGGCTGCAGAGAGGGGCACATGAGGGCTGCCGCAGCCGGTCTGGAACTGGCTGTCATCGCTTTTCACCACTGTGGCCTTAAACCTTTGTTAAACCCCCAAAGCCCCGGTGATGAAGAACATTTTCAAACGCTGTGAGGAGACCCTGCTAGCAAAGGGTGGGGGTATCAGTGCTTGGGTTAATGAGTTGCCACATGATGGCCAAGCTGCAGTAACCCAGGTTGCATGCTCCTGCCTTGCTCTTGGTGTAAAGCAAAACGTATTTGCTTTAACAGCCAGTGCAGCCCGGCAGCAGTGTGCTCGGATAGCGTGAGCTCAAGGGTTTCACCCCACCTTTGGCCCTGGTGAAGGAGGTGCCCATGGGCAGCGAAGGGCAGGGGTTTGGCTGGGGTGGCAGGTTTTGGAGTGCTGCTCTCTGTCGAGCTGCTGGGGGAGCAGAGGCTTCTCCGTAATTTGGTTATGCCTTTATCTAGAGGAATGGCAGACCGAGCTGCGATACAAGGTAGAAATTGTCCCCAGATTTGCTGTTTGTGTAGCTGGATCAGCTCAAACACAACAGCCTGGTTAGCGATGTCTCTGGCTGTCAGAATATTCTCCTATAATATTTTTTGCAAGGTGCTTTTTTTTCCACATTTATATGAACAAAGTAGAGCGCTGAGAGAGGAGCTTTTAAAGTGTCTGTTCCCTCCCTGCTCTCCTTTCTTCCCTTCCCTGCCTCCTCCTGCCTGTGTCATGTTTATAGGCACGCTGGTTAGTTTTTCCTTTTTGGAGCCAGCAGATTTCCCACAAAGTATCTGCTATCCAGGGAAACCTAGAGCTCCAAATCACCACGTCTTAATGCATGCATCCCCTGCTCCTGAGTGATGCTAATGCTCTTACGCCTCTGTGATAAGAGCAAGCCAGTGTGTAGGAAAAGCTTGGGAGGGGGGAAAAAAAAGGGGACCTTTATTTTCCTGGCTGGGGAAAAGGGGACTGAGCCCTTCTTGTGGGTGATGGAGGAGCCCCTCCATCAATGCTGGGGAGGGTGGGCAGAGCTGGCTGTGATTTATTCGCAATGCGGAGACAAGCCTGGGGGGGAGTTGGCTCAAAATAAACTCTGTGGAGAGCTTGCCCGGTCCTTTGGCTTTATGGGGAGCAGCTGGTGGGCTGGGCAGGCAGATCTGAGGCGCTGTGAAGGTAGCGGGGGGGGAACCCTGGCAAGTCTCCTTGCAGGTCAGAGAGGCTCTGCCTGTGGCTGTCCCGAGTGGAGCGGCTGGAAGCCTGGCTGGCGGCCAGCCCAGCTGGGCATTGCTGCCCGCTTGTTCAAGCTTCACAAACATCTGAGGAGCCAAAACTGCTGGAGGATCAAAGTTCAGGCTCCTCGGGAGCCGTTTGGGAAAACAAAACGCTTCGTGGGAGCAGGGTCCGAGTCCAAGAAAGATTGGCTCTCCCCTCGCTGCGGCAGCAGCTTTCCTGGTGTTCGGGGTGTGTGGGAAAGATGGAAACGGGATGAGCTGTGCTCGGGGGGTGGTGGAGCTGGGGGGGGGGGAGAAGAGGAGGATAAAGTGGGATGGGGGACTGAGGGAGGGTGCTGGATTCAGCTGGTGTATAGCCATAACCATGCAGAAGCAGAGTGACCCTTTGGCACCCGCAGTTTGCAGCTCTGCGCTGTGGTTTCCGTGCTGCTTTTGGGATCCAGGCAGGGGAGCAGCGGGAAGGATCTGCCTGAAAATTTGCACCTACGTTGAAACAGGGCTTGGGATGAAGCTGATGTGGATGTAAAAAGCTCCCAAACTCAGACTCCCGTGGAGGCTGTGGTTTTAGCAAGTATGCTTGTGGGTTTGCGTGGGTGCGTGGTGGCAGGTCTGGATTAAGGACTGCAGCCCCCTCCCTCTGCGGTGCTTGTGCAGCCTCATCCCCGGCTCTTGCTGGACTCTCACTCCTGCCTCCATATATCACAGTAACAGCCAGTTGGTGGGAGATTTTATTTTCTGCTTTTCCTACTCCATCCATTTTCCTGTCTTCAAGCACACCATGAAGTGCAATGCATGCATGTGGCTGGCAGCGCTCCCCTTCGGGTCCTAGCTGAGCTAATATGGTCTATCATGACATCGTCTTGCCCATCTCCAAAGCCCTATGCCTTTTTAGGGGGCTCCTTTCCACCGTGTGCTCTTTGGCACTGCTCTGTACCAAGAGTTACTCCTGCCAAGCTGAACTCTAGTGAGCCCATACCTTTAGTACATCTCCCTGTCTTGCTAATGTGTGTACACACTGTGCTGTCCAGGAGGGAAACACAGCTGCCTTTGGAGCAGAGCTTGGCAGCTCCGTCTGCCTGTATGAATTTTTATTATATACATTTTAATTTCTGAAAGGCCCTGGACCTGGTTGGAGATGGGAGTGTGAGGGAATCTGACCTCCAGTTTGAAGTTGCAGGGAGGGTTTAATAAGGCAGAATGTGATTATTGAAGCTGATTTTGACCAGGGTGCTGCTTCCTCTATAAAATGCCGTTTGATCTCTAAAGACTACAAAAAGCTGCACATTGCTGGCTCTCGCTGCGTATAAAATCCTATGGGTAAAAGCATCCTTTCCTTTGGCACAGCAGGTGCCTGGGGAGCTACCTAAAAAGGGGAGCTCTTTTGGTCTCCTGTGCCCCGTAAAGCAAAGGGTGCTGCTTCACCTTGAGGTTTGTGCTCGGTGTAAAACTCTCAGGGGAGTTGTTTTTTCTGCCCTTGGATTGCCCTCTGGTCCCAGCCGGCTGCATGGCTGTTTCAGAGGTGCGGTGTGATTAGACATGCACGGGTTGATGTCCTGAGGAGGACCCTCTGCTCCCTGTACCACAGATCTGCGTTTAATGGTGGGAAGCACCTCTCTGGCCACAGAGGACTGGCTCTGCAGGCTCTGTGGCTGGAGAGGAAAGAAAGAAATGCCCTTTTGGGGAAATGTCGAGGTTTAGGCTGAACCGGACGCTGGAGACGTGGGGCACCCCGGATGGGACCGACAGATGCTCCCCCCCACCTCTCTTCAAAGGGAGAGGCAGAGGAGGGAATAGGAGACTTAAGAGTTTAGAAGGAACTAAGCTACTTTAATGAAATATTAATAATAAAATAAACAAAGAAAATAATGAAATGTATACAAAACCATATCAAGCTCCCAGGGTGACGATCATGTCACCGGCTGGCACTGGGGAAGTCCCAGACTGGACTCAGTGATGGATGAGAACTGGATTCCAGATCTGGATTCAGGATCGGGATCAAAGGCAGACAAACTGACAGAGTCCTCCTCAGACGTCGACCATTGAAGAAAGAATGAGATCTGACCCTTTGATCCCTCAGCTTTTATACTGAGCATGAGGCAGATGGGACGGAATACCCCGTTGGTCAGTTTTGGGTCACCTGTCCTGTCCTCTCCTCCCCACAGGTGGGACCCCTCTACGCTTTTCTGTTTCTTACCCTCCAACGTGGCAAATAACCAAGTTGGCTGCCCTTGGGTGTTATAGCAATGAGTATAAGCAAGAGCCTCTCTGCATGCCATGCCTGGGCATCAGCTGTAAACATAGGTGTTATTCCTCTGAGCGCAAACAGTGTCTGCACAATATGCTGTTAACTTCAGTAGTTAGAAGAAGCCCAGCTAAGAAGCAAAGTTACTGAACAAAATTGGTCCTGTTTTAACTCACACCAGGATAGGAAATATAATTTTTGAGGAAAAGGGGAAGGAGCTATGGCCGATGCTGCAGGCAGGGAGTGAGCTCTTGCTTTTGCTGATGCTTCACCCCAAAGTGGTTGCATTCGTGTATTTATGTCCATGTCTGCAGGACTAAAGCTGTTCATCCCATCTCGTGCTCTCTGACTTCTGGTGGTGTCTGAGACTGTGCAGGGGTCAGGTGTGATTAGGTGATTAGGTCAGGTGTGATAGGCAATAAATAATGAAGAGGTGGAGAGAGAACCTGGAGCAGCTGGGAGGTGCCGAGGTGGTGGGCAGGAGGGAGCTGGGGCTGAGCCGGTAGCTCAGCCCATACGCAGAGGGGTTCAAGGGCACCACCCTTCCGACCCTGCTCCCCGGGCAGGAGTTGCTGCAGCCTTTGGGAGTTTCCTCCTGAAACTTTTACACTCCTGCTAATCTCTGATAAATGAGGTTTCTTGAGTGCTGGGGTGATTTTGGACACTTAGTTCTTGCCTGGGACCCCAGT
>VUYV01000035.1:6041523-6064996 GCA_008711295.1 Anarhynchus alexandrinus | reverse complement strand
CCTCCCCCCCCCCCCCCCCCCCAAAAAAAAAAAAAAGCGAGCAATCTCATCTGTGTTAGTGATGCATCTCATATGGTCTTGATTAGAAGTTGGAAATGAGTCTAGGTGGATGTGTATATGGTGAGCGCTTCAGGATTTGTGAAGTATGATATTGGTCTTGAAGCTATTGCATCTTGCAGAAGAGCAGCTTACCTTAGTAATAACTGAGGAATGCCACAGGAATATATGTTTAGAGACGTTTGCAGGGAGGAGGGAGTAACCCACTGACTGTAATTCATAGCTCAAAGCCTGATTGCAGAGACGAGGGCAGGGCTGGGAGTTGTCACATCTGTATTTGGCGTGAACCCAGCACCCGTATTCCTGCCAGGTTAATGAACCGAGGCAGAGGAGGAGGGAAGGTCTTAGTCTTTGGCAGCAATTGGGAGGATATAAGATTTCTAAGGCAAGCAAAACCCTGGAAGGAAAAGAGGGGAAACTAGTTGAGGTACTGAAGGACATGAAGAGGGACTTAAGTTTGAGGGGTGGAGTTTCTTTGCTTGGTTGGTTTGCTTTCCTGTGTAACCACTGCCAATTTTGCAATCACAGCTTGACTCCTTGAGCTTTCAGAACAAGATGCATTTCTGTTTTGTTTTAAAGTGGATTCAGGTGAACCCAGCCAGCGCAAAGTTACACTATTCTTCCCAAAGCAATAGGGAACCAAAGAAAATGGTTTTCCTGGTGTATCTTCAGGGTGCCTGTGACCCAAGGCTGATTTGTCACTTCTAGGGGCAAGGGTGCAACTCCTGCTGAGTCGAAAAATCAGAGGAAAAAGGGGAAGAGCCATTTCTGGGAGTCCCTGAGAAGGGAAGTGTCTGTGTAGCTTAAAGGACTCAGAGTCCCCTGCTGATCTGTGCACCTAATTCAAGATGACGCTATTTCCCTGTATTACACTCTATGTGAAGCAGCTGCTGGGTTGGAGAATTACCATATATGTAAGTGTGTGTTTGTATTTCCATGGTTGCTTCTCTTGTCTCTCCCTTTATGGATGTTGGGTGTCTTTGTTAAATAACATACCAAAACATACCTGGCTCAGGAAGCTCATGGACTTTGTTTGGGAGGCTGGAACATAGGTTGTGGAGTTGTATGTACACTCTTGTGTAATATCACTTTTGGGTGGGTTGGCCGTGGGGGACCCCTGAGACCCCTGTACCCCACTGCTGAGTCATCAGAAAGTCATGTCTGTCCATGTCGCTGAGAACAAGCTTGGGTCTTTTTCTGCCTCTTCTAGAATGCTGCCCACATGGCTTTGAGTGTCAAGTCAAAAATAACCTTGACTTTTTTTAGCAAACACAATCAATAAAGCAAGAGCCAATCTGGCTGCTGCCTCCTTCCCAGCTGTGGTTGCTCCAGAGCTCCTGGCTTGGGGCTGCTCCATCCCTCCCCAAAGGTCATTGCTTGGACGCTGTAGTTTCAGCATGCCCTGGTGGTAAACCCACATCATCCCATTACTGCTTCTTCCCATGTTCGTTCTTTCTCTTGGGGGATCCTCTCATTTGGGTTGTAGGAGCTGTAGGTGGAAAATATCTTCGACTTGTGTTTCTAGCCTTGCTCAGTCCTGCAATCTTGTGGCCGAGGACCTGAACTCAGAGTCCTGCCCTGTCTCGGAAGGGTTTCAGCAAGCTGTCGGATCTCTTGACTGACGCCTCCCAGTCTGTGTTTTGTTCTGCCAGTATTTGCAGGGAATACGAAATGGCTGTAATAATGTCCTGTTTCTCATTCTGTCTGGGACACAGGCGATCCAAGCTGATGAGCAGGTCATTGACGATGAACCGTAACTTACACTGTCATGCAGCAGCCGGTTGGGAGCTTATGCTGTGTCCTTACACTAACCTCTTGGGGTATGCAGACAATTATGGTACACGTGGAAATCAGAGGTGACTCTTGTGGGTCTCTGCTTTTCTTGGATCTGTATGGTGAGAGCAGAGAAATATGTTTAGGTTTAGTCCATGCTTTGTATTTTTCTTTCTTGAGCTGGTTGGTATTTGGGATATGGCTCAAATAGGTCCATATACTTCTGTCACGCTTATCCGTCTGTTCTTGTGCAAGCACAAGGCGTAGCGAGTGCTGGAAGAGAAATGTGTGGCCCCTGTGACTGCTTTGGAAGTGGCCAAAGATCCCTCTTCTGCTTACCCTCTGGACCACCATGTGGGGTCCTGCAACCTTCTTGCCCAGAATCATAGAATCATGGGATGGTTCTCAGTGTTGGCTTATCACCCCAACCCTGCATCACTTGGAAACGTTTCCCCTCTCCGGGGCCAAGTCCAAAGCCAACTATTGCATCAAGGCAGATGTGAGCTTGGGTGCATGTGTTCATAAACTTCAAAGTTGGGCTTCTTTCACATACTGTCTGAGGGGACCAGCCAGATGTTTCTCCCCCTCTCAGTTCACTTTAAGAGAGGACCACCTCCACCTGCTTTGCAGCAAAGACCCTCTTGAAAAGTTTGTGCTGTCTGGTGGGATGGTGTCCAAGTTTAATCTGGGAGAAAGCCTGAACTATCGAAGGACTGCTTGGGGCATGAGAACTGAGCTCCTTCCCCACCACGCAGTGTTGCAGCTTGTTAGCAGAGGCCCGTGGCCGCAGCCAGCTGGCCATGCTGCTGCCAGCATCGCTCCTGTGCTGCCGATAACAGGGGACCCCGTTCTCTGGGGCTGTCAATCTGTCACTTTCCCCCAGCTCTAATATTTACTGAATAACGATCCTGTGGTGACAGATCTATTTCTGTTTTTGTTCTCTATAACATACCTGCCAGAGCACCCTGGGCGACTGAGGAATTTATAATAAAGGCACGGTTTTCAAACTAAGTTTGGTGCTCTCCTGCCAGCAGCACTTCCAGCCAGCAATGACTAGGACCCTCTTTTTCCACCCCAGGAAGAGGCTGGATAAATATGACTTTTTTTTTTTTTTTTTCATTTAGGCCCCAAATTTTTACTGAGAGGTTATATTTGCATTCATTCCTTTTGTGTGAGCTGTCTTGATCATGTCTATGTTTTACCAATGTGCGCAGTGAGGTGCAGAGAGGGGCAATGACTTGGGCAAGGATGTTCAATGGATCGATTGCACATTCTGCACTTGAAACTGTTGTTAAAACCACATTATTTGGCTCTCCCAAAGCACTGGGAAAACAGAATAAAAAGCAGCATGAGAAACTGCTTCTTTTGGCAGCGTGGTGTGTGCCGTATGTGTCTGAGGATGTGGATGCTGAAGCCTGAGCGGGTCCAATCCCCAGATGTGTTGCAAGAAGGTTTTGGCTGAAGGAAGGTGGGAAGAGGTGTGGGGCTGGGTGGTGGGGCATGACATGCTCTCGCTGTGGGCTGTCCCCTGCACGGGCAGAGCAACAATCTGGTTGTGTGCCACAGCTGAGCCTTTCCTTCTTCTCCACAGACACATAGAGAACTGGAAGAACTTGCAGACGCTGAACGCCGTTGACATGGAGCTGTACACGGGACTCCAGAGGCTGTGAGTATGTCCCGCATGTTGGGGAGGAGAACAGCACTGGGCAGCCCCTTCCTTCCAGCAAAGAGCTGTGGCTTCCCTCCATCCACAGTCTCCATGCTGCCATGTTCAGAGCCTGTTTAAGCTACTGGCTCTGCCATGTTTTGCTATAAGACTTGGCAAAATGGAGGTGAAGTGCTTTTTGGTCCATGCTGGGTCTGCAAGGGGGAGGATTGCTAGCTCCTGACAGCTCTGTCAACACACATCAGCCCTGACCTCTCTTCTCCCCTGCTGTTCTGGTTCTGGGCTTGTGCGTTGTTCTGACTCATTTCAGCCCCACAATGCAAAATTCCAGCTGTCTCCACCAATCCTTCATTGCCGGGCTGTTGGTCCTCATTTAGTGCAGTTGCCATCATGGTGGTGCCACACAATAAGGGAATTGCATCTCCCTGCACAACCCTCTGAGCTCCGGGAGAGGTCAACTGTGTGCATCATGGAGGGGAAATTGAGGTCCTTGAGGTTGAAGGGACTTGCCGGGTGCTTGGGAAGCCTGGCCAAGTGAGGATACCACCCAATCTCTTAATTCCCCCTCCTGCATCCTCCTGGAGCTGGGAGAGCCCCGAGTACTGCTTGTGCGAGATGCACAGCATTGCTCAGGGTTAATTGCAGACTTTGCTAATGTGTTTCACTGGGAGCTTTACATGAGGTGCAGCTTGCCTGTGGGCTGGAGGAGAGGTATACATTGCTGAGCACCAGCAAGCTGCACTTTTAACACCACACGCCCATGTAAGCGGGCCGGCTGCTGTTCTCATCTCACCTAAGAAAGAGGCAATGGAGTCGGACATGCTTTTGTCTGCAGCAGATATCATTAAACCCTGGTCATACTGCTGGTACAGCTTCTCCAAAACAGGCTGGGAAGAGGATTCCCCCTTCAATATCTGTAACTCCCTGCACAAAATACTCACCCCTCCTTATCGGAGCTGCAAGTGGAAGGGGTCTCTCTTGGGTTTGAGGGAGGGGGAGGTGGTGGTGCTGGGGGTTAGGTTTGCTGTGGGAGCAGGCAGTGCTCCTTGTGAAGATGGAGGGAGAGGAGAGGAGCAGGAGATGCTTGGGGCCACCCCAGCAAGCCTTGGTAGATGTTGGGGGAGAGTCTCTTCCAGCAGCCGCTCTGCGCTGAGCCTGTGCTGTCACCATATCAGATGAAGCTGAAAAGCCCAATTTCCTCTTTGCTTGTAACTCTCATAAAGGCTGTCTGGGGAAGATGTGCCTCCTGGGGCGGGGGGGAATTGAGGGCTCCCAGTGCACCTTGGGGGCTGAGTGCAGGGTTTTAGAGCAGTTGTTTGCCTTGTCTCCATCACTGTCCTTCTGTGTCTCTTTGCAGGACAATCAGGAACTCAGGACTACGAAACATCCAGCCACGCGCCTTTGCCAAGAACCCTCACCTGCGCTACATGTGAGTGCCGGCGGCTCCGGCCACCTTCTCCCTCTGCTCCCTGTGGAAAGGCGATCCCCAAAGCGGATCCCAAAGTGCCTGTTGGGGAGAGCAGCAGGAGGGAAGAGGGATGCTGATGGGGAAGGGGAGGGAGAGGTGGTAAAGGGGGGAGAAGGAAAAGTGAAGGTGCAGGGAAGTGCAATGGGCCCTGATGTAGGATGGGGCAACCTCTTGCTGGACAGCTGATGGGTTTCGGTGCCTAATAACTGGCCTGGCTCTAACGAGTGCTTGCTTCGTTAGCAGCCTTGTGGCGGCTGCCGCGCTTTTCCTTTTCTGCAGAGTTTGCGGTGCAGCTGCACTCCCCAGCACACAGCTGGAGCCTGCCCCGCTCACTAGCTTTTAACCAAAGGACACTTTTCTGGCACAAATCCTGGGGCGCAGGGCTGCCAGCTCTGCTCCTAGTTATTGACTGCTTAAATTGGCATCTCCAGAGGGCCAGGGGCAGGGACGTTTTGTGCCGGAGAGGCTGGAATCTCGTTATCGTGGGACATTACACAAGTGTCCAGCTGCTGGGGCATCATTAGCCAGAAGTTATGGTGTCCCAGGGAATTTCTGCATCCTTGAGGCCAAGGGCACTGATTTCTTTTCTGGGTATCTATTTACTTTTCCCAAGGTGATAAAGGAAAGCATGAGTTTCAGGCCAGTGTACAAGGCATTGCATGAGCTTGAATTATCTCGTCAAACTGACTGTGTCTGAGATCAAACCCCTCTCAGCTCTGGTATAGATATAAAAGGTGAAAAGGGGTTGGTGAGAGGTCTCGGACACGAGCCAATGGACTGGATGGAGAACATGTGTCTCCCTGCTTTTTAGAAACCGATGCTACTGGCTTCTTCCATGAAAAATGACAGTAGCACACATCCATTTGAGTCTGCGGATGCACTCGGCCATCGATATGGACATGTTCCTGGCGGAGGGAGATAGATGTGACCTGCAGCACAGGACAGATTTGTTTTTTGATGTCTGCTTGGAGATGATATGAACTGAAAAACCCCAAAAGCTTCCTTTTTGGAAAACCAGTTCCAGTTGCTAAGTGACAGTAAAGTACTTGCTAAATAGGAGATCTGCAGTACCAAAGGGCATGAATAGCTAAGGGCATTATGAACAAGTACAGGGCCTTTTTGAGTTTGAAGAACTGCTTATTTTGTCACCATAACCCCTCTTTAATGCTGACCACTGGGATTTTCCTGATTTCTGCGCTTTGTTGTTTTGATTTGTAGTGTTTGCTTTGTTTTCTGTAGTTGTTTGTTACTGGGAAGTGTTCTCTCTGAATACCTCTTCCAATTGATTGGGGGGGGGGGATTGTTTGTCAATTGTGCAGTTGCTGTTTATGTATCTAGCAAATAAAATAAGTAACATTTGATTCCTGATTAAATCAGTTTGGATGTCGCAGGAGTTTAGAAGGCCGCTTATGCTCGTTTTGAGGCTGAATGAGTCGTTAATGTGTACACATGCAATTGTTGCTGCTTTTTCCAAAAGTGTTTGGTTTTGTCTTTTGAGATTACTTTTGAGATTGGAAAAAACCCCACATCCATCTTGTGTCAAGAGTTAAGGTTGCTTTGTAGTGATGAAATATGTGTTTGTTTACTGCTTGGGCCATGTAAGATTGATCATGTTCTTAACATCTTTCTTTCCTTGCCTTTTGAAGCTCGAGGCGAGTTAGGTATATTATTTGGTTAGTGTTTGCAGTTGGGTGTTGATGTTGTTCCTGGGACCCAGCAGCATTGATGTACGGCAGGTGCTGGGCACCCAGGGGTGGTGATCTGGTGCTTGCAGGGATGGTGGCTCCCTCCTGCTCCCCAGAGGCTCTCGGATCACGGTGCTGCTGTTCCCTTGCAGCCAGGCTGCTTTTTTTGGTGATTCTCTCTCCATGATGGGAGACCATAGTGGCTCCTGAGGCTTTTTGCAGCTTGGCAGGCACCTGGTGCCACCCGGGATCCCCTCCACAGCCAGGGCACCACGCAAGCGCATCAGGGTGTCTCTTTGGCTGCTCCGCAGCTGCTGCCTCCCAGGGAGCTCTGCTCACTGAAGGCCTGACATTTTCTGCATCCACTGCACGTAGGAGCCAGGGATAAAAGGATTAATGGAAATGTCACTCTGCTGTAAGTCTTGGGCTGCTGTAACCAGGTACAGTAGCTGACAGGAGCGAGGGATACTGTCCCAATCCCTTTGCGGCGGGGCTGGCTGCAGCTGGATGGGTGCGGGGTTGGGGGCTGTGGGATGGTGTGCTTAAGGCTTGTTGAGTTACTGCTGTGCGTTGTCACCGCCGCCCTGGTTTCCCTTCTCCTTTGCTGGCTGTTTGGATGGTTGCAGGTGGGGTTGAGTCAAAAAGATGGCAAATGCGTCTAATAAATGGCAGAGAGATTTCACTGCCAGGGAGGGCTGGCCCAGGGCGGTGGGGACCCTTTGCAGGGCTGGATCTTTGCTGGGTACTACAAGCTGGGTCTGAGCAGCAGTAGGCATTTTTTTACATGAGCTCGTGTACAGATTGCCAGGACTCAAAAGCTATGTTTTTCTTCCCCACCCCACCCCCCCCGCCATCCTGGGTTAAACCCCAGCCTCCTGCTGAAGTGTTTTTTCCCAGTGCCTTTCATCAAGGTTTCCTCCTCTCAGATGGGCCAGATAGCTCTGCCTTCTCCCAGCGACTTCTATTTCTGGCCCTTCCTCTGCGCACGCACTTGTCTTCAGACCCCAGCTGTGCAATCATAAGCAGATCACTTATCCTAGCTCTAATTGCAGGATCTCAGGTTTGTGGGGGTTTGTTTAAGATAATGGTTCTGGATGAGGTTTGGCTTGGGGGTTTTTCCCCCACCCCGCTTCCCCATCACAGAGTCAGAGAGGAAAGGCGAGAAACCCAAGAAGGAGATTTTCAGCATTCAGCTGCCTGAGTGGTAGACCTCAAAGTGCTCCAAAGTGCAGCCTGGCAGGCTCATGCCTGTCCTTTAAAGTTTGAAATCAGCTGTATCAGTGTAAGGGGGCTCGAGGCCAACCTAATCAGTGGAGGAGCAGTGGGTGAGTGGGAGCCAGAGGTGTGGATCTAGAAATAGCTTTGGATCCCTCTCCCATTTCCTTGAATGAGGAGAGTTAAGGCTCCATGGCTTGTCTGGTCATTGGTGCTGTAAAGCCTGTCACTGCTACAGAGGCAATTAATCCAAAATAGTGAGTTTTGCAACATCTGTCTACCTCTTCTGCTGGCAATTGGGCTGAGGCAGTTGACCCCGTCCAGAACAAGTACTGGCTGGATGTTGAATGTGGATAGCTGTGGGTCTGATGTAAACTAGGTATCATCCAGTGTTATTTTGTGTCCTCACTGGAGGTCTCGCTGGGCAAAGTTGCATTGGTGGGTTCCTGGTCCCATTTCTGTGCAGCTTTGACAGCCCGTTGGCTAATACAGTGATGGTCCTGGAGAACACCATGTGCCGGATGTGAGGAGCAGCAGGTCTGGGCTGTGGAAAACTGAGCCCTTGTAGCCAAGATTTGTGGAAGTTAGTGTTAGTAGGTGATGCAGGTGAACGCAGAAAGTGTTTGGTGTTGACAGAAACCCTCAGTTTTTGGCTTGAGGCTGTACAAGAAAACTTTAGGATGATACAGTTCTTAAATTTGAGACATAAACCATCTGAATACATATTTACTATGTCACTGCATTTATCACAGCTTATTGGGCTTGCATGCTGTCACTCTCTCTGTCCTTCTCCTAATAACACTGGAATACTTTGGCCAATTTATTTGAACTTGATCGAAGATTACAAGTCATGAGGCTATCAAGTTCCTACATGTATCATGAAAATAGGCAGAGGAATTGTAAAGAGAGGTTGTTGCAGTGCCTTGTGGGGAAGAATACATTTTCCCATTCCTCATTAGGCACTGGGAAGTCCACAGGAGAGCTCAGTTTCCCAGTGCACCAGGAATCGATGCACAGGAGAGGACAGGACCTGTTTGCTGCTGACCAAAGTGTCCAGCCTGTGCTGGCTGTGGGACAGTGGAGCTGTGCATGTAGGAGAGCAGGCTCCCAGCAGGTTGCACCTAGAGCTAGACAAGTTGACATTTGCAGTGCCTGAGTCCCCCTTTACTGGGAAGCAGGTGCTTAAGAGGCTGTGATTCCTTCTAAATGCTTTCCTGGGCAGCTGCGTACTCAGCCAGCTAGTCAGGAGGCACTGTCTTGTATTTGCAGAGGGTAATTGTGCACACCTTATTTATTGTGCAGTAAAGAAAACAAATTAAGACTGTGTAATTATAGAGACAGGCACACTTTTAAATAAGGCTTAAGTAGTCAGATTTCTATTTAAAAAATTAATAATTGCCATTTCTGTCCGCATTCAGAGGCTTTTCTTAAACTGTCTTCTGGAGGTTTATACGTGGTCTAAATTGGTTTGTAGGCTGGCCAAGACACAGCTCTTGTCAAAGAGCTCTCTCTCAGCGCTGCCTGCCAGAGTAAGGATGGGGTTGAGAATCCAGTCTTCACCTCAGGGTCTTAAAGATGGAGACCCTGGCGTGCTTTGTGCTGAACATAACTGGTTTTTGAGTATCATAATGTCAGATCACCTTCTGCTCCATGGGCATTTTTATCTGTGTGAATGAGGATTGGGGAAGATCTGGAAGGTGCTGGCAGGAATGTGCAGGGACCAGCTTTGCCTGGGGAGAGACTGAGCTGGCTGATCTATGGGCTTGTTTTCATAGGCAAACCTGATCTGTGATTAATCTGGAGCTTCCCAGAACCTCCTCTATAGCTCATGTTGTTTTCTGAAGATGGTGTTAACTTTGGTGTCCTGGCTGGGCTCGTGGCAGTTGTGCAGTGTCAGCTGGTACCCTGATATTGGGTGTAGTTTGTAGCTTTGACATGGGAATTCCCAGAGATATGTTATGGTTTTAGGCTTTAATAGGAAAGAAACTGTGCTGCATCCCCTGAAAATGGAGGTGGCTGAGGCAGCACAAGGTTGGTGAGTGTCTCTCTGCCCTCTTCAGTGCTGTTTCAGGATGGCACTCGAAGCCTTCCAGCAACTGAGGCCTGTGTGCTTTTGAAGGGCTGCAGGCCAGGGTTCTTCTTGCAAGGCTGGCAAGGTTCACCTTCTTTGCTCTGCGTGTCTGTGAGCTTGATTGAGATTTTTACACTAAATAAAGAAATAAACAAAATATCAGATGCTGAATTATTGTGAGTATGGTACATTCCCTCTCGGTCATGGCTTGAGGATCATTTTCCCCTGCTTGGTGGTTAATGATTTATTGTCTTGCTCTAAAAGAGCCATTCTTGTATATGAAGCAGAGTTAAACCCTCCTTTGTACTCTTTCTTTAACCAGCTCCAGGCTCTGTGACTGCCTGCAACCCTCTGCTTGATTCTGGATGTCCTATTACCCTTCCTCCTCCTTCCTGATGATTTCTACCTGCTTCATCCTTTCATCACTGCACTGCTGTCATACCCATCCTGGCAGTCTCCTAACCCAAACTGTCGTGTTAATTGCTCTTGATTTCCCATCCATACTCTTGAGTCAGTGCAGCCTAACAAGTCCGTGTGTATTAGCCGGGGCACCGTACATGACTATATGTAATCTCTCACCTCACTGAGAGGGTGGAGTAAAATGCTTTTACCTAAACCACCTCCTTGGTAGTTTAATGTGTTTTATTTTGGATTTGCAAAGGACTAAATAGGAACTAAATTTCTCCATGAACATAAGCAAAATAAGAAGTATAACAAAGATTTAAACAGCCTTTAATTTCTCTTAGGTGGATTTTTCTATACTTTCCCTGATCAGGCAGGCAGCTTGGGTACTCCTTGATTGCCACTTGTACTCTATGATGCTCCTGCTCCAGCCCCTTCTAGGAGCAAACCTCTGTGCTGTTACTTACTCAGGGAAGTGTTTTCCCCCATGTGCCTCTAGTTCTTCTATAAGATGCTGGGTGTGCTTATAGTGCAGTCACTGAAATAAACAGTAGTAACATCTCCTCTTCTTCCATAAACTTTCCTGTTCTACCCCATATCTGCTTTGTCCCCTGGATGCCAGTGTAGCACAGGTCCTTGCTGATATGCTAATCAGCAGCAGTGATTTGATGACATGTTTATTCCCAGTTACCGCAGGTGACTGATAAGCAGTTAACTGCAGCTGTTCCTTTTTCTGCAGTGGCAGAGATAGGTCCTATGCTTTACCAGCCATTGTGCACAAGGCCAGAGGAGAGACCAGTTCCCTGCAGGACTGTGGCCTTCCTTCAGGCTGAGTTGAAATCATTTGACCCGCTTTCAAAAGGCTGGGTAACTAATTCCTGACCGCAGGCTGCTTCGCTCAGCTGTGGAGATGGTTTATTGTAATAGGAGGTAGAGCAGAGAATTTGTGACTGATGTAGTCTAGTGGGACCTGAGTAAGAAAGTTTCCAACTCAAGTACTGTGCACCTTGCAGCAAGACTTGTCCCGCCTCGGTTCCCCATCTGAAAACCCGGAATAATAACTTTTGTTTTCTCTGCTTTTATTTGATCTATTTGCAGCGTAACACCTTTTATTGTTTCTAGTGAAATCTGGCCTTGAGTTGTAGGATGGTGCCGCAATGTAAGATGAGTTAGAATAATGCTATCGCAAATACTTGTTGGTTGCTTGGATTCTTATGTTATGCCTATCACCTGGGCTTTCAGGATTTTGCTGCGGCTTTGTCTCTCCTTCCTTTGAAATGTTGAGATGTTCTTTCCAGTTGCATTGTGTGCCTATGAGGCTTATTTCCCTTTCTGAAGTTTAATCAATTGTCTTTTGGCAGACATGTGAAATGGGCAACTGTGGTTTTGCAAAGGTTCTGTTTTTTCCTATCCCCTCTTTAAAAAAGGCTGCAGACAATGCTTGGGATGTTTTGAATGAGGCTGTTTCTACATGTGTGTGTGTGCTGGTGTGTCTTGTTACAAGCCTGGTTTCAGGATTGAGGTAAAATGTGAACTTTAGACAAGTTGGAGTTTTGGGGGGATCATCCTCTGTGATATAGTCCTTGCTAGGCAACAACGGCCTGACGGATGTCTTGTTGTGAGCTTCCCTTCAAAAAGAGGCCAAACATTCCTCTCGGGTGTGATCCTGAAGATGAGGTGTGGCTGTGTCTTGGTTAAACCTCACCACTTCTCTGAGATCACCAGCAGCACAGAATGAGCTGATTTCTGGAGATTTGGGTGTGACAAGGACCAGATCTTGTTCCAAGGCTTCTGAGGTCACTGCAGAATGGAGGTACTCCAGAAACAGCCTCTGGCTGTCCCTTTTGCTTGCTGCCCAAACCCTGTGGCTCAGTTAATTAGATGTGGTGCAAGGCATGTCTTACCTGCCTGCGCCAGTGTGAGAGGTGCTGCACAGGGAGGAAAGCCAAGAGGGACCCGAGGACGTGGAAACCTCCTTGAAAGCTGCTGGGGGAGAGAGTGAACAATCATGGCAGGATGGGTGCAAGTTAAGTGACCGCACAAGTTATCTCACCTGGGAATTTTCTTTCCATGATACTGGTTTACTAACAGTATGATTACTGGGCTGATTTTCCCTTTTTGGTGTACAAGCAATAAGCACCAGGGCAGAAAAACAGAAACATTAAAATCATATGTTATTTGAGCAATAAGATACGACAGGGCATGAATGATGGGACATTAATTCATGATGGTGTGTGACTAGGTAAGAATTTAAATGTCATAAGTTAGGCAGTCGTGTGTTTTATTGGAATTATAAAATTTTATTAGAAAACTGNGGGGGGGGGGGGGGGGGGGGGGGGTGTCCCACCAACCCCCTCCCCTCATTTGTATTTGTGAAGGGATGAACTGTGAATTATGTCAGATGAAAGAGACCGTGGGATATTTACAAGGCTGCCATATGAGCCCGAGGTTTGTTTTCCCCAGGAGCTGTGCGTAACTGTGTCTGTAGACTTGCTAGTGACTGAGGATGAGGCGTGCCGTGAGGTCACGTGTGGCCTTTCCTGGGACTGCTCCCCAGGCAGCTCTGCCGGTGCCCACGTGTGGCCTGTGGCGTGGGGCTGTGGCCAGCACCGTGCTCCCCGCGGGGCCGCGCTTCAGCACCACGGACAGGGCCGGCAGGCTCCCTCCTGCCCTGCCCTCACCCCCAGCATCACTGCCCGCACCCCCAGCATCCCTGCCTGCACCCCCGGCCGCTGGTCCTCCCTGCCTGCACCACCAGCATACCTGCCTCCACCTCTGGCTTCTGGTCCAGACCATTCTGCCTGCACCTCCAGCCTCCTGGCTTCCAACCCAAATGTCGATCTTCCTGCCTGCAGCTGAGCTTCCCAGCTTACAACCCAGGCCTGGCCTTCCTGCCTGTGACTGTGACTCCCTGTCTCTCACCCCTCAGGTTTCCAGGCATGCCTGCCTCCAACCCAGTTCTCCAGTCTCGTCTCCTCTGCCTGCAGCTGGGCCTCCCTGCTGCCAAATCAGCTCTGACGTCTCTGCCTGCAGCCTAGAACCAGCCCCAGCCTCCCTGCCTGCGGCATAGCCTCTTGCCTTGTCCAGACCTCTTGGCCCTCTGTTGTGGTTTGGGTGCTCAAGCCAGGACATCCTCCCTGCCTCTCTGCTTGCAGCCTGACCTCTGTCCCAGCCTCCCTGCCTGCACTGATGCCTCCCAGCTTCCCTGCCTCTTGCTCAGCCCCAATCTGCAGCTTAGCCTCCCTGCCTTCCTCCGCTGCCTCCTTTGTCCTTCTCTTGGAACAATCTCCTTCCCCTTTGAGCCCCAGCCAAGCACACCAGGGCAGTGACTGGAGCGGTGGCTGTGCACATCTGGCTGCAGGTGCAAAATGGATCAAAGTATCAGGTGTGAGCCCACTTGAGAGGTGACCAGCCTGGTTTCGCTACCAGTTGCATCTTTATTCATTCATCTCTCCTGCTATGAAGGCAGTCTGCCGAGATGCCCATTTGACAGATGCAATATAAACTTTCTGAACTGCAGTGGCTCCTGGCACTAGCTTTGTTCTGCGGTGTGAATGGAGTCGTCTTGCAGCACCGCTACCCGGCTGCTGTCTGTGGGTTTCTTACATGAGTAGTTCTCTAGGAGAGCTGCCATCCAACCTCACTGCAACCGCAACCCGTGGACTTTGGCTAAATGTTTGTTGTATCCAGTTGTGTGTGTTGATAATTATGGGTAATTTGTTGTTGCAGAATAATGAAGGAATGCCTGCTGCAGTCTGAAGCACTTAGTGCTTCATGGTGATTAGTCTTTTCATTTGAAAATATTCCTCACAGTGACCAATATTTGAAGATAAAAGGTGGGTATTTTCTAAGTACATCAAGTATTGAGAAGAACAGGAAAAATGTAACTGCCGTGTCCAAGCATTCTTGTGGCTTTTGACAGAGCTAATTGTCAAAGGCAAAACATGTTTCTGCTTTTGGGGTGGTTATAAGCGAGGAGTGTAGCAGGCAGGCTTTGCTGGACTCTGACTGTATTAGGTCACCACCACTTAGTTCCCTGTCCCCCTCAGCCAAGCGAGCCTGGGGTTGTGATGAGGCACATCATAGCTCAGGTGTAGCTGCAGGCAGGTCTCTGCTTGGAGCATTACTCCTCCCTGTGTGCTCAGCTGCTGCAAACAGCAGCAAAATTTCTGCCCAAAAGGCTTTGCCCATGTTCAGGTGTGCTCCAGGCGTCTGCTGCCTCCCTGTTCCCCATCCCCACGGGCCCATGGAGGGATGCAGCAGCCTGGTGCGAGGCAGCTCCCCGCTTGATGCTGTCTGTCTCCTAGACTTGAGTGTTTTTTTTGCTATTTGATGAGACATAGCTGGAGCACGTCAGCCTCGCCTCCCGCTGCGGCCAGGAGCCTCCACGCAGCATGGGAGGTGGCAGCTGCCATCTCTGCTGGCTGATGGCGTGGTCCCTTCAGTCCCCTGCTCCTCACACATGTACCTCCCCGTGCCAGCCCGCTGTCCCCGTGCGCTCCCCAGCCCTGGTCCCTCGTGGTGTCCAGCTGCTGCTTCCAGGCCCCTGTGCTGTGGGTGCTGGTAGCTCTGCTCCCCGCAGAGGTGGGTGAGTGCCATAGGCTAATGGCAGGCTTTCTTTTCATTAGCTGGTGTAAACACAGTTCTTTGGCCGCAGCCCGCTTTTCTGATCCCAGGAAGACCATTTTTCCTTTTATCTATAATTTAGCGAAGTGTCAAGCCACAGGAGTTTTAATGATAATAAGCAGCAGAGGAAATTTATTTATTCACCGCAAAAGGTGGCTTCATTCTAGGGATGCGGGTTTGTTGGTTTTTGCGGTTTTTTTTATGCTTCCCTCGCAAGAAATGTTGGCTGCTTATGCAAGCTCCCTTCCAGTGTGTTCAAGCGACCTTCCCTGTGAAGCTCACCACTGCGGTTCCTGCTTGGCTTGGTGGCTTTCCAGCCCCTCTCCCACGCAGGACCTGTGGGCCAAGCAAACTGGCGAAGGAGAAGCAAGGAAAATACAGTGAGCTGGGAGTATTCATGGGCTTGGGAGAGGTGTAATGGGAGAAAAGGGAGTCACGAGTTCCCTGTTTTTCACTTTCTCCTGCTGCTGTGCATCTCTTACATGTGCTTCCCAGACCAGCTTCTGTGGTGGATTTGACTGCTGAGGAAAAGCAGGGAGGGGCTTTTTGGGGATTACGTGCAGCGCTTGCCTTCTGGCAGCCTATGAAGCTGCCAGTGGTGACTGGTGATAAAAAGTGGATCCACGTCATATGGAAGAAGCGGGGCTCCTTTCTGAAGTGCAGGAGGGCAGAGAGTGGAGCTCGGGGCTGGTCAAAGATGAGCAGAGGATGGGATGTGGCTGTGGGAGTGATAGGGACCAGCCTGCAGAGAGAGGGTTGCAAGAAAGGATTGGAGCAAGAAGTCATTAGGGAAGAAGGTTGAAATGGCATGGGAAGGGAATGGGATGTAGAAAATGGATCTGGAGAGGAGAGGAGGGGTTGACTGGGGTAGGGAAGAAGCACGTGTGTGTGTGAGCTCTGCCAGGGGGAGCAAGTGTAAGGGAGAAATGGGTTCGCTAGCAAATACTTGGGAACTGTGCCTCTGAATTAACCAGAACTTTCCTCTCCCCCTTCGATGTGGCTTTGGAGGCAATATTAGAATCTTCCTAATTATTTTTCTTGGACGAGTTTTGCGATCCTGATGATATTAATTATTCTTAAAGGTCAACAGCACTCACTTGAATCCCCTTCTGTTCTATCATGTAATCAGTTAATTAATTGGAAACCATTTAGCAGTGTCTGCCGAGAGCTTAGCCTGCCTTATGCCCTGTTGTTTTGCTATTGCTGGGAGATATATATGTGTGTATATATATATTCATATTTGTACCGCTTCCTTTTTTCAGAGGCTCTGCGGAGCACTTGGTACCATCCCAGCCCATCGCAGCCCCTGGCACCCCTCCCCGAGGTGGCAAATCAGGGCTCAGGCCCAGCTGTTGCTTTTCTCTTTACTAACCCCCAGCAAGAGCAGTATTTGGGGTTTTTCAGAGCTCTTTGATTTCTAGACATCCAGGTAGGTGGGGATTATTTTTTTTTTCCACTGTAAATTTGATGCAAGAGCCATCTAACAGCTGAGATCACAGCCCTAGTTCAGGAGGTAGCAGGAGGACCAGACCCTGTCCCAGCACATCTGGGCTCGATGTGTTGAAGTTGAGGTTCTTGTGTGGACCTTGTTCAACTCTCCGAGTGCCTCCCTGTACATTTAGGGTGACCTCCCAGCTGGGGTGGTACCTGCCTGTCCTTTCTGCCTCAGTGTATTCAAGGGGGAGGTGGTGGGAACCATGTGGGAGCCTGGGAGGACATGTGTTTGGGGTCTGGTGTCACCGCGTCCTCGGAGATGCTGGGAAATGCCTCTTGGACTCGGCTCCCCTTCCCACAGTGTCTCCTCGAGCTGTGCCTCGCCACAGCACAGAGCGATTGGGTTTGCCCTAGGTCCACTGGAAACCTGTGAGTAGGAGGCAATCCCCAGTCATTCTCTGTTCCTAGCTCGAAGAGGCATGCAATTTGAAGGAAACAGGTGGGATAAACCCAACCCCTTGCTGGAGGTGTCAGCTGGCAACCCTTGTTCTCAATCGGCACACATCTCCAGTATTATTTCTGTGTGCCGAGGCAGGAGAAAAGCCCAACATACAGTTGTATTTTGGGCCTAAGGGATCTAAAATTACTACAGTTTGGGAGAGAAGGAGTGGGGTGGGGGCAGAGCAGCCCTGAGGATGTCTCAGCTGCAGGAGAGCAGCTGTAGGGAAGGGCTCTTGCCCATCGCATGTTGATTTTTCTTTTCCTTGAGCAGAAGACTGGCATGTTCGGTGGCTGCTGCTGGACTCTGCCCTGCAGGGAAGCTGGCAGGCAAAGGGAAAGCAACTGCAGGGCTGACCCAGCTTTTAACCTTTCTTCGAGTCCTCTGAGAGCCCAGATGTTATTGGAGAAGAGCAATGGAAACTGCACACAACAAGTGAGAGACGAGTGTAGTCCAGAGGGCCAGATCCATGCATCTGATCTACCTCGAAGCACAGGGGACA
Organism: Anarhynchus alexandrinus; assembly: GCA_008711295.1. Lineage (NCBI taxonomy): Eukaryota > Metazoa > Chordata > Aves > Charadriiformes > Charadriidae > Anarhynchus > Anarhynchus alexandrinus. The sequence goes on along the minus strand of VUYV01000035.1, from coordinate 6,047,598 downwards.
ATATTACCCACAACTGGTGATGACTTCCCATCTGTACCGTGTGCTGGACCAAAACTGTGAGCAGCAATAAGCTCTGAGGGGCGATTTGTCTCCAAACAAAGCTTCATGCAGCTGGGAGATGCCTGAGAAGAGATGACTTGGAGGGTGTGGAAACGTCATGGGGTTGCAGATGGCCTTTAAATCAACCTTTAAAGTGCTTTGGGATGGGCTGGGATGAAGGCAGCAGCAGGAGATGGCTTGCTGCATTGGCAAAGGCAGTGGGAGGAGAGGCGTGGGGCAGATGCGCTGCTGGTGCCGGCTGTGGGAGCCCTGTGATGGAGGCGTGGTGCCTTACGCCTTCTCACTTGCTCTGCAACTTCTGTTTTGTAATGCTGTTGTTTAAAGAACAATGCAGGAGACCAGCCCCTTCCACCTCCTTCAGCCCTGTTTCAGTGACAGCTGGGATTTTACGAATCAAGATGGTGCAACTGGGAAATATAGAGCAGTTGGTGGTTCCTCCTCTGGGATTGCACCTCCAGGGCATTGGAGTGGCAGGGTCTCTTCCTGTGTGTCACCGATGGTGGTTTCTTGCTCTCTTCTCATGCAGGATGCTTTGAGTTTGGGAAATTGGGGCTGTTCAGCCTGGAGAAGAGAAGGCTCCGCGGAGATCTTATCGCGGCCTTTCAGTACCTAAAGGGGGCCTACAGGAGAGCTGGGGAAGGACTTTTTACTAGGGCATGTAGTGACAGGACAAGGGGGAATGGCTTCAAACTGGAAGAGGGCAGGTTTAGATTGAACATTAGGAAGAAGTTTTTCACTTTGAGGGTGGTGAGGCACTGGAACAGGTTGCCCAGAGAGGTTGTTGAGGCCCCATCCCTGGAGGTGTTCAAGGCCAGGCTGGACGTGGCCTTGGGCAACCTGGTCTAGTGGGAGGTGTCCCTGCCTATGGCAGGGGGGTTGGAACTCGATGATCTTCAAGGTCCTTTCCAACCGAAACCATTCTATGATTCTATGATTCTATGAAATTATCACAAATTCTGGTCTAGCCCAAGAACAAGAAGTAATTTGGGGAAAATGAGACAATAACGTGATGGGATGCACTGTGCAAGAGGTGCCTTACAAGGCATGGGACACTACCCGTGGCCATGAGAAAGGAGTTAGTTACACTGTTCGAACTCACAAAGGAAGACTGAACCTCAGAGGCTTTTTGATTTTGTTGTGTTTGGGGTCAGTAAATATCTGGGTGTTGTGAAGGGGTTGCTTGATGAGCAGAACTGGACCGTGGGTAATGCCAGACCATGGCCAGAGGACCTCTGTAATCTGTCCTACTCCTCTGTAGCACAAATACATGTGCCCTGGTGCTGTGCCTGGACAGGGAGCACAAACGGGAGAACTGCTGGCGGCTGGGAAATCTCAGGGTGACCAGTTTAACACCGTGTCCCGTTCTGCTCACTCTGCTTTCCAGCATGCCTGCGCTTGGCATCGCCCGGCGCTTTTGCAGGCTCTGTCTCAAATGCGTCCTGCTGGGGCTTTGTGCTGAGCTATCAGAGATTTCAGTTGAGTCTAATATTTGCAGAGCCTGATTTGTGGGGACACCTGGACTGCCACAGCTTCTGGGACTTGCTGGGGTAATTTTAGCATGTTCATTAAGGGAGGACAGTACATTTTTTCCCTTAATGAGCAAAGCTGCTTACTAAACAGGAAAAGGAGGGAGGGGGAAGGGGAGGGCAGGACGGGCAATGGGGAGTGTAACATTGCTTTTAGAGGTCACTGGAGTTATCTGGCAGGGACGAGCAAGCCCCAGAGTGACTTTCCAGTGTTTCTCTGGTTCAAACCTAAAGCTTTAGCAGCTTTCGTGCTGCAGAAATGAAGCCTGGATGGAGCTGCCCCTACATGCACAGCAGCATGTGAGGCTGCTGGTGATGTCCTCTGCTGTGACCACCAGCACCCAGCCATGGCTGCAGTGAGCTGGCAGATGATGGGAAGCGCCCCTCATGCCCAGAGCACAGGGGATATCGAGGGAGTCCCACATGGTGCCACCAGCATATCCAATGCTGGTGACCAGAGCTGAGGATGTGCATCTCGCCTCCCATTTCTGCCAGGCAGTCACTCGTGCNCAACATTTTATTAAAACATGTGAAAAACTTCTGTGCATAAGTAAATGTGTCAGGTTGGAAACAGGGGAGAGCGGAGAATGGAGATGGAGGAGGGATAGGCATGGAGGGTTTCTGCCATTGCATTGGGCTGAGCTGCGTAATATAGCTTACAGTGTAATTACAGGGGCTCCTGCTTGTTGGTGTCATTAATGAGGCATCTGGCTTAATTTAGCTGAATAAAAATGGCTTTAATAGTGGAAACACTTTTGGCTGCTGGGTAATTGAGGGAAGAGAAAACATGCTGTCTCCTCTTGCACTGAAGTCCGCTTTTTCTGGGCTGCACAGATCCAGGCACCTCTCTTGTCTCACCCATCTCTTTTCAAGCGCAGGAAGAGGATTAATGGAGGGAGAGAGCAAGAACTGGGACTGCATTGTCACTCAGTGATAATGTCCCACCTTTGAGGTGTGCATGTGGTTGCTGGTGGGGATATGGCATGATGAGCCACCTGCAAAGCAGGAGGCTAGGAGTATGGCTGCTGCGGCAGGAGGAGAGTGGACCGGTGTTGAGCCTGAGTTACGAGTCAGTTGTGTGTCTCCTGCCCTGGACCGGGTCCAGGTGAGCTTCATCCATTCCCTTTTCCCTACCCAATTCCTTTGAAACCTGCTCCGGAGGCAAAAAAAAAAAGAGCCTGGCAGCTATTTCTAAAGGCTGTCTCCGCGGAAAGGAGCATCTTGTGAGTGATGGAGAAAATGTCCCATGGCAAAGAAGCAGTTTGAATGTGCTCCAGGAGCGCTGATGGCAGGTCTGTCCTGAGAGAGACGGGCTCCTGTTCGCCGCTAAGAAATATGCGGGGAAGGCGTTTTGCTTCCCTCACGCTGTGTTTCCTCGATGCGTGATGTGCCATGTTTTATTACAGGTGGAGCTGATGCACAGGCTGTTATAAAGGTTGTCTGGCACGCTCTGCTACAGGACTGCTTCCACTTCCCTATAACTCTGCCAAATTTTAATTGCTCAGGCTGAAGTTTTCTGTGTTGGATGTCTGCTCCTGGCTGAATTCTTGGTTTTTTTTGTTTTATTTCTTTCTGGTTTCAAATAAAAACCTGTTCAGATGTTGGAGGCAGTGGAAGAGAGGGGCAGAAATGGGCTGTTTTGCTCAAGTTAGAAAATACTGGTGATGCTCCTGTTACAGAGCACCTGCACCCTCCTTTAGTGGAGGGAAAGAAAGTTTTTCAAAGGGCAGATTTTGCTTGGAAGACTTGATTTTGCTCTGGGATGTTTCCTTATGTTGGCAGAATGGTTCTTCATCTAATCAGAGGGGAGAAGTTTGGGAGCAGATAGGGGAGATGAGGAGCAGGAGGTTCTTGTTGGGATACTGGGGTTGGATGGGAGGATGTGAAGGCAGGGAGGATTGTAGGAAATTTGGGCATAGATAAGGAAATCGGGGCTGAAAAGTGTTTGAGAGTGGCTGGAGAAGGATGGGTAGCATGATTCAGCCTGCTGGGGAGAAGTGGCTGGAGGGGGGGAGGCAAATGGATTGGGAAGGAGAGACCTGGCACTTGTCCGGCCATGGGTGCAGAAGGGTTGGGATTCAGGTTGCGGCAAACGATGGGGATCTGGAGGTGACAATGGACTTTCAGCCTTGGAAACAGCATTGGGAAGGCAGAACAGGCAGCTGGAGCTGGGAGAGGACTAGTCCTGGCCTTGATTTTCCCAAATCCTCCCCATTTGTTCTCTACAAAATGCTAGGAAACTTGGTACGTACAGCCAAGGTTCAAGCACGGGGAGAACCTTGTGAGCACTGACCGGGAGTTACAAAGTGCTGGAGCTTGGTTCACCCATGGAACTGTAATTTAATGTCCTCGTGTGCATGTACTGCAGTACTATCCCTAATTACACAATCACATGCTATCTTCCCCAGGAAACCTGCCCCATCGGGCGTGCGGGATGGATCTGTTCTGGGGAGAAATCAGTGCTGTGCAGTGAGGTATCGCCATAGGAGCTCTGTCTTTTGTGGCAGAAGTCAGCAGATGTACCCTTTGCACATGGAAACCCAATCCTGGCATCTCTGACCTTTGGAGTTTTTGTGACCGAAACGGTGTATTTTTAATGTGTTGTTTGTGCGCAGTCCCTTTCTGTCTCCATGCTGAGATCAGGGACCTTTGCAAAGGTCCATTGCAAGGACCTTTCTGACATTATAAAGTGGCCGAGGCGTCTGTTTCCAACGGCAAACATGTTCCTCCCCATGTGTGTCCTGGTTCATCTGAAATGGAGCCGTTGGTGCGTGTCCGCCCTGACCAACCCTGCAGAAGTTGATGGTCTGTTTGGATCAAACATGGGATTTGCCCTTTGAGAGCAGAGTCTGCTGCCAGATGTGTGCAAGTGGAAACCTGTCTCCTCTTTGCCTAATACTTGCTGTGGTTTGTTGTCTGGGGGAGGGATGAGGTGGTAGGAGTTGGTTTTCAGGGACTGCGGGAGACGAGAAGTGGAGCACATCTGCCTGGCAAAGCTCTTTGCATTAGTGAGGATGTTTCCTTTCTCCATCTCTCTGTGTCCTAAATTGTAATAACACGATCATGCTATTTTTGATTCCCTTATTTGCGTGGAAAGCCTGTTGTTTTTTCTCTTCTCTTTCAGAATCCAATTTTCTCTTGACATTTCTGCCTAATGTAGCAAAACATGACCTTTGAGAAAGGACATTCCAGCAAGATTCACTCCCTCCTCTGCATCTCTGCCTCTCTCCCACATCTTGCTGTCTCTCATGCATCCCCTTTTACGCTTCCTTCTTCTCCCTGGCTGGGGGAGGGAGTTTACTGTCTCACTTTTCAGTAGCAGCGAGCTGCTCCTTCCCCTCCTACTTTTCATCTGTCTTTGCAAAGTTTCCAGGTGCTCGGTGCTCCGGGGTGGATAAAAGAGGGAGTTTTGCAATGTTCCCCCACACCCCCCCCCCCACCGCTTAGCTTCACCTGCTATTTTTGCCGCTTTTCTAAACTTTATTGGAGACTGGAAGCAGTTTGTCTACAACTGTAGGAATGGTGGGATCGTAGTCATGTGAAATGAGGTGCCTGTGGTTTGCCATGGTTTTGCAGTGGGATAGTCTGATATGAAGCAGAGCCAGAATTTAATGATGCATCGTTGTGCCGTTTAGGAGTTTGGGCTTATTCTTCTGCCAGGCTCACGGAGAGCCTTTGGGACAATGTGTGAGCTGCAGTGGCTTCCCCACTCCTAATTGCAGGGGTTTGTGCTTCGCAGCATCGCTTGGTGACGGGTGGGACAGGACCAGAGTTGCTTTTCCCTTGTCAGTCCCTGGGCTGTGCCCTCTCTGCGTTTGCCCAGCTCGTGTCTGCCCTTGCTGCAACCCGGTGTAGGGCAGCAAATGACTCCCTCATCCCAAAACCTCGTGCATCAGACCTGCACCCACAGGAGCCACTCTGGGGTTTGCTGTCTTAGTTTTAGCTCCTTTCTGCAAATCAAACAGGGATGGTGGGTTGAGCCGGGCACGGCTGGGCTGCCTGCTGTCACCTCTGCGCCACCTTGTCCCCTACCTCCTCTCTGGCCAGCTGAGGGTTTAATGAACCTCTGGGTGTTTTATGCCTCGGGCCCTTCATCGCCCTTTCCAGCGAGCGGGGTTGTGGCCAGAGGGTGCCTGCAGCCTCGCACCGAGCTGTCTGGCTCACGATGGGGAGGGAGCTGGTGGGGACAGGGCTGGATGCAGCCAAGGATGTGAGGCAGCACCTCCTGCGTTTTCTGGAGGCCAGCATAGATGTGGGAGGTTTTGGGTTTCTGCCCACCCATCACCCCATGGGCTGGTCCCTCGGTTGGTGGCTCTCAGGCTAGCTGGGCGTCTCCAGGAAGGCTGCCCACTATAGAAACCATTTCATTGCAATCTTCTCACGCTGTTAGAAACCTGGGGCTTTTCTCTTTCTGCTCACTCTGCCTCAAACACATTTTTTTCTTTTTTTTTTTTTCCTTTTTTTTTTTTTTTTTTTTTTTTTTTTTTTT
>VUYV01000035.1:6007424-6041517 GCA_008711295.1 Anarhynchus alexandrinus | reverse complement strand
TTTAGTACTTCGGTTGCTTTTACACTCTTTTATCCTCTCTAGCTTGCAGCTGAAGAGGTGATGTCTGCTGGGTTGCAAAGCTCTCCCAGGTAGATGAGATTTTATGTTTCTGCAAGTTTGGGCAGATGGAGAGAGGGATGGGGAGCTGTTGGTTGCTGTAGTGGTGGTACCCCTGGGTGCAAACAACACACAGCCATACCGGGACACTTAGAGTGCACAGCTTCTGCAGATCAGATGATAACACCTTGGGTAATCATTGTGCTGTTGTTTGAACCTAGCTGTTATTATTTTTAACGCATCGTTTGTACTTAATTTTTTTTGTTCAAGGTATGAGATTAGACTTGTTTTTTCTGCTTATGGTTGGTCGAGCTCCAGATTCATGTGCAGGAATCGGACACATCTTGCTCTGTTTGTTTTTTTTTTCCTTAACATGGCAGCATGACATTTTCCCCCTTGGAAAAAAAAAAAAATAAATAAAATGAGAAACTTCCATTTGGGTTTGTCCTTATTAAAATCTCTCATTATAAAATCTAAACTTGGGTCCTAAACTGCTTGACAGCCTCCCCGTAGAGGAGGATGATGAGCTCTGCGGAGGCGGTAGGGCCACGTGCAGGAAGAATTATTGACCGTGACTACTACTTTCTTTTTTTTTTTTTTTTTCCCTTGTTAATTTGCAGAGATCTCTCTGGGAACCGGCTGACCACTCTGTCATGGCAACTCTTCCAGATCCTGCGACTCTTTGAACTGTAAGTCCCACCCTGGAGGTGTCTCCTCAGAGAAGAGGGGAGGCTGAGTGGAGGAATGATTTCCAAATAGAGCTATTTTGAAGCCTGTGAATAATTATCTGAAACTCCAGTGGGCAGTACCATCCTTGGGAGGGTTTCCTGAGTACGGGAGCACCAAAGCGGAACGGCTTCTTTTTGATTTCGCAGCAGCTGGCTAATTAACATTGGGATGATGAACAAGTCACGCTTGGGATAGTAAATGGTTGACTAACTCTGGGAACACATTGGAAATACTCACTAGGCCAGATTTTGAGTGAATCTTCTCAAATACTTGATCCTCATCTGTTGCAGGGTAGGGCTAACTGTTTTTCTTTAGCTCATGGACATGCTTTATGAGACAACCCCGCTTTTTAGGTGAATGACTCCCTTGCTCTCCGGCAATCGAGGCACCTCCCAGCTGTGATGTGGGAGATGAGATAGTGTCTCTCCTGGGGCACTGGTGGCCTTCAGCCTGCTGAATTATTGATAGAGCATTCAGCGCTGTGCTTGAAGAATAAGTGGACACGAAATCAATGGAGCGTTGCCCTGATGAACTGTTTTGTTGAATTTTAGAAATAGTTATTTGGTGGGTATAAAAAATATATATATGTAGGATTTGTCCCAGAGGATCCTGGGAAGCTCCATTCATCCTCACTGGTGATCAATAGAGCTGTAAGCTAGAAGTGACTTATGAAAGAATAAAGACAGTCTTTCAAGTGGGAGTAAGTATGTTATCACCGGTGTTACTGCAGTGTATTTTATTTCTGTCAAATTGTTAAATGAAAAATACTAATAGTGATATTAGAAAATAGAGAAATGCCCTTCTGATGGGGAATCTGGCTTGCAGAGTTAAAATGCTGAATTTGGAATTTGTCTCTTCGCTGATTACAGCTCTAAATATTTTTCAAGTCTGGCTCAGGTTTCAAGTTTAATAGCATGAGTCATTTGTATTCTTAGACCTTTACTTATTGTCATTGCACCGTCTGGCAAAACTCAGATTGATGGTTGTTACCCAAGAGAGACCCAGTGGAGGAGCAAATGGGGCTGCAGTGCTAGAGGCTCTGGCAGTGCCTGGGGTAATGGTGAGCCTGCAGATTAATGAGGATAATTCCAATGGGGCTCGTTTTTATGCGGTTTTGTTTCATTTGGTCATATTTTGTTTCTTCAGGCATGTCCCAGGTCTGCCAGCCCAAGTCAGGCTCAAAAGACCAATACCAGGCACAAAAGGGAATTGAGATGCTACTGTTTGGGCAGCAAAGTGTACTTATTCCCAAGGGATGAAGAATATGGCTGTGTTGTCCTGCTATGGTGGTCCTGACAGGGAAGCTGGTGCGCTTGGGGTGGCTTTGGTCGATGTCAGCAGGGTCACTTGGGGCCAGCGCTCTGCAGCCTGGCTAACGGGAAGGATCGGGATTACTTGGCTCCGGTGAAAGTTGTGCTCAGAGCGGGTTTCTCAGAGACAACAAGCCCCAATTGATGAAAGAAGTAACACAGATAGAAACGTGGGAGATCGTGGGGCTGGTTGGTGGGAAGAGGTGCTGGGGTGGGAATGCAGCACTGACACGATGCGTGGTGTCTGTAGTGTCCTGTGGGGAGGTTTAGCACCACGTGGGGCTGGAGCCTTGGCTGGACCCCTCCTGCCACCGTGCTGTGAAAGGGGTCTTGGCAAACCACCCCCCGGCACCAGCTCCAGTGGTCAATTTAGACCCACAAGTGTGTGTGCCTGCAGGATCTGGCTTGTGGTTGGCTGGCCTGGAGTAAGAGCCTGGTCACATTTATATTTTTTTTCCCGAGGAACTGCTTTGTCACTGGTGCTGCCTGACAACTTTTCCCTTGTCACTAAGGTCCCTCCATCCATGTGAGCACAGGTAGGATGGTCAGTACCAGAATAACATGATGATGCTGTTCCCCAAAGCGTGACAAGAGAGGGATATTTTAGGTGATACCCACTGGGATGTTGGTGTTAATGGGGCTGGGAGATGTGCCTGCAGTGTCCTCCCGGGGCTGCAAAACTGTCCTGCTGAGCTTTGGATTTGTTTGTGTCGTGGTTTAGGCCAAGCAGTGAGTGACAGATGCTCACCCCTACCCCTCTTCAAAGAGAGAGGCAGAGGAGGGAATAGGAGACTTAAGAGTTTAGAAGGAACTAAGCTACTTTAATGAAATATTAATAATAAAATAAACAAAGGAAATAATGAAATGTATACAAAACCATATCAAGCTCCCAGGGTGACGATCATGTCACCGGCTGGCACTGGGGAAGTCCCAGACTGGACTCAGTGATGGATGAGAACTGGATTCCAGATCTGGATTCAGGATCGGGATCAAAGGCAGACAAACTGACAGAGTCCTTCTCAGACGTCGGCCATTGAAGAAAGAATGACATCTGACCCTTTGATCCCCCAGCTTTTATACTGAGCATGAGGCAGATGGGATGGAATACCCCGTTGGTCAGTTTTGGGTCACCTGTCCTGTCCTCTCCTCCCCGCAGGTGGGACCCCTCTACACTTTTCTGTTTCTTACCCTCCAACGGGGCAAATAACCAAGTTGGCTGCCCTTGGGTGTTATAGCAACGAGTATAAGCAAGAGCCTCTCTGCATGCCATGCCTGGGCATCAGCTGTAAACATAGGTGTTATTCCTCTGAGCGCAAACAGTGTCTGCACAATATGCTCTTAATTTCAGTAGTTAGAAGAAGCCCAGCTAAGAAGCAAAGTTACTGAACAAAAATGGTCGTGTTTTACCTCAAACAAGGACAGTTTGAGAGAAGACAGCATGGAGATGTAGCCTGAGCTATGGGCTCCGAATAAATCATTCATATAAAGATGCTAGGAATTAAGGTAAAGACATATGTTATCTACCATGGGGTGGTCATGGTCCTGCGTGCTAGAAAGATGGGACCTGTTGATGAGGAAAAGTAAATCCCAAGGCAGGGAGAAATTAGTAATGCATGTGCAAAAGTGGGAAATACTGTATTTTTTTAGAAATGCAGAGGATGGGTGAGTAGAAGACAGTTTTCTGGCACACCAAGCTCCAAGGAGGCTTCCAGAATCTGGGAGGGAGACAGAATACGTGGCCCACATAAAGTGAGTGTGAGGCACTGGTGACAGCTAGAAAGGGAGTTGCGGACTGACATCAGCCAAGGACTTGAGGTTGAGCCAAAACTCTCTGGAAAAGAAGAAGGCGGTGAGCAGCAGAGACTAATGCAGAGGCAGCAAGCCTGAGGAAGACAGGTTGAGCAGCAGCACTTGTGCACGGCTATGGAGAGGCCAGAAGACCCCAGGGACACACAGATGCTGGCAAGAATCTGCTCTTCTTGAGACAGTTAGGTCTATGAAGAGGGTTGGTGGGACAAGTGGGCGCAGGTTCACCAGGTTCACCCTGTTGAGTCCCAGTGCTAGCAGGCAATCATGGATCTGGAGGGAGGATAGTCATCAAAGGCAAAACTATGATGTGCAGCAAGGCAGCTCAGAGCAGCTGAGCATGTGGGAGGGGAAGCGATGGGAGGATCGTCTCTGGGAGAGTGTCGGGAGGAGAGGAACTACAACTGATGTGACATGGAGATTGCCAGGGAACATGAGACCTGACAAAGCCACTCACGGTGAACATGGAGGAGGAAAGAGCAGAAGACTAATGGGATGATCGTGCCCTGCTATGAGAGCAGGCAGGTGGATGGGAACTTGGGGCTTGAAGCAGCTGTCTGGCTGCATTCAAGGCATCTCAAGCTCAGGAAGATGGTGTTGCTTTACAGCTGAGTTTCTTGTTGAACAGAGTTGAGCTTTTCCCCTGCTGACTCACTGAAGAAAGGATGGCAAAAATGAGGCACACTTCCAAAGAATATTATCTCTTTCTCCCCCTGGTCAGAAGCAAGGCTTGGAATGATTTCCAGTAACTCCAGCCCTGATTCCCACAGCACGGGCTGACCTTGACCGGCAGGGCTTGAGCTAATGTGCGCACAGCTCTCCTAAGTCTGAAGCTGAGTGTGCACAGGGAATCATCTGACACATGCAACAGCTCATAAACATTGGACTTAAAGCCTTTCTTATCCAGAAGTCACAGCTGGTTTCCTCTGTCATGTCCTTGGCTTCCTTTGTCATGTCCTCAGAGAGCTTAGGGCTGACATTTCGAGAAATTCCTTCCCGGAAAAACCTAAGACTCTGGATCCAATTACATCTTTGGTGGTATAAAACCTTGTAGTCCTGAACATCTTGACGCTCTGCCCAGCCCATCAGCATTTCTAATACCAGCAGTCCCTGCCAGCTTACCCTGCAGTAGATTTCTGTAGTGCTACGGCAAGAGGCTTTGGTGGGGATGGGGCACAGTAGCATCTCTGTTAATGTTATGAGTCCAACTTAACATCGTCTGTGGCTCTAGCTTAAAAACTTATTGCCGCCAACAGTCACGCTAATAGAGTTGTAGCTAGACAGTGGGTACTTGCCTGCTCTCTGCATTAGCTAATCCAGCCATCAGACGCCACACGTCGCTCCCTGTCTGAGTTCGTCCTTTTCTATCTCATCCCTTTCTGGCAGGGGTTTGGAAATAATAGTTCTGGCTGGACCGCCAAGAGAAGCCCTGGTTCTGGGAAATAAATAGAAATGAAAAACAAAAATAGTTTTTCTTCTCTCTCTGCTGGGCGCTCTGTGCTTCTCAGACTTAGGGAAGCGGTCTGAGTCCCAAGGTAGGAGAGTTTTTTAATTGCAAGTGTACAAAGCCTCAGCAGCAGTTTTATGTGAATCAAAACAGACAGGAGAAGTGAGGCAAGGATCTCCACTGCCCTCCAAGAGGCTTTAGCTGCAGACAGCTTTGTTTTAGCTGATGAGCGGGGAGGCATGGGACAAGGCGTGTGTCTCATCTAGCTGCCTAGCCTGAAAAATCCTGTTCTGGGTGTATGTGAGGTCCTGGCTGCCCAGTACATACTGGGATGCTGACAGCGTCCCTCTCCTGCCTTAGTCCACCTTTGTGGCTGTTCAGGCAGTTTTGGGAGGTGATGGGTACAGCTTTCTGCGGGGACCACAGCTGGGCTCAGCCAGGCACTTGCAGCATCACTGTATCTAGAGAGTTGACTTGGTGCCCAGATGGCTCTGGGGTTTCAGCACTGTCATCGTCCCCTCCAATGACAGTGCAGGGCATGATTGTCCCAGTTTTCCTCTGTCCCAAACATGAGTGCTCACTGTGTGAGGGGCTGTGCCTGGAGCATGGTCTGCTGCAAGCCTGTTGTTTGCCCGGGGACTGGTGGACGGCTCTGGCTCATGTGTGGGTTCAGTCCCTTTTTGGGCCAACTCCTGGGTGCAGAAAGCAGCTCTGCTTATGCAAGGAGAGCCCAGCTCGCTTGTGGCTGGGATACTTGCTATTTCTCACAGGCATTTTCAGTTTTAACGAGGCCTTCAGAAGGTGTGGGAGTGTGCACAGCTCCTGAGCACCTTGTAACCAAGCTGATGCTTTGGCAACATTTCCAGGCTAAGGCTATGTGTGAAAAATGCACTTTGGGATTACTTGTCCTCTCCAGGAGTAAGCTGTGCCAGGTACATCTCATGAGGAGGAGCCCCTTGCCTTAATTTTCACTGCAGTTTCACCCATTAAGCACAGGACAGCAATGAAGACCTTTTGGCTGCTGCACTGTGCCTTTCTGTACCAATTTTTGTCCTTCGCGCTGTGATGGGACCTGTCTCTGCAGCACATGGTGATGCCTTATGGCCTGACAGTGGGTTTTGGCCAAAAGGCACTTTGTGGTCCCCGAGATGCTTCTCCTCCTTGAAGAAAAGGGAAGCAGAGGGTCATAGGTAGTGGGGACATGTTACAGAAGTCATGGGAGGAAGGGTTGGAAGGAGCTGCAGCTCCTAATGTTCCCTGCAAGCTACGAGGCTGGGGCACGATAGGGTCTGAGGAGAGAGTTGGAAATTCAGGTTTTTGGGCAGGTGCAGCACAGTGTGAGCATGGAAATCTATGCATTTCTCTGGAGAGCTGGATGGCATGGCAGGACAGGCCCAGAGTGAGAAGGAAGGTCACCTCCTAAGGGTCAAGAGTGCTTTTGCAGTACACATTCTGGAAAATGGGTGCACACATCTGTGCCCCTTCTGCCTGTGGTGCCATGCCAGCTGCCGGTGGCTCTCGGTACATCCAGCTGGTGATGGGAGTTAATTTGTGCAAAAGCCCCTGTGGGGGTCTCGATTAGAGCGAGTTCCATCACTGACGTTGGGACAGGTCGTGGGTAAGTTCTGCCCTGAAGCCCGCTGCTCCTGTATTATTCATGGCCCTTCATGAATTATCAATGGGCTGGGACGGCTGCTGTCTATTACTTACAGTGCTGCCCTTAAGGGCTAGGACAGCGGCTCTCCCCGGCAGCCTCATTTCACGAGGATATTTGCAATGGAGCAGAATTTCTCCCCCACTGCCTCTGAGCTGCCGCAGCTCCCTGCTGAGTCCCAGGGTACAACTCCGATTACCTGATGTGCCGTTAGCAGAGCCCATGGCTCTTACCCACGTGCCGTCCCATGTCCTGCTGGTAGCAGTGACCTTGGGAGAATCCCGAGGAAAATGTGGACTTGTGGCCATGCTGAATAGGATGTAAAGCCTGTGGGAGGCACTGGCAGTACTTGTTGTAGCATGCAGGGAACGCCTTGTCATTCGAATCCCACCAAATCACTGTGCTAATCTGGTCTGGTCTGTTATATTTAGTGCTTTGGCCTTTGAGTCGCTTGTCTGAGCCTTATTTCTGTCTTGCTAAGGTTTAGGTGCTTTTGACAGGAAAGGAATGAACTAATGAGAAGCCACAGAATGAAGTTTAACTCAGTGTATGTTTGGGAAAAAAAAAAAAAAAAGTCAGATGGCATCTTCTTCTCTGAGAAGATTCAAAGTGGCATTGTTAGGGTTCAGGTTTAACACCCCTGGGTGCTACCAGAAGATCCCTTCTCCTCCTTTTGCAGTACTGTATTGACAAAACAACAGCTGCAAGTTTGGAAGGTTGTTTCCAAATCCTGTTAGTTGGTGGAATTAATATTGTAAAAGCAAGCATGAATTTCGCAGTAACACATGGAACAGACCAGAAAACCATCTTCCCCCTGTATGACAGGGGGATCTAGATATCGTGTGAAACAACAGTTTGACCTTTGGAGATGCCCTTCTGCTTTGGGGTGACTGAGCTCCCCTTTTGCAGTGTTGGCTCCTCTGCTCCCTACTTTCTTTTGCTTCACAGTTATGTGGAGAGATATTTTGTTTGTTCAGGCTGTATCTCCAGTTTTGCTCAAGTCATCATTGCAACCCACGTTGGTAACTCAATCTGTCCTGGCTGAGTACTGGGCTCTCCTCCTCTCCTCCCTGCTGGGACTGGCCCTCCTTGCATCTCCACAGAGAGCTGCAGGGCTTTAAAAATGTAAATGAAATGGTTAATAGGTTGGAAAATCAATTATAATAAACATTCCTGGTATATAAACTATGTGTAAGTGTGTTTTAAATGAAGTACATTAAAGGCAGTGCTTTTTTCCATTTCTCCTGGCTAGGTCAGCAGGGTCTCGGTGCAGTGCTGCTTGATTTGATTAAAATGTATGTTACCCTGCACATTAGCTCGTGCCCTGGGTCACCAGGAGGCTGTGTTCGTACAAGGTACTTGGGAGAAGAGCTGCCAGCTTTGCTGAGAGCTTGTGGGGGTTGGAGGTGTGCTTTACCCAGCAGGGTCTTGGACCTCCACTGAAGTGAGATTTGAAGACATGAATCAACACTTCAGGGCAGTGGGGAGCTGCCTGCTCCTTTGCTGAGGGATGAGTGTTCTGGGTGTCTGCACGGCTGTGGGACTAAGCTGCAGATGTGCAGAGCTGGCAGTGAAAGACATTGTGTGTGTGCACGTGCTTCCCTGGGAGATGTAAAACCTTGTGTGCCTGCATGAAGGAGACTGTGCAAACGCATGGATGTGTAACCTTGGTCTCTCTGGATGGGGAACAACACATGAACAACATGTGCCAGAAGACCCCAGGCAAATAACACAGAGGAGACTCTCCCTTAGCCCTAAAGCTCCCTTGCACTCACATGGTGACTGTCCTCCTCAGGGAGCCCAAAGCCAGGCAACGGCCCTGGTTGTCCTTCCCCACCCCACCGTCCTTTCTCACGCTCTCTCTGCCCGCAGGAGACTAGAGAGGAACCTTTTTAACTGCAGCTGCGACATCCGTTGGATCCAGCTGTGGCAGGAGAAGGGCGAGGCGAACTTACAGTACCAGGACCTCTACTGCATGAACATGGACGCAGCCATCATACCTTTGCAGGAGATGAACATCACCCAGTGTGGTAAGGACGGCCGGGGCCGGGCACGAGGGAGGCCAGGAGGGTGCCGGGAGGGAGCCCTGCCCTATCTGGCACCTCTGGTTCCATGCTTGGGGAACCTCGTGCTGCAGAATCCTGCCCCATGGTCAAGAACAAGACAATTGAAGCTGATTGGGGGTAGTTCGTGGATTAAAAATAGAGTATCTGGGTAAACATGGAGCTGCTGTTTCTGTATGTGTGAAGGTATTGGGGTGATTTGGGGCATTTCCTTCTCTGTAATGCTGTTGCTCATCAAAGTGTCTGATGAGTCTATGTCATGTCTTGAAAAGGGATATGTTTCATGTTGCTCTTCCTCTGTCTAACAAATCCTAGAAACAGCATGTTGTTAAAAGTCACTGCAGCCATATCTTTTGTAATTACTCTTATGAAATACATGTCTCTATGAATTTTCTTTTGTTTTACTTTTTCAATTGAAAGCCCCTATCTGTAGGGAAGAGTCAGGAGTGACTTTATATCTCTTTCTGTTTCCTGCTGATGTTTAAAAGAGTCCATTGGCCCCAGGAGCAACATGAGGCATGTTCAATAGTTATCCCTTTTTTCTTCACCTTGTTCCCGTGTCAGCTGCCTGTTTGGTGTCAGTTTTTGCTCTGCTATTGCTGTTACTGGAAAGCATCCCTTGCAGAATAAGGGGAAGGAGGTGTACCTTCAACAGAACAGTTAAACTGTCTATACACAAGCAGCTGTCAAACTCACTGGCTGGAAAAAGGAGGAAAGACAGAGGTTTTCTTTTTCTGATGATTATCCTCTGTTCTAGGAATTTAGGTTTGTTTCTTGTAGTGGTAGTAGACAAACAGCATGCACATTTGGATTTGCATGATTTTTGATTTTTTTTTTTCCAAGTTCATGATGTCCCTTTATTAAGCTCTGGAAATTGGCCAAAGCGTGCCTGCGTGTGGATGAACTAAAAAGATTTGAGAGACCTCTGTAATTTCCTCCCCCAATTGGAAGAATAATCTGTGAGGATTAGAGAAAAAAAAAAAATCCTTAGGGATCAGGGACGGGAGGAGAAGGTGACTCCATCAGTGGCAGTACTAGACTTGACGGGGCAGCAGGGTGCTGATTTGGGAACACAAATGTGCTGGTGTGCAGGGTGAGCACCTCCTCTGACCTCGCAGTCCCTCGGAAGGGGAAGGATTTGCCACACTGATCTGCTTTCCTCCAGAGGAGAGTCTGTCTGTTCAAGCATTAAGACAACTCCGAGGGATGTTGTAACAACACCCCATTCGTCTTTGTCCTTTGGTGCTGAGGGCTGGTGTGGCTTGGTATGGCCACATTTGATACCAACTCAACCTCGCAAGATTATACGTGTACCTCCCATCTCCCTCTCTGCTGATTCCTGATGCCCCAGCAGGGCCACCTATGCGACTTTGCCAGGCCTTAACTGCTGCCTGCTTTCTTCTGGCATCCCCCCAAGTCAGTGCAATGTTGCTTCCCTCCTGGTGTCACTCCCTGATGGCAATGAAAGGATGTGTATCCCCATCCATGGCTTTCGGTCAGCATGATGGATGACCATGAAGGTGACCATGGGTCAGTTCCCCCCTGCCCTGCCTACCCAATTTGCCTCTACAACGAGCCCAGAAAGTCTTCCTCATGCAAGAAGGCTGTTTGCCCTTCTTCTTCCAACCAGCGCTGTCTTGTTTCATGTTGCAAGGATATTTGGTACCTGTGGCAGCAAGTAAGGAAGCGGTGTAAATCAGGGCCACCATAAATCAGTGAATCTCTCTGCCACCACCGAGGAAGAACAAGGGCACCTTTTATTAGAAGAGCTGCAGTTAATATGAGGACGTATCCTTGGTCATCGTCTCTTGGTTGCTATAAATTAGAGGGATGCTCTTCTCCCCGCGAGTGCTGGGCAGTCTGTGCCTTTTCCCTGGATGTAGGACTGCTTTGGATCCTCTCCCAGCACACACAGCTTTCCCATCCCAGGTGACTGCCCTCGAAAGCAGCTTCTGTGGGAGTAGAAGAGATGGGGAAGGGGTTTTTTTTGAAGGGAAGGGCACCAGAACTGGACACCAACTTTTGGATTTGAGTGTGATGGTAGAGTCTGTTCAGCTGGCACGTCTCCAGTGTCCATACTTTCCCTTGTCTCCGTGCCTCATCCTTCCCTTGGTAGGGTAAGGCCATGCCGTTGCCTCCTGCTACTTATCCCAGGGTGCTGGAGGCTGATTTTGAGAAACAGCTTGGCAGGATCTGGGTCCACATGTGTGCACACTGCAGCTGGCTGTAGCAAACGCTGCTCTGCATCTGAGCACCTTGGTCTCTGGCTCTCCTAGACCTCCCTGAGATCAGCGTGAGCCATGTGAACCTGACGGTCCGGGAAGGAGAGAATGCTGTCATCACCTGCAATGGCTCAGGCTCGCCACTGCCCGACGTCGACTGGACGGTGGCCGATCTCCACTCCATCAACACGCACCAGGTAGGAGAGTTGGGACCTCAGTGCTGCCTGTGCCCAATGCGGCAAGGGCAAGGCAGCTGCCATGGGTTCCCCTGTCCTATGCCTGCAGGGCAGAGGGTCAGGTAGATGGTAGAGACTGCTATGAGAAATGTGCAAGAGCTGTATCCAAAGGAAAAAAGGAGGCTATACTGTATCCACATGAGAACCTGGGAACTATCTGCAGGCAACAAAACCTTCCCTCTGTATGGCTGGAAAATGAAGATGAGATAGTTTTATATCTCAGTGCTCCCTAATTCAATTAACTTGTGTCTCCTCTAATGAAACTACCTGTTTACAGAGGTGTCTTCAATAGCTGTAGCTGGAACAGGCAGCTAAGCGAGCTTTTCTAGAGGCAAGCCATGTTTATCAGTGCTATGATGCTGTGGCTCTCTCCCTCCCAGTAGTTTATCTTGTAGGATACGGTGTGCTTAATCAGATGAGGAAACACCTCCCCTCACCCAGATCCTAGTTGTCCTTGGATTTTGGAGACCTTCTTGCATCTTATAAGGAAACTGGGATCCTCATCTGCTGGGGGCAGGAGTAGGGAGCCAACAGACACTGATTTCTGTCCATCTTTCTCTCTGCAATTTTTAGACGAACCTCAACTGGACCAACGTTCACGCTATCAATTTGACCTTGGTGAATGTCACCAGTGAGGACAATGGGTTCCTGCTTACCTGCATTGCTGAGAATGTGGTGGGGATGAGCAATGCCAGTGTGCTGCTCACCGTCTACTGTAAGTAGCAGTGGAGAGACCTTGACCATATAGAGGCTGGAGGGCTGCCCTGCAAACCGTGTGAATGCATGGTCACTTGCTACCTGTGGCATACTGGTTTTGTGGATGAGAATTAGGAGATGAGCACAGTGAAGAGGAGGTGGATCCTTGCAGGTGTCAGTATTTTTGCTTTCTTGCTGCTTCCCTTAATGCAGAAAGGAGCACTAGAGCAGGGGAGGAGCAGCAGCAGTGCCACACTAGTGGTGGACACCTCTCCACTCATCTCTTGGAAGATCCAGCAGACTAAGGAAAAGCCGTAGTGGGGCTAAAACTCTGTTTTACAAACAGAGTTGCTTGCCCTGACTCTATGTGAGAGGTTAAATGTCATGCTTGCTAAAGCCAGTGTAAATCTTGCCTCTGAATTCAGGGATGCTAGTGCTTCCTCCCACATCTGTTCCTACAAAGTTAAACTGCAAATGCCATGTAAACATGCACATGTCAAATTTCGACTGTTCACTTTTAGCTGTGAGTAGCTAAACTTGCTTTGTGCTTTCTAATATCTTTTAACACAAACCTGACCTTAAGAGGAAGTTTACACAGCTTTGTGCTCTCAAGCAGCTGAGATTTACTATATGTTGCTGTGTCTGTAATATTTGCCCTTACTCTGGAGTTTGAAAATCTGTCCCGCACCCCCAGCTCTGACAGGCAGAGCGCAGACCCATGCGGGATTCTGCCAAGTTTTGGTTAACCCACACGTGTTGCATGTCCAGTGCAGTGTAGGAGCCACTGTAAAGACAAGGGGGTCACAGGGGATTGGAAAGAGGAGAGCAGTTGCTTTACTACTTTTGTCTTCCTCCCAATAAGTACTATTGATGGACTGAAGAATTGGGGTAATTAAAGTTCAGATTAGCTCAGAGGTGATTAGTCAGAAGGCAGGTGGTTTTTGTGCTGCGTTTTTAGCATCTTTTCCTCCACACCTTAAACAGCACTGTGCCAACGCCTATTTTCACCTGTGTAATCCTCTAAGCTGCTGACAGTTTCTGCTGCCCCTGCTCCTGTTGCCCAAACCCATCACTCAGACTGTAATTTCACGCTGAAAAGATCTGGGTTTGTGCACGTAGGTGGCTGCCTGTTTTGAATCCTCCTTGCCAGGAAGATGTGAACAAGCCCCATGAAGATCTAGGCTTGCGAGTGGAACGAGGTGGCTGGGACACGGCTGTGTGGTTCAGGGTAGCTGGGTGCTAGCAGGAGAATTTTACTCAGCTCCAACTAGCTCTGCACCTTTTTGTCTTCTAACACCTTCGCTGCCTGAAAAATTCACTGTCTTTTTTCTAAAAGACTGGTCAAAGTTGGTGCATTGCATTTGTTCCTTGTGGGTGCCCTGTGGATTGTCTTTGCAGCTGGACCATACCAGGAAAAGGAGAGTTTTAGGGAAGACCTACATCTTTTTGCATCCTTTGTTTTTGCACAAAGCCCTGTTCTTCTAGTTCAAACCTTGCCAGCCTTGGGGTTTGGGACCTTACATGTAGGCGTTGTAAATGGGGTTTCAGAAGCAATAGCAGAGCAACATTGGAATTCTTGGGGTATCCTGGGGGAAAAGACAATGCATATGCAATAAATTGCAGGTGGAGTCTCTGCTTTTCTTTTTCCTTCTCCCACTCTACTCCCTTTAATTAAAACACCCCTGGAGGGTGTTTGGCGGGTGAGAACTCCTTTGGGATATTCAGGCAGTCAAAACCCCCAAGGACAGGCAGTCGCTGAGGGATGTTTGCTTCCACAGCTATGCAATCCAAAATTGCTCAGTGCGACTGGAGAGCCCCCAGGGGACACCTTGCACAGGTGTAATGTAACAGTGCTAAGTCACAGCGTCCTCCTTAACGGGGACAGGCGACCTCCCCATGATCCTTTGAGGAAGGGAGAGCAGCAGTAAGTGTGTAGACTGGGCAACTTCAAGCTTAATTGTTTCGGGGCTGGTGAAAGGACCGTCCCTGTTGTTAATTTGTACCCCTTGTTCACAAGCCCAAGAGAACTGGCTATGGTTCAGATCCACTTTCTGGGGAGCATGGAGTAGTTCCTGTGACATAGTGCTGCTTCTTTTCAGACTTCCATGATAAAAGTGGAAGGAACAAGGGATTTTGGAGGTTGTGTCTTCAATAATCTTAACTTCCATGGTGCACAGAGACATGATGTGGGTGGAGGTGTGCTGCGAGCCTGCCGTGTTTCTCTCTGCTAGATCCCCCTCGCATCCTGACCCTGGAGGAGCCAGTGCTACACCTGGAGCATTGCATTGCCTTTGCAGTGCATGGGAACCCAGCTCCCACCCTTCACTGGCTGCACAACGGCCAGGTTCTCCGGGAGACAGAGATCATCCACATGGAGTTTTACCAACAAGGGGAAGTGTCTGAGGGTTGCCTGCTCTTCAACAAACCCACTCACTACAACAATGGCAACTACACAATTGTGGCCACCAACCAGCTGGGCTCAGCCAACCAAACCATCAAAGGACACTTCCTTGAAAAGCCCTTTCCAGGTAGGATATTCAGTTTATATCATTGGGGTTGCTTGCAATCCAAAGGTCTTACTATGGTCCCACCAGTAATCCTTGCACCTAGACAAGGCCTTGACAACCCAAGTTGGCCTTTGTCTGAGCAGTGGGTTGGAAGAGGTGACCTCTGGAGGCCTCTTCTGACCAGTGTGATTCTCCTACTCAAGTGTGCTTTGTTGTCATGACAACTTTTTAATGCAGAGAGATACTAACTGGTTTAGATATTTTTGTTGTATAATATATTCTGCAGTGGTTTTTGTTGTGTGGTTTTGTTTTGGGTTTTTTTGTGGTTTTTGTTTTTTTTTTTTCTAAGATCTTTAGGGATTTCAGTGGGAATAGGATGCAAGTTTGGTGAATTATTTTGGATCTCCTCTGGGGTGCCCCAAAGAGCCCAATTTTTTGAAAGTATTCTTCTATGTGATTGCTAGATATAAACTAAAGAAAGGAAAGACCTTTAAAGTGGTGCAGCTCTTCCCTTTTTTTTTTTTCTTCTAGCTTGCATTTATGAAATGATTATAGCTGGATGCAACAGTGTCAGGATTGTTTTCTTTCTAAATAAGACATGTGCAATTCCAGGATGACAGGTCTACAAAAGATGTGACGACTCAATTAGTCGCTTTGCATCAGTTTGCTGGGATTTCTTAAGTGATTGTTTGGAATTCCCCGTTGTATTCCCTAGTGATTCAGGGCTTAACTGCAAAAAAAAGCATTTGAGGACATGAAGATCCAGCTCTGGGGAGTGCAGTAGAGACTTTTGTGGTGATCTCTCTGCTTTGTAGGAGCATGGAGGCTCTTGGTCTGCTCTCTGTCATTGTAACACCACGCTGGCCATCATGGAGTTAAGATTTGTGCATGCTGCTACCTTCAGGAATGATGCCATGAGAAAGTGTCAGCTCTAAATTGGCCCCTGCAGCCCAAGAAAATCCAGCAAAATAGGGCGTTTGCTAAATATAGAAAAATACCATGGTACTCTCATTTATTATTTATATCACACCATATATGTATACAGAGTTTTCCTGCAGGTCAAATATCGTAAATGCAACCCCAGATCTCTGCCTTGAAGATCTGACACTTGAACAAATGAGCTGATATGGATGGGAGTGGAAAATTTATATTCAGGCTTCGAGGATGATACCCTGTGTGGCTATCTGACCTATTTATGTTTCCTGCTGTTGGGGCAACGCTTATCAATTGTAGGTGGGTGTGGAGAGGCACAGGTTTGCAGTCTCAGCTCTGTCAGGTCCCACCTTTGTGACTCAACTTCCCCATCTGTGAAATGGGGACAGCTCTTAAGTAGGTGCTGGACCTCCAGAAAAGGGGGCAGATCTGCTGTTCTGGAGAGGTGGTTTTGGAAATGGATCTGAGCTGTGCTGCAATGTGGGAAGGCACGTTGATGTTTGAAGAGGCTCTTGTGTCAAAGACTCTGGGAGAATCCATTTGTACGAAATATATGTAAAATATTGCCCTCATGAGTGCATCTTCACCCACGCCTTGTATGTGTTGTTGGTGTGGAGTACTTACAGACCCTGAATCATCTCTCAGCAGGAACTGACCCATTTCTTTTATTTCTTCTGATCCAAAGTCCCAAGCCGTTCCTCACCCTGGCAGACCCTGTCAGCCCAATGCAGGATGTAATTTACTTTCCTTGAAGTTTGTTGCTCCGTCCACTGCCACAGCTGACATTAACACTCAATGCAGCTGACGTTTATAATTTTCCATTTGAAGGCAGATTCCTCCAAAAACTGCCACCAATTGAAGGTTCCCCGGTGTGGTTCATTCAAGAAGCTTACTGCCTATAGCTATTCCCACGTGCAGGGGTTGCTGTCCCTACCCAGGATGAGATTATTAGTCTTAATTAATGAAAGCATAGTACCTGGAAAATTTCCTATCAGCATAGAAAAGGACCCGTGACCATGTTTTTTTTTGAAACCTCTGGTCTGCAGTCTCTTGTTGGTACTCTGCCAGATTATGCTTCCCAAGCTAAGAGGAGAAAGGTGCTGTTAGAAGCTGGGTGGGAGCTGGGAGATATGCCCCATGCCATATCCCGCTTCTCAGCAATGTTGTGGTCCTAGGAGCCAGGGCAGGGGCTCCCAGGACAGATCTGTGTCATCACCTGATAAAAATCTCATTGCATGTTGTCATTATCATCTCTACCATAGGCTACCATCTCCTCATTTAATCCACAAAGTTTAATTTACCTACCTCCCCCCCTTAATGAGTGTTCAGTTCTTTGGGAACTTCTCACAGAACTCAAGTTGGCTGAAATTTCTTGGCTATGTTTTATGCTTTGAAATATAGGGTTTAGTGAGAAAAACTTTTTGTGGGTTTCTGTTGAATTTGCTTAGTCCAGCAGACAAAAATGGAAAGGGGAAAAAGTAGAAGCAGCAAGTTTTAAGACTAGACTCTGTCCGCTTTAATAGGAAAAAAAGAAGTCTCCAAATGAAATATTTCTTCCTTTTTTTTTTTTTTCTTTTCCCTTCCCCCCTCTTGCTAGAAAAAGCCAAGGAAAGTTACTCTTCTGTTTGACTTGAAACAAAAATATTTTTCCAGGATTTTTCCCCTGGTTTGGAAAGCCATGTTTGTCACCTGGGGGTTGTTTTACACTTCCTTTCCAAACCTCACCCATACTTCAGTGTGAACGTTTCAGCATCCTTCCAGGAGCCCTCTGCCAGCAAAGCTGTGTAAACTCCAGTTAATATTGGGCTCAATTTCTTACACGGGCGAGTGAATTGAAAGCTGATGTTGTTCTCATGCTGTGTAAACTGAGTGTCACCGAGAGCTTTAGACCTCATCGTCTGGGGCCTCGGCCGCATTTGCAGCTGAAGGAGCTTTACTGAATAGAGTGGAGCAGTCAAGTGGCTGACAGCGGGGACTGGTGCAGCTATCTTGGGCAAGAGGCAGCTCTAGGACATCTACAACCTCCATGTCCAGTTCACATGAGTGGCTCAGTGGGCTGCTGAGGGAGCCCAGAGAAGGTCTCTAAACACCTGCCCCAAGGTGGAGTGTCCTTCCTGGGAGCTAGTCCTTGTCCCTGTAGGACTTTCTCCCTGGGCCAAATCTGCTTCTCTCCTCTCCACCTCCATCCTGCTGAGCCCGTGTGTCTGTTGAGCTTTGCTCGCCTGCTGAAAGCAGGGTCATTTATCGACCCTTCAAAAGTTTCTGTACAGGGTGCTGCTAATTGTTCTCTGTTTCAGCCCTGCACAGTTACCAGCTCTCCATCCTGACCTTCAGCATGTTCTGCTGGCACATGTGCAGCAATTTCCAGTTACGGTTGCCCATACAGGAAAAAATATGAAATGTCTTGGTTTCCTGGGCTCTTTGGGGTGGTGGAGCGTGTCTGAGGCGGGTTGAGAATGAGACCACTCTCCCTTTGCTGTGCTAACTGTATTGCTTCTCTCTTTGTCCTTTCCACAGAGAGTACGGACAACTTTGTCTCAAGTAAGTGTCTCCTTGCCCTTTGCATAGTGTGGGTATTTTGTTTCTGTGGTTCCCCCTGCCCCTCTGTGATTTACGTGCTCCTGGAGGAAAATCAGGAAGCCAAAAACAAGTTGGTGGAGGCTGCACAAAGCCCTGGTGTGCCCATGCATGAGCACGATGGCTGAGGAGCTTTTGATCAGCTGGGCAATCTCTAGAGCTCTCTAGAGCCTGGGAGTCGCTCATTTCCCTTGAGTGACATCCTGAAGAAGGTCCTATAGGGGAAATGACAGTCTTTGAGGCCTTAAATGGCAGGGCTGTAGATAAAGTTCACCAAAACTCTAACCAGTTGGCTGTGGTGTAGCAGAAGGGGTCTTAACTAGGTGCAGGCTGGCTGATCCCCAAAGCAGTTGTGTGTCATGGCCCATTTACAACATGCTGTCTAGTGTGGACTGGGATGAAAAGCAGACTCTTTCTTCTCCCCCCCTGCCCCCCCAAAATAAAAATAATCCAAGGAACTGTTTCTTTGGATCAGGTTCTGCTGGAGTCAGTCTTGTCTTATAACCCTACTTAGGCCAGTAGGTTTCTCAAGACTCTAGGAGATGGCTCAGGGATGTTGGCCACCCACCCTAGGACACCAGGCACCCACCTGTGTCTCATTTGTAAGGCTGGAGTCACATCAGCGTTGCCCTGGTCTGTGTTTTCTCTGCTGATGTGCACAGGGAACTCTCTAATGTTTGATTTTGGTGCCTTCTGAAATGGAAAGTTGCAGCCTCTGTTAGGGGTGAACTGAATCTCGTGAGGTCAGGCACTGCCACTGGGATGTGCCAGTGCCTTGGGAGTCCCACGGGAGCCACGTTGAATCTTCTGTCTTTGGTGTTTTGGTTTCAGTCGGTGATTATGAAGTGAGTCCCACCCCACCGATCACTGTGACCCACAAACCAGAGGAGGACACTTTTGGGGTGAGTCCTGTCCTCTTCTCTACGGAACTGTTTTGCATGCATTTCTTGTTAATGATGACTCAGTATTTACATTCCTGTGCTGTTTTGAGATGTTTGCAAGGAAAATCTCTTCCTTTATGACTCAAGACAACAATCAAAAGGATTTCATGGCTTGTGTCAGGCAGGTAAAATACTGACATGAACTATCTGATCCTCCTGGGTCTGCTGTGTGGAACTAGGGAGCTCTTTGAAAATAAGGCATCCTGTGAAGTTGCTGCGGGCAGGGTAGAAATTCTCAATCTGAAAAAGCAGCACCCAGAGAACAAACCAACATGCGATTGTGTGTTTTGGACTATTATTGAACTGTTAAGTTTAGCCTTGTGAGGGACTCGGGTTTAGCTTGGTTCAATTCTGCCAGTGCCAGTTTGCCCTCTCTCCTGCTCTGCAGGGCATGAAAATGAAAAAGGAAAGAAAGCCTACAGCTTATCAGATCTCAACATTGTCTTTCCTCTGCAGAATCCAGGTAGAAAAAGAAAAAAAAAAAAGTGTGTATAAGTATTGGAGGAAAAAATTAGCATGTTACACAATTGCTCTAATTCTGTGAAAGTTTTAAGATGTTGAAACCCACCAGGTGTTAACAGAATGAGCAAAACTCAATCCACCTTCGTTTCAGTTCTCATCCAACTGAAAATCTCCTATAAGTGACGTGAAAGCTTTGAACAGCGAGACGGGAGCAATAATGTGCACTGATTGTTTTCTGTACTTTATATTTAATAAACTGGGGGATGAAAATAGAGCGTGGTAAAATAAAAAATTTTAAAATATTGTAGCTAATGTATCAAGGGCAGGGAAAAGGGCTGCAAAATGAAATTACTTTTTCTTGGTTAAATGATGTATTTTCTATTATAGCAGAATACAGTTTTGTAGGAGAAAGTGAAGTCTAAATGCATCACAAGACTCAGTACAGGAGAACAATTGGACAAATGCCAAAGAAATTGTTGTTTACATCAATGCAATAAAAGTATCTCGAGTAAAGACTTCAAGGAATAAATATTCATAAATATTAAAATAAGCCTGGGATTGTAAACCCTTTAGGGCAAGGAGGTTTTCTTTCCTCTGCTTGTGCTCTGACACAGTGGAACTACAGCTCCAGTGAAGGGCTTTGGACACTGTTGTAGTATAAATATTTACTACTAAAAATTACAATAAATAGGGAACCATTAGAGGCTTTGGGAAAACCGAAATGTTTTGGGGAAAAAAAACCCCAGTTCTACTTAATTTCTTCTGTTTTCTTTTTGTGGGGTGTTATTTTCCCTCATTCATTTTCCTGAGGGATGTTTGGATGGAGACAGTTGCTCTTTCTAAGGAATTTTCTGGTGCTCCTGTGTGTTCCCAGCTCAGGTTAGTGTAGCTTTAGTGTTGTCACGTTATGGCACAGTGGTGGTGTCACAAGTGGAAGCTCATGATGTGGTACAGTGAAGGGAGAGCCCAGGCATTGGAACAGAGGTCCTCCTTCCCTGCAGATGTATGGAGTGAGAGGCTGGGGAGAACTGGTGCCAGAACAGCATCGCTCATGGGGAGATCCCAAACCTCCCAGTCCTGCAAACAGCCTGTGATGCTTCCAAGCTGTGCCAGAGCGCTTTGGGTATCTTGTATTTTCCTCCACAGCTGATATCCATGGAGCTGCAGCAGATCGAATGAACCCACAGAAAGGTTAACTGGGCAAGGAGGTGCTGTGTTTCCAATCTAGACTCCTAAATTCCTCTGTCTTGACTCACATTTTTTCCTTTCAGGTTTCCATAGCGGTTGGGCTGGCAGCTTTTGCTTGTGTCCTCTTGGTCGTCCTCTTTATTATGATCAACAAGTATGGCCGGCGTTCCAAGTTTGGGATGAAAGGTACGTGCAGTCACTTTCCTCAAGCAGGAGGCACCTTCCAGGATTGCCCGGCTCTTATAGCACACGTGGAAAGGTGTTGTGGTTTTATTCCCACATTGTCAGTATTGGTGCAAAGCCTTCTAAAGACAATGTTGTCCAGCCCTCTTCTGTTTGTTGAGAAAGTAATGGAGATATACAGGCTGGTGGTTCTCACCTATATGTGCTTCTGCTGGGCAGAAGTATGCATGTTGTTTTCCTTATCAGTACATAGCTGCATCTACAGGTTGCCCAAGAAGAGCTTTGAGCCTGCTCGCTCCAGCCATGTGTTGAGGGAGTTGTACTCAGGAGAGCATGTTCTTGGATGAGATCTTTTTTTGCAGACCTGATGATGCATGGGTTTCCTCTTGCATCGCACTGGGTGCAGCGCGCAGGGTGTGAAGGGGAAACAGAAGGATGTGAAATTGGTGTTGTGTTCTGTTGGAGAGGCAGGTGCACCCATTCTGTGCCTGTTTGTGAATGGGGACTGAGACTCTGCTGTAAGTTTGTAAGATCCATGCTGGGAAAGCAATTGCTGACCTGTCTTTCAGCGATGTGAAAGGTCTCTTTTTGCTGCCTTTCTGTTGGAAGTTTTCCTCCTCTGCATCATGAATAACCACTTTAGGAGCTATTTCAAGCGTCCTTGGTAGTGATTGCAAAGTGAGAAGGCATCTGATGTTTGCCAGGCAGAACTGGTCTCTCTGTCCTACCAACACCAGCGCTGTGATGTGACAGAGCTAATGCCAGAGGAAAGTAGATGACTCCATGCCATCTGCTTTTTGTGACTCTGCTGGTATCTCCAGTTGGGCAGCGTTGGTGGTGCCCAGTGAAGGCTGGAGGAAGAGCCTTCACATGACAAAGTAGTTCCCAGCCTAATTGGTGGCTCATACATCATTTGAAGCCAGACTTTGACAAACAAACATGAGCATCTTCCAAGGCTCCTGAGTTGCAGCCAATTTCCTGGCCTTGCTGGGGTCTGCGTTGCAGGGCAGGTTGATAGGTTTGGGAATGTTTCTTGTGCTTGCCTAGGGCTTTGTTTGCTTCACAGAGAAATTTTCTGAGTGGGTCCAGATGGGATTCTGGCTGGAGTTTCTCCTATGCATCCTATGGAGATGGAAGGCAGGACACTTAATTAAATAGCAAGTCTTCTACACCAACTTAGCAATATTTAGTCCATATGTCCAATGATAAGAACCATCTGGTAGGGTGTAGTGATTGGTGGGTGGAGTAGAGGAATGAAAGACACAGTTCCTGGGAACAATTCCCAACTTTTCTACTGACTCACTTAGTGTCCATAGGCAATTATCTGTCTTAACCTCTGTCTCTGCTTTAATTTCCCCATCTGTAAAATTGAGATGATGTTATGTGCCTTCTGGAGGGATGTGTCAGAACACTTTGGAAGTGCTTGGGCATTTGCCATTGATGGGGCTTAGAGATAGAGATATAAAAAGGAAAAGTAACTTCTGACCCTAATGGAAGAATCAAAGAGGAGTGAACCTTGTGTGAGTAACCAGTCTTGGTGAACAGATGTGTGTATGTGTTCAGAGGTGTTTGGGTAAGTGTGTTCGTGGATATTCTGCATTCCCAGAAACAAGAGGGGTGCTGTGATGGGCCCTTGTGTGTGCAGTTTTTTGAAGGCAAAAGTGTTTAGCCAGAAAAGCCTGCTTTGCTACTCATCATGCTGTATTTCTCCAACCCTGATATGAAAACACAGCCCCGTAGAGTTTCTAAAAGTTGTATTGATGACAGTGCTTGGAGAGATGGAGTTAACAAAAATTAAATGCATCTTTAAACCCAGGGAGATAGCTCTTTAATGAGTCACGAGTGTCATAGGCGCCACCACGGGCAGCCTATTCATACTGCCTAAGTTCTGCTCCCCGTTGGAGGTTGCAGATCCTTCTGCCCTGTGGACAGTCTCCCCAGCACATGGCATTACCTGCTCTAGGCCTCCTGCTTTTCCCCAGCGTCTCTTCTGCCTATGCCATTTTCTTTAGCCATAGCGCCATTGTCAACTGCCGTGCCATCAGGCTTTGCATCTTTAGCCTCTATCTCTCTTCCTTTGCCTCAGGTTTGCTACCAAACCTCACCACTTTCATCCACAACACAAAGGCAACTCTTCCTTTCACCTGCAGTGGCTGGGATGCCTGGTGGTACCCTGGCTACGGCCTGCCCTGGCACCTCTATCTGATGTATTTCTCACACCCTCAAGAAATGTTACAGTGCCCTGCATACTTTCCAAAATGCAGTTTCTAATTTCACCTTCCATGCTGCTCTGCAGGTCCATGAGTCCAGAGCCTTACTCCCTCCTTTGGTTGCTTTAGCATCTCAGCTGAAGCTGTTACAGTTGGTCCCAATCTGTCAATGATACTTTGAAGCTTGTGTTTGTGCTTGATGTCTCTTTCCTTGGTGTCTCCTCTTTCGCTCCACTAATGGGCTGCTGTTCCTTTTCTCCTCCCTGGAGGTTTTCTGCTCATGAGGTGATGCCCTTGTCCAAATCATCAAATCACTTTACTAAGTGGTCCTGAGCTGCTTTTCCAGGGGCATACAAACAGGTCCTACCTTATTCTGACACCCTGTACAGAACAGTGCAGCTGGCGACCATCTCAAAATCTCCTTTAGCTGGGACTTTCCTCTGGGTCCCTCAATATCAGTTAATTCCTGGGCAGGAGCCATCCTGTGCAGCACCCATCGTGTTATCATCTACTAAGAAAAAAAAATAAACTCAAACCCTGAGTCTTTTTGGGAAAGTGCATCATTCTGTGAATCAGGAGAGCAGTTTGTCGCCAGCTGATATGTTGCCACTTGTTGAAATCCCAGCTTGGCAGGCCTGCAGGAGCAGGTTTTTCCTGTTGTTTTTGTCATGGACACAGAACATTGTGTGCTCATGTTGGACACATTGCCCAAAGCACCTCATGAATCTCTCCGAGCACATCTTTCTCCTTCTGTGTCTCCTAGTGTTAAGCAGATGGATTATCTCCTAGAAAGAGAGAGGTGGACTCGAACTGACAGGGTTGGATGTCACATTGGGCTGGAAAGCCCCCTGGGCCAGCCTGCTGGGTTGCCCACTGGTCTTAAAAGTCAACTAGTGGTCTGCAAAGCATCTAACATTCCAGCTGCCTTTGCCAAAAAGAAAGTCACTCTGTATTGGGGCACATGGCTGGGAGAAGACTACGAGAGGATAGTGTATCTTCATCTGTCCTCTTCTGGCTGGTAGCACACCCTCGGAGCATCGAACAAGAGTCCTGGCAGAGCCACCGCTCTGGCCACGACCTGACTACTGATCCAGCCAACAGCCAAGTGGTGGAAAACCCCGTGCTACCAAGCACGCTGCCGGTAGGCTGGAGCAGTGGCGTCAACAAAAAGCTCCTTGTGAAGGGGGCTCTGACGTGCCGTGCTGCCAGCTCCTCAGTGTCCCTCGGCTGAGCTGGCAGGGGCTGGCTCCATGCCACCCCCCCTTGCCTTTCCCTGCTCCTCCCAGAGAGGACACTCATTAATGCGGGATGGCGGAGGTCATGTCNGGGGAGGCTGGTGGAGCACAGGAGCTGGGGGGTGGTGGAGGCAGCAGGAAGATGGCAAACAATCGTGCCTTTTTGCGAAACGTGGCATTACGTGGGCAACACGGAGGCAGCAGAGGGGAAACTGCTGGGAAAAGTGAATGGAAAAACTGAGAAGCATTGAAGTTGCAGACATGGGCTGCAACTGTTTGCTGAAGGGTGGTGTACCCAGAGCGGGGGCTGAGATGCTTTTTAAAGCCTTATATTAGTGTGGGGAGACACACAGGATCTTACAAAGCAAGAAACTGGGAGTCAAGGCCCTTCGGTTCCACCACCATGTCTCAGGGGAATGGGTGTTACGGGTGGGACAGACAGCATGGGTGTCAGGAGCCCGGCATCCCACGCTCAGTCGTCACTCACTCCGTCTCTGGGCTCGGTGTTCCATGTTCCCTGACCGCCTGCTGGGGGTGGAGGGTTGTACACCTCACCTTCTTGGGGTCAGGCTTGTCACCACGAGCCTCTTTAAACCTGCGTCTTCCCATCAAAGTTTAATCCCAGCAGATGACAGGAAATGAAATTTCATAATATAATAAACAGCCACACACAAGTCCTGGGACTAACAAAAATGAAATTTCATAAAACAGTAATAACAGCACAGAAAAGTCCTGGGACTAACAAAATGTTCGGATGGCACAGACATGGATGCTGTGTGAAATGCTTAGGTTGATGGACTAAAATATATGCTTCTTTTGCTTGGGTTCTGTTACGTTTGCAAATGCCTAGGGATAAAGAACGTGTGCTCGTGCATATTTGTGTGATGTACTCCTGGTGCTGCACAACTTNAAAAAAAAAAAAAAAAAAAAAAAAGCGTTTGCAGAAATACAGAGAGAAAGATGCTACAGAAAATCCAGAGACAAGAGCACTTGTTGTTTTGCTGAGATGAACTATCTACCAGGCTCTGAGATTTAAAACTACTTGCATTCTCCAAACGAGGTTTTCTTCCTGGGGTGGAGACAGTGCCAGCTAATGGTTCAGACTTGGTTACGGTTGGCAAAGAGTCGATTGCTTTTTAATCTGATTTCCTAAAGAAATAAGGCGTGTGATTGTGCTACCTCTCTGCGTGTGTGCGAGCGTGTGTGTACAGTTCTGCCTGGTTTTCCCTCTGCAGCAGCTTTTGTATCTGCCCGGTGGTTCCACCCAGAGGAGAGGGGGGAAGGACTTAGAGATACCTTTAACGGGCATCGTGGAAATAGGGGGGCTGAATAGAGGATGACAGCTCGGGTTGCCCCACTGATGGAAATGCCTGGAGCCTTTCTGGGCATAGGAGAATCCATATGGAAGCTCAGCCTCGGACAGACAAACAAAACACAGGGGACCAGGCTTTCACGGGGTCTGCTGTGGTGGGTGGTGTGTACATCTGTACACAGGCATATACATGTTTTCTTTCTGAATAGGCAAAAACAACAAGGTGGTGGAGGAGAAATGAAAGAACAGTAAATAAATACAGCCCACGCTTTCCGTAATGTTTGAGGAATCACATCGCTATCAGTTCATTTGGTGTTTGTTCTAATAGCCCTGATCAAAGTGCTGGCACTGCTGATGTGCGTGTGGATGTCAGAAGTGCTTGCAGAGCTGTTCCATTGTAATTTAGCATTAGTTAATAGGTACTTAAAGTAAAGTGTTTCCCTATTTGATTATGATTGGGGGTTATTAACATTTTTTTCCATAAACAGATGGTAACTGTCCACTGAGTCGATTGCAGAACAATTCCAGGGTTCTGATTCAAGAGGGCCAGCTCCTGCAAAGATATCTCGGGTGCCTGGCTTTTTGCTTTTGTTGATTTATTTTTTTGTTTGCTTTTTTCTGTGGATTGTTTTGGGTATTGTTTTTGGTGGTGTGGGGTTTTTTGGTTTTTTTGGGTTGTTTTTTTTTTTCCCTCCTTCATCATGCAATTATCACTGCAGCTTTAAAGCGGAAAAAAAGCCCACCATACAAGAGCCATGACCTACCTTTCAGATGAGGCTTAATTCTGACCCGTGTTGCCTTGGCCAAGTCTGGCTATAATCATGCGCTGGTTGTTTTTCCCTGATTATTTGTTTGCAGCTGTATAGGAATGAAAAAACCACTCTTGCAGCTTGGAGAGTCTGCACCTCAAGGGTTAGTTGCTCAGGAGAAATCTGTGATAAGGGCCCCTTTCATTTCATCCTCCTGGGAGCCCGCCATGGAGCAGGAGCAGGAAGAAAGATGGAGCAAAGTAATATCAGCCAGCCTGGCATGGCTATGGGAGAGAAACAGCCGTACATTAAAAGCCACGGCTAACCACGGTGGCTCAGGGATGTATGGTGAGCCATACTAACAAACTGGAAATGGGAACACATCGCTGTTGTTTTTTTTGACTCCGGGTGTGCAATGCGCAGAGCCCAGCGGTGCTGAGGGACTGAACCCCGCTTGAAACACATGGGCAGAGTGACGATGCGGGTCTTTTGGATGTCAGGGCTTTTCCTTGTTGGCATCCTTCTGTTTGTTTGAAAAGCCAAAAGATATACTTCTTGCGCTCAGTATTACTTCGTTTTATTTGCCTGGGAAGTGGATTGAAAGGGCATGTGGTTTCACTGGGGCTTCTTTCTATAAATGCCTGTTTATACTCTGCTGAAGTGCAAGATGTGCAATTTATTTATTTATTTAGTGCCTTCAAGGTGATAAAGCATAAAGCTCTTTGAACTGGTAAGTGCCTCACCCTCTGCTGAGGGTGCAGTCCATAACTGCTGCGGTGGCAGCGAGGGAAAGCTGCTGTGCAGCCCTGGGCTCCTTGGCAAACCTTCCAGAGATCCCACCTCTCCCCCGGGGTGCTGTGACAAGCCACCCGCTTCTGTGTCTTCTCTCCATGAAGGCAGACCTGCTCTCACACCAGCAGTTAATGCTCGCACCCCTTCTCCTTCAGTCCCAGGTGGTGGTAGTCTGGTGAAGTTTTTGAAAAATGAGGTGGTGCTGTCGCTTGTGCCTGCCTGAAGGAGCAAGGAGCCACCCTTGGCTGGTGACATGCTTCCAGGGGGGTGGCTGGAGAGATGCATCAAATGACCCTGGCAGGAGAAATGGTGAGCAGAAGATCATGATTTATTTAGATCTAGAAATAAAACATTTTCCCATTCCCAGAAGTAATAATAAGCTATTTATAAAGGAAATATAAAGTGCACTGACCAGCCATTATCTGTTCTAGTTGCTTCTACAAAACCAAGGTTTCTATTTTAGGCAACTACTAAAAGCCATTAAAAAAAAAAAAAGTCAGATCAGTAGTTTTCAGGTGACCTGAGAAGCCCCAGACCTCCTTCATGCCACCTTCCCGCAGGCTCTTCCTCCCCGAGCGTGACCTCCCTCGCTTGCAGGTGCACACGTTTGCTCCGCTCGCCAGCCGGGTGCTGGAGCCCGGGTGCAGCGCTCGCCCCAAAGGAGCCCCTCGGCACGGTCGGCGTTTGCCCGGGACAGTTCTGTGTTAGCAAGTGTCTCGCTGCTCACTTTCACACGATGTTCTCACGTTGTGGTGTCAAAAGCTGCACGAGTGACCCTCATCTTACCTGTGATTTGGTGTGATGCGAACTCCCAGCCGAGGTGGTGGAAAGATGCTGAGATTTAATTTTTTTTAATTTTTGTTTTTAAACCGTCCCCATTCCAGGCTCTGTGCGTTGCCTTTTCCACCAGCAAAGCATTAACAAGTGGCAGCACTGGGGACTCTGCTGC
The DNA here is from genome assembly GCA_008711295.1 of Anarhynchus alexandrinus. Classification (NCBI taxonomy): domain Eukaryota; kingdom Metazoa; phylum Chordata; class Aves; order Charadriiformes; family Charadriidae; genus Anarhynchus; species Anarhynchus alexandrinus. Next base: position 6,013,259 of record VUYV01000035.1, on the reverse strand, counting down.
TTGTGGCACCATGCTGGCTTCTGCCTTTGCATAGTTGGTGGGCAGAAAGGGAGAGGGTGAGAATGAGCCACAGTTGGTTCCCATGCTCCGCAGCATCCGGGAAGATGTCCTTTATCCACTCGCCATTCAGGAGCAACAGAGTTGCCCCAATTCCTCATCCAGCCGCTTGTGTACATCTCTTCCAGAGATGTAAAACTGCTCGGGCTCAGTCACCTGAGCAGCTTTCCCCAAGGACTATGCAGAAGGTACTAATACCCAGGGGGGTCCTCTCTGTGGCAGTGATGCTCCTGCCTTGCCCGCTCCTTGCCTCCGTGGCTCCAACCTGTGTCTGCTGCTTGGTCTGATGGTGTCTGTCTGTCTGCACGTGGCTTTGCTTTAGTGAAATATACTGGATTGACAGCGCAGAGCCAGAATAATTCTGTTTGTGTCCATAACAGGTACCACAGAGAGCAGCAGGACAGGCTATTTTTTTTAAAACCAATATAACTAAACCGATGAAGAGATATCATCTCCATAAGTCTTGTGTCCTGTGTGCTCTCCTACACCTCTCCAAAGGCAGCCAACAACCAGACAACTAAGTGTCAACTTTGATGTGGCTTTAATAAGGTGCAGGGCAGTGTGGGAAGAAGCAAAGGGCTTTAATTAATATTTTAATTGTCGTTTGTCTGTACCGCAGTTGCCCAATTATTCTTTGAAAAAGATTTTGCTACTGTTAATGCTGATAAATGGTCCTCTGGGAGGATGTCCTTGGTGAGTTCATCACCTCTTCCTCCTCATGACTTGCTGTAGGATTGCCATTTGTGGGGTGTTTTGCCAGGGATGCTGAGATCTGACACTGTCCTTAAACCCCAGAGCAGAAGAGCTTCGCTCTTCGTGAAGGGATGGGGTAACTGTGATTTAAACAGCAGGATTGACAAGAGAAGGGTTTGGGAGCTGTGATGGCAAATGTAGAAAAGGAAGAGAATGGTGCTGCTTGATTTTGAACCTGGGCTGAATGTGCTTGAAGGAGTGTCTAGAAATTTGGAGCCAGCGGAATAAGGAAATGGATAGGGACTGTCACTTGGGCTGTTCAAGCTTCGACTGGTGAAAGCACTGAGGAAGCAAATTGTAGATAGTACTGGAGCATCTGATGATCTAATGGGCTTGTTCCATCTCCAATTTCTATTTCCTGTGGTGCAGTAACGAGCCTGCCTGAGTCCTGGACAGCCCGAAAAAACTCCATCATCAGCACCACTGTTTAGTGTCTGTTGATGAAGGTGGGAGTGGTGCAGAACCCCATGTGGTGCTAAGGCATCTCATTTTGATCTACAACTGTGCTATTAAAAATCAACGGACCAGAAGATAATGCCTGTATACAGGGCAGTTGGGTAGTATTTTGTGCACTGCAGGAATAAATCACATTTGGATTCTCCTATTTTATGTCTGAGGGGCAGGGTTATAATTCAGTTTCTATTTGGGACAGTGGTCTTCTGTTGGTTCCATGACCCTGGCTGGTGAAGGAGGATAGAGGATGGGATGCTCTATTACCCTGAACCTGGCCTGTGGTTCAGGAAAGGGACCCAGGAGATCTTATTGCCTTTGGCCACGTAAACTGGCCACAGGTTTCCCTTTGGGCTTTGTGTATGAGATACTGCTGCCATCAGGGTGCAGTGAGGGGCACCAAGTGGACCAGTGCTTGGATTGATGCTCAGTGCACCCATGAAAACTCAGCCCAGCCTGGTCATCAGCCTTCAATGTGCTCTGCTCCCCACTCAAGGCCATATTGCAGCATCTCCCCTCTGCTCAGGCTTGCAGTGTGAGAAGAATGTGGAGCTGGTGCTCATGGCCATCTTCTGTGTGTCAAAACCTCTTTGCTCCCCATGTCTGCCAGAACCTGCTAGCTGCAGAAAAGTTTTTCTTCATTATTTTACTTCAGCTTAGCATCTGCGGGAGTTACCCCACCCTCTTCTGGAAGGGATAGTTTCAAGTCAGGACCCTTATGCTGCAGCCCAGCATCCTGTGTATCCTGGTGGTGGGGTTGTTTTGTGGCTCTGCTGGGTAGACTCTGATCTTGCTGAAAGACCTCGCTTTGTGACCAGCGAGGGGTTTTCCCTGCAGAAAAGGAAAAAGCCATTTATGAGACCCCCATTGAGAAGCATGGCCTCTGGCAAAGTGGTTTGGCCACACCTGGCTTTGATGCTGCCCAAGCCAAAGCAGTGCAGCAGCTTCAAAAACTGCACACGGTGAAAAAGTATACAATTACAGTAGAGAAAACGGATGGGTCTGCTTGGATTTTGGACTAAAACCTCTTTGACTTGCTTCTCATTTCATCTGAACCAGCTATAGGAGGAACTGGTGCCAAGGAACCTGCATCTCAATCTTCTCTCTGTCCTATGGCGTGCTTCATCCTCCCCAGCAAACTGCAAGTTCTTTCCAGCCTAACGCAGTCAAGAGTGAGACAAGAGGCTGTGAATGAGTGTGAAGGGAAAAATACTGTTTTCCTTCACCCTGGTTTTCCTTTAGAGGAAGATCCACGGGCTGAAACACCGGTGCTGTGGTAGCTCAGGGGTGGGCAGCGTGCCAGCGAGGCTCCCCAGCGCCGGCAGCGCCGGTGTCCTGATGCAACGCCAGCCACTCGCGCAGGAGCCTGCGGCTCAGAGACAGCTACTGGGATCGGGGCAGGGGAGAACTGGCCCTTTTGTTGCTGACAAGACGATTTCATCTTGATGCTCTAAAAGCTCTTGTGACATCCTCAATTTTCCAGATGGATAATGAAAACCTGTGAGCAGGGGCATCTCGGCAGCTTTCAGAGCGCTTGCCTGTGGACCTGCATGCATTGGTTTCATATGTGCTGACAGGGCTTAATAATCATTACACTAAGTGGAGCCGGCACTTGGGGAGGCAGGTAAAGCCACTGCTGCCCTTGGGCTGAGACATGTTTCTCACCATGCAGTGCAGAGCTGCGGATCCCCCTCCTAATGGGCAGATTTTTGCCTCTTCTCCTCTTGGGCTGTGGGGCTCTGCAGGAGCTGTCAGCTGGGTCTGCTCAGGAGCCCCTCGGCAGCCTCTCGTGGCATCAGGGGATGCCCCTGGGTCCGGCCCAGGGGCTGAGGTGCTTCCACTGTGCTCCAGCTTCAGTCCTGCTTTGGGAAGAGGAAAACAGAGACAGAGTTTCCCACGATCTGCAGGTGCATGGTCCGTGCGAATAAGCAAAGTGTGTATTCATCCAAAGTGCTCGTAGCAACTACATGCTCTTTTTCTGATTGATGTTGGGGGTAATAATTAGCATGGTCTTACCTATTAAGCTATGACATATTTTTTATGAAGGAGAGATGTCTGGCATTATTAAAAGGAAAGAAAAACCCTATAATTTTGAGGTAACAATGGTCTAGGATCAATATTTATTCTTATCGATTTCTGAATTGATTTCTCTGACTTTTCTTCATTTGGGTTTTGGGTGAATTCCCGTGCTCATGGCAGTGCATGCAGCAGTGGGATGCTGCAGCAGGGCTGAGTAGGTGGTGAGAGGCTCTGGCACAGTGGGGCAGGGCAGGCATCCCTGCCACTGGTGGGGTGTAACGCTGGGAACCGGCTGCTGAGAGCTGTAGGGAGGACGTGGAGAACTACCCGGTCTCTGTTTATTTAAATTAATTCTTTACACCCAATCCTGCTGGCTTCAGCATCGCTGGTTGTCCCCAGGGTCATTGCAGCTGGCTCTTCCTGCAGCGCTAAGCAAGGGCGTGGATGCAAACCCTCTTTCGTCCCAGCTCGGTCCTTCCAACATCGTCATCGTATTGGGTTGTCGTCGCTGCCCTTTGCTGAGTTACCTCGGTGTGCGGGATTCTCCTGGCCCCATGGCCCCCAGTTGCCCCAGCAGGGTTGGGGGTTACCCCAGGTTTGGTCCCCTGGCACTCAATGGGGACATCTCCTCCCTGTGCCTGGCACGGTGGAGCTCTCGCGCAGGCTCATAACACGTTTGCAGCCTACTGTCACCACCAGCCCATTTGGACATTTAACTGTTTTCCAAGTTTCTGCCTCCCACTAAATTGGTGATTTATCTCTAAAACTTGTTTTTCTTTAATGTTTTTGAAGTTTGCATCCTGTTTTTCTTACTTCTGCCTGTGTTTGCTGGCTAAGGGACGCCTTCGGTGCCACTTGACTCACCAGAAGGTAGCAGAGCTGGTGAGAAGGAACCAGCTCTGCTCAGTCATTGAGCCACCATATCAGTGGTGGCTTTCAGAAATTATTACGGTCCCACCTGGCCCCCTAAACAGACACATAGCAGCAGCTTAGCTAATTCAGTGGGTTCTTTCATTTCCAAATAATTAACAAAGCTGTTAGATAAACCCAGCCTTAACACCGGTCCCCGTGGTGAGCTTCTCCGGCTTAAAGTTTTGCCATATTTGTGCCACCCAGACCAGCACTAGCAGGGAAGAGCCACGTAAATCAAATTTACTGTTATTATTAATACTGTTGTATGACAGTGCTTATATCCAAGCCAGTTTGAATTAATTTTTCAAGGAAGTTTTTTCTGAGACGCTATCAAATATTTTACTAACCCTGACTATATTACAGCCTTCATTGAATTACAAAATTAGTCAATCAGGGGAAAATAAGGCATTGAAGGTAGTTCAGCGTGATTTGTTTTTATAGACCAACTGCTTCATCCTCTTGATCCCACTATCGTTTAGGCTCTTAAATATTTTTTTCTTAATATTTCCTTTGGGTTTTTACTATAAATATATATAAATATATATAAAAGTTAAGCTTATTAATTTCTTCCTCACATCAGCTGGGAGAACAAATGCAAGTTGTGTGCATATATGTGTATATAAAGGAAAATGTCTTTACAGATTTACAGTAAGTCTGTCTTCTTGACAAGTATCTCTGCTCAGAATTAAAATGGTAGCAGCATCTGGTAATGAGTCTTCATGCCTGTTGGGGTGCTGAGTGCTTTTGCTGAGTATCCTGCTGTACGCTGCTGCAGGTCTGTCCCCTTGGTGCATGGCACCAAGAGGAAATATTGCTGAATTTTCCAGTAAGACTTTGCTTAGTTGTTTTGACCACTATTTCATTTTCTTTCTCTCTGTTTTTTTTTAATTTATTTTTTATTTAAAGATTATTAATTCTTCTGTCTCCTGTTTGCTCTCAATCTCCCTTGATCTAAAGTGTCGTGATCAAAATTGAAATTAGATACAGCCTGATTTCACTTCTGGTGTCTGCAGAAATCCCCTTCCACTCTGCTGCAGGGCAGCTGGATTTTAGATTTTTCTCCCCTTCTTTATATTGTTATTTAGTTCTTAATAACAAAACATATGGTCTTCACTGTGTTTCTCTTCTATCTATGTTTATTATGCTACTGGTGTATTTAGGAGTGATTTGGGCTTATTCTCTCTGCTTAAAGATTTCAAGTAATGCTTCTTGGCTGCTACTGTCTGTTAACATGATAACGCAGTTAATGGGATGTCAGCATACGCCAAAACCCCTCATCAGCAGAGCACATGTATTCCACCCTGGCACGTTAAAACTGAAGCTGTAAGGGTAAAGCAGGGCACCTTCCTACCTTTTGATATGTATCAGTAAAGGCATTGATTTAAGTTCTGCTGAATTTGCTGTGATCAGGTCACACCAAAAAAAGTCACTTCGTCTTAAGCGCATCCCAATGGAGAAGCTAAAATCTGTACCGGGTTTAGGGATGCTTCGACAAAGGACATCTCATTTGGGTTCGCTCCTGCCAGAGCTTTGCTGGGGTTTTAGCTGATGGTTTTGGGACCAGTCCTATGGGCAGGCTTTTTGTTAATCTACCAAAAAAGAATGAGGTTCTGCTTTTTTTTTTTTTTGTTAAAAGAGGGGAGG
>VUYV01000035.1:5974503-6007298 GCA_008711295.1 Anarhynchus alexandrinus | reverse complement strand
TTTTCTTTTTTTTTTTTTTTTTTTTTTTTGCTTTATTTCATTTTAATATTTGGATGAGACAAAAACTGGCATTTATTTACCTGCTACTACACAGTTTGCAGAAAGCTGTGTAAGCTCTCTTTTTGCAAAAGATACCTTAGTTCAAATTCCTGGTTTCTCTGCTGACCTGTGGTGCAGCAACCCGCTTTGATACCGCCCTTTGAAAACCCTCCCGGGTGCAGGCAGGGAGGTGGTGTGCTCCCTGAAACTGTGCCTTGAGGAGAAATCCCAATTTCCAACCAGTGGCAAAAATCTACACGTTTTCCCTGGGTCAGGCTTTACCTTTAGATTTTTTTTACCCATATGTGGTTCCCAAAACCATCAGGCTTTTGTGCAGGTTCATGGTAACTTGCAGGTCCTTTAACATCCTCCATTCTTAGCGAAGAACCTTCAATCTTGAACCCAGCCCTTGAGAGCTTTTCTCAAGTATTTTACTTTCAGAGGTCAGTGCTAAGCTGACAGGTACACACAAATCCCTGCGTGCTTCAGGACCTCCGAGCTCTCTTCCGTGGCACACGTGTCTTCAGAAAACTTTATGGCCCTTTCACCATTACTATCTACAGCGTGTTTTGGACAGCGTGGTACTTTACAATGTGTGAAGGCTTTGTGAAGTTTGTGTTTGGAAGATGAGAAGAAATGAGGACGTGGAAGGATGAGAGAGAGGTGATGCAGCAGCTCAGAAGCTTATTTGACAGCCTAATGCTTCATATCACCCTTACCAAAGCAGGTAGGGAAGGAGGAAACTCCTCTCTCCGAGTGCTTTGTGCGTGCAGAGCACAAGCACGTGTGTGCATGTGTGTATGCGCAGGCATCATGGGGGAACAAAGGTAGGGAGATGCTTTATGAAGTTGTTAGTAGCTGGTGGTAAGTGCTTATTTATCTGCACTGAGCTGCAGAGCCCAAGAGCAGCTGGAGAGAGATTTGCTGTTGGGCAGGCTCTTTAAGGATAAATAATCTTGGCTGGAATTTGTGCTAATGATTTTCTTAAGTGCGCTGGCATGTCTTGAGCAGTCGAGAAGGAGGGAAGGCGGTGCTCGCATCTTTTTTTGGGGTGTGAATGGGGAAGGCAGGAGGAGGCTAGAGGGAGGATGGAGCAGCGAGCATTTTCCCATTTTGGTTAGCGGTGTGGGAGATGGAAAGTTGGTGGTTGAATCTCGATTTCTTTTATTGGTCTGGTAAGCACAGTAGCTATGGGAGATGTGTGACCCATGGATGTGACTCCACTGAACACGTTGTAGTCCTTGAGACTTTTCTACTGAATGATGTTGCCTTGATAAAGAGGTTTGGTTGATACAGAATCCAGCACAGCTCAGTCAGTTTAAATTATTGAGAAGGTACATACAGCTGTTTCGATCAGGTAGCAATAAAACCAAAGTAAAAATACACACACCCATCTCTCCGGAGCCAAAGGCTGTCCTATGGTAGTGCAGAGCAGGGGGAACTGCATGGCAGCCTGCAGTTATTAACCTTGTGTCTCCATCACGCTCAGATCAGGTTCAACAACATTATCTCAGCACCTTCCTGAATTACTACAGGACTGAAGATTTGAATTTTAATTCATTGGTCCCGAGGCCTGGAAATAGGTGTGCACACTCCAGCCTGCATTTTGGGTGATCAGGAGCATTGCTGGCAGCATTGCCAGTGTTTGTGCCTTGTGCTGCAGCTCTTGGGGCACAGGGGGTCAAACACATTGTGGTACCAAAGAAAGTCTTCAGGATATCAAGACATAATCTTCTAGAAGTCGTAGGCTGAGGGAAACATTTCTAGTAAGTATTGGCTCTTAGAGGATAAAGAAATGAGCAGTCCTCATCTGTTTGAGGTAGTTTATCCCCTGTTTCTGGGGCACATCACCAATGCACAGATTAGGCTTTTGCTGTGGTTGTGCCTTTCCGTGTGCTGCAGATGCGGTAAGTGTGGGCTGGCAGGCGGGGAGATGCTGTGCGTGAGCTTCTTGAGCAGTGAGGACCTGGGGATCCACCTCTGCTCCAGCCTTCGCCAGCTGTGACAGCAGCTCCAAGTCCCACCATCTTGGCAGTGCACTTTTAGGAGGGCTTCTCCTACCAGATCAGCTGAACTTTACTGAAAAAGCAGCTGGTGGATAATTTCATTAGTGGCTACCTGTTGAGAAGGACATGCGTGCCAGTATTTTTCTAAGCACAGGAGTTTAAACAGTAGCAAAGGGAATTAATAGACAAATCCTACTGAAATTCCTCTAACATCCTTCGCCAATCCTGGGTTTAATGTTTAACAAGTGCTGAGGTATGTATGATGGGAGCAGGGGATGGTACTTAATAAAATGTTTCATTAACCAGAGAAAAAGGGCTTTACTCACAGTAACTCAGAGCGGGTAAGTTTGCACGGTTCTCTATGAGAAGACCAGGACAGAGATGGGCTCCCTGCTGTGACCGGCAGCCAAATGAGCCACCCAGAGTGTGCAAGGGTTAAGGGCCATCCGAGCAGAAGTGACACCTTGTAGACTGTTAAAATACCAAGGCTGCGTTTTCATTTATCCTCTGCTAACAAGTCTGCCTTGGATAGTTCATCAGTTTGATGTTGGAGTGGGTTTCGCAGAGGCGTAATGAGGCTAATCACTGCAGACTCCCTCCACAGCCATCCAGGAGGGGTGGGTTCCTCATTAGGCAGATGCAGAAGCATGTGGAGCTGTGTCTGTGTCACCACTGACTGCCGAGTGAGCCTGGGAGACATCCATCAGCCTTGGTTAAAGGCTGGGAGACCCAAAGATGAAAGCATGCTTAGGGTAGAAGCATCCTGAAATGTTGTCCTGAGCATCTTACTCGGAGAGCTGGAGTGCATGTTGACCACGATTGTGGCCCTCATTCAGCACGGGCTTGCCACAAAGTGGCACGTGCGGGTTTTGGGAGAAGTCTAAGCATATGTTCAGTGTCTTTTGAGATGCATGTTCCTGGCAGATCTCTCTGGCATCTGCTGAAGAGAAGTGCTTCCCGCACTCTTTCACTGTGCTCTTTGTTGGAGATTGTTATTATTAAACCTTTTTGTTATCGTGTCAGCTAGAAGAGATGAGGTGTGAAGGAGGATACATTATCACAACCTTCTGCAGGCAGCAAAAGGGGGGGCGGGGAGGGAAGGGAGATTAGAGATGTTTTCAGAAGGTGAATAGACAAAGAACAATGGCCTGAACTTTAGAAAGATTTGTAGAAGGGTTAGGAAAGTTTTGGGAAATTAGAGGAGGACCGGTGTCCAGCATGGGGGTGGATCTAGAGCTTGGACCAGAGAATTTGAGACAGATTTCTAAGAGGTTTTGCATGCTGTGACCCCAGGGGCCCAACTCTCTAAAGATTTCTCTGCTCTGAAATATGGACTCCCTCGAGAAGCTGGCAGAGGGCTTGTGTGGGACCAGTATGGCTAGCCATGGGGCAGAGTGGCCATGGTGGCGCCCGCTTGCGCTATCCTCCATCCCCTCTCTCTTGGCAGCTTGCTCTGCTGACTGCTTCGTCCTCCTTCCCTGCTTCCCCACCCGCCGGTGTTAAGCACTGGGTCCAGCTTTCCTCTTAATGACCCTGTCCCTCGCCTGGGGAATTAGCAAATACCCTCGAACCCAAGCACTGAGCTGCATCCCTGGCAGCGGGGAGGGTCTCGTATGGTGCGTTGTTGGCAGCTGATTCTGTGCCACTTGGATATTTTTCTCCCGACGAGAGCAGCATGTACGGATTTTCCACTTACCGCCCTGCATGCTCCGGTTGTTCCCCGAGCCCGAGTTAGTTATGGCAGCTTTCAGCACGCCCTGTGTCGATCATTGTGCTGGTGGATGTGTGTATTTCATGCAGGAAAAGCTTCTTTTTCTTTTTTTTTTTTCTTTTTTTTTTATCCTGGAGAATGAGTGAATTAAGATATGTATTTGCTGCCACTTGAGCAAAGCGGTCCCAGGCTGGGCCGCGAGACACACGGCTGGTGTTTGAAATTAAGAGAGTGAACATCAACATAGAAACTAAGAGAGGGAGAAGGAGTCTGGGTAATGGGATTATATTACTTCCATGCTAATATGACCTTGGAGAGATGGTCTGCTGCTCTGCGGGGATTTGGGGAGTAATGCATTTGATAGCATCATCTGAGAGGGTGTGCATTTATCTGCGCGTATTTATATCCAAGCTTACATACTTGTGTGGATGTGAATGGTGTTTAATCTTTCAGTTTATCCTGTTGTGTTTTATCTATTCATCTCCAGCCCTGAGCGACCATGGGGTGTGTTGTAGGTGATGTTGTGGGATCTTCCTGCAGTGGGTTCAAATGCTGAACAGGGGGTTAATGCCTTCTCCTTTGAACTGCCACCTGAAAAGCCTGAATCAAAAGCATTGCACCCCTAAAAGTCAGTACACAGTGGCAACCCCCCCAGGGACTAGATCTTCACTCCTTAGTCTCTGTTGGAACCAGGAGGGGAGGGAGATTTCAAAGAAAGGAGCTGCTGTCTGCTAATGTGCCCTCTTTGTGGCATTATTAGCGGGGAGAAGAGCAGCAGCATCTCTTTTATCTCGGCTCTTGGGGTACCACATAGAGACGCATCGATTGCTGAGGTATCTGAGGCCCCAGCTCTGAATGGAGAGATTTCCAGATCAGAACCAGCATTTTGGATACCTGTTGGTGGTCAGAGTGCTGTGGTGCTGGGCAGGCTATAAATTATTAAAATCAATTGTTTATATTTAGCAGTCACAGTAGAAGTAAGTAATAATGAAATGGATCCAGCAGTTTGCAGACAGGCAGTGTAGGGGGAGTGGGAGAAGAGCGCAGGGTTTTAACTGTACAGGAGCATCCATGGGAGCTGCTTCTCTGGGTCAGGATATCCAGAAAAGTGTGTGCATCGGGGGGGCTCAGCTTTGTTTTAGGCAACAGCAGGAGGTTTTTGCCTTTTTCCCTTTTTTTTTTTTTTTTGAGGTCACTTTTTTTCTAGAGGATGTGTGAAAATAGCCTTTATGTATCAAAAGGAAAAAGAGAACAAGTTCATGCTTTAGGGGGAGGGACAGCCTTGGGTGACGTGGGAGCTTTCTGTGTGAGAGTGGCATTTGCTCAAGGAGAGAAGGCAGCTCTTCCCAGTCTTCCTTGGAAATAAAACTTGTGTGGAGGGAATGGGATGACAAGAAGAATGAATGCTTTAATGGCTTCCCTGACTGTTGAAGCTGTGGAGTGGATGTGGTTTCCTTTGAGGCTGCCTTAGCTACTTTATGGAGCCTTCTGCTGATGGAGAACATTGCTTGGGAGCATCCAGCCAGCCCCCACCCTGCATCCTGACTGCAGCTGGTTTCTCTCCAGTGGTTCATCATCTCTGCACCCCACAACCCACCCTGGCCAGCTCTCAGCCCCATGGGTCCTTTCTTGTGAAATGCAGCTTTTTTCCTTTTATTTTGACATAGTTTGGATGGGAGAAAGTTGTGTACCTAATATGATGTTTAATGCTGACAGTCTGTTGCAGTGTGTGCTTCTGTCATGTCCTGAATCCTCTGGCAATGGTACCACCTGCACCAGGCAGGTCATTTTGCCTGTGCTGCCCAGACGTGGCAGATAGAGATGTCTTCCTACCCCTTAACCACAGAGGTGAGCCTGATTCAGTGAGATGAACCTTGGGTTGTCTAGTGTTTCCCTAATCATGGTGGCATCTGCCTGGGCTGCTGATGCTGGGGGAAGACACAATTGTTCTGTGGGGCAACACAACCTGCCTGAGCTGAGCTGGCTTAGGTTTGACATACCATCTCACAGAAAGCAGCAGCCCCAATAAGTGCATCTCAACGATCACGGGGTGTCCACGTGGAGGGATGGGTCCTGCTGCAGCTTTGGAGGAGCTGGTTTGGGGTTGCTAGATAACCCTTCGCACCCTGGGCTGGGCTCCGGACCGACTGCACCTCCCTGGAGGCAGATTGAAGGCAGCACATAGAAATTAATCTTTGCTTCTGGTCTATAAAAGACACAATAGAAGCTGTTCTCCACAGCCAGGCAATGTCTACTCTGGGCATAAAAAGAGTTTAATAATAATAATGGTGAAGTTAATGGGATTTCAGATGTCTTTGCAAACTAGCCTAGGTTTTGTAAGTTCAAAGATGTATTGTGTTGCGACTCCTGTTAATTGGGGAGTTTTCTTCCCCCAAGTGCTTGAGGCTGTGATGAAGATTGAGCATTCCCACCCAGGCAGCCTGTGTTAGGATATGTCTCGTCCTGAGGGAAACAGGCGTTAGTCAAAATGCACTCCAGAAGGGACGAGAACAAATCTGCAAAACGTTCTGCCTAACGCCTTTTGGAAGGAATTCAGAGAAGAGCAACTAAAATGATTAAGGTTCTGCAGGGAATGTATTGTAAGAGAAGACTAAGAAAAAGAAAAGCTAAATATATAAAATGCAGCTAGGCCAGAGTGAAGGGGAAGTGATCCCCAGCGGTGCATATTTAGAAGAGTCGAACAATGGAGAAGTAAAAAGACTATTTAGGATGCTAGAAGGAGAACATGGGGTGTATAGAATCAATTAAGCAATCAAAAACCTGTGGGCTGCATATCTAGAGCCCTTTTCCAAAGGAAAGAGGTAAGAGGAGCATGGAGGAGCCTCTGAAATGGATGCCTCAGGCTTTGGAAACTCTTGAGCTGGGCTGAGGGGGGCAGACAATGAGCGTTCACCCTGTGGCGCTTGGGTGGAGATGTCCTCACTGAGGTTCTTGTGTGGTGGTATGGGGGTACGGAAACCTCCTGGCCTTGTGGGGCTTCTGCTTCCTCCTTAGAAAGTGCGGAGCCTTCTCCCTTCCCTGCTGCCATGCCAGTGCATGAAATAGCAACCTGGAAAGCGTGATAGGGACAACTGGCTGCAGTCTCCCTGCCTTGGCTGATTAATTAACTCTTCAGATTAATTTCCTTTCTGATTACTGCTTGATTAATTCCTCCTAACTCTGCGAGACCTCCTCACCACTTAATCCTCTTTATAAGCCCTCAGAGTGCGATGCTTGAAGTAAACATCAGGCAAAAAAAATAAAGCAAACACTCTGAAATGCAAACACAACACACCACCGCCGGGATCCCCCTCCTGCACCAGGACCCAGCCCCCTGTGGGGCTGCCCCACAACACCCTGCCCCATGGGACCCTGCCCCGGGGGCTCCTCCATGCTCCCCTCCTTGCACTGAGCCCCGCTTTTCACATTGGTAATCCAGTGTGGCTGTAGCAAATTGCACGATTTCACTTGTTGAGCCTGACAATTAGTGACAATATCCTAGTAATTTGCAAAGGGGGCAGGAGGGGGGAGCTGTGTTCAGCAGCATGAGAGGAGGGATGGCTTTTTTTTTTTCTCACCACGTTGTTAAAGGCAGTGTCTGAACTCATAAAGCAGCTGTTGATGTACACAAGAGCCCAAAATGCTGCCGGCACGGTGGGTAGAGCCAGGCATCACGGCTTGTGCTGTCTCAGACCGGTGCCGTGGGATGGATCCGAGAGTCGTGGGGATGGCAGGAGGCACCAGCTTGGAGGAGAGGGGCAGGGGGTGAGTGGGGACACCAGTTTGCGGATGGTGGTGACGGAGGTGAAGGCGATGGGGTCAGAGCGAGTGGGGTGATCAGGCTGAGCCTTGTCACGAGTCTGGACAGAATGCGTGTGCGGAAAGCAGCCGTCCTGATCCTGCTGGGGTTTTTTGATTTCATTTTAAATTTTTTTTTTTTTTTTTTTATTCCTGGGCATCCGTTCTCCAAGGCCTCTAGATGCTTTAATAAAATATAAGTAAAAACATAACTTATGGTGAGAAGAGAAATGCAGCCAAATGAATCCCCAAACAGGAACGTAAGCTTTCCCCCTATCTTCCCTATGCTCAATAACCCAGTGCGTACCCCTGGGAAATGTAACATTTAAAAAGCAACAGCACTTTCTTGGCCATTTTTTTTGAGGAATGTTTTGTGGTTGGAAACAAAGCTGTAGTATGCGCCAGCTAAGTCCTAGTGAATTTGTTTTTCTCGTGACCTCAGCTGCAGTGGACACAGCAAGAATATTTCGCACCCAAGAGCCAAACTTGCTTTTTGTTTCATGGCTGTACAGCGTGTGTCATCTGTAAACGTGACCTAAACTAATGAATTTGGCGGAGTTTGAACTACCAAGTGGAAGAAAATAAGAAAGATGGTGTGTGTGGATAGAGGCACAGGCAATGATTTATTTTGGTGTTGACGGACAACACAAGCAGCTCTTGGAGGTTTTTGGAGCCTATCTTGTTCCCAGCCTGCAAGACTTTGCTGTGATAGCCTGATGCAGCCCTGCCCTGCGCTCCCCTGGTGTAAGGCTACAGCCGCGATATTTGAATCAGTCTTTAGATCTGCTGGAACCAAATGACTCTGATAAAGGAGACTGAACTGCACACAGAGAATAAGCTGTTCTCTTATATGCGGTATTAAGCGCAACCCTCCGAGGTTACCAAGGTACAGCACACAGACCGGGGCAGGCGGCAGCTGGTAATCTTTGGCTGTGAAGTCACTTGGGCCCAAGCTTGTTTTCCTCTGTGTCACAGCCTCTAAAAAATACTAATTTTGGCTGTGTGAGCTGTGTTCTAGGTGGCGTATGACAAATTACAGCCATGCTCTGCTGCATTAGCTTGGACACGTGTAACTCTGCAAATCAGCCTGGAGTTCCATTTGGTCCAATATTCCAGATTCTGAATTGCAGGAATAGATTCATGGTCCATTTTGGCTATTTTTGAACTTGTGTGATGATATTCCTGCCCTGCTGGTGTGGGGTGAGGAAGAGATGGAGTCCTCCTGGTAGCCCGCATCCGTGGGAATTGTCAGCACCGGAGCCGTGCATGGCTGAGGTTTCTGGCCAGGAGTCCCATGTCCAAGCACATGCAGGTGGTGGGGGATTAGGGGACCTGAGTTGGGCCCATGGCTCTGCAGCTGACCCAGGCTTAGAGCCTTCCTGTCCCCGTTGTCACCCATTTGTAGTGAAAGCAAAGGGCACTGAGAGCCCCTGCAAAGCTCCCCGATTTCTGGGTACTGGAGGTGCTACTGTGGCATGGGCAGTGATTTGTTCTTGCGTCTGAGATCTGCAGAAACCTCCTTTTGGGTATCAGCAAGGCAGGGTTCTACACATGTGACTTTTTGTAGGGTAATTGCATCTTTCATTAGGAAAAAAATTCCCTTTATTTGCCTTTTAATCTCTACTATTAAAGTTTTAGTGCCGACCGATCTCCAATTCCTACAAGGAACGGGAGAGTAAATTGGAATCTTTGATCTCCTTTGCTCTACCTCCCCTGTCCTTGCATTGTCTTTAGGGCTATGTTTCTTTGGCCACAAAAAAAGTCAATATGAAAGTAAGAGGGCAGGGGGAAAAAAAAAACCAAACAGGATTTATTTTTTGTAGCGGTGAAGGGAGCGTGCATACCGGCAGCAGTAATAGCATCACATCAAAAGGTTACGCACCACTCATCTGTGGATGAGAGATGTTCCCGATTGTATGAGGAGCAGGAACTGTTTTCTCCTGACAACTGTGGTGTCTGCTGCATGTCAGGCTGGGAGGGGAGATATTTGTGGGGCAGCTGTATGGGTACAGGTCAATATAGGATTGCAGGTTGTGCCTGTGGACATGCCACTGTTGAAAATGTGGGGACCCTCTTCCAAAAGCGTTTGGCACCTTGGCATCACCCCGGCAGACATGATGGGTCACATCCTGAGTCCAGAGGAGGTTGCTGAGCCTTTTGACTCACCTTTGGCAGCACCTCTGTCATGGTCAGAACCTCCCAGGACAGGGTCGGTTCCCCCAGGCTGGTGGGGAACTGATGCTCTCTCCATCTGTCATTCCTGGAGGGTGATGGAGTAGCTCTGGGGTCACACCTTTGGACCTTGTCCCGTGGCTCATTGTGGGCTTGGCACACGTGTGCAGGAATTACTGCATGAGGAGCTTAGCTGGGTTTCATGCTGCTTTAGAAGGAGCTTGTCCTAAATCACGGCAAGTGTGAAGCCTGGAGGAGGGCAGCTAATGGTGGGGAGTTCCCCAGCAGTTTGTCTGGGCTGAGACTGTCATCTGGATCAGAGGAAATTAACTTCTGAAAAGGGGAAAAAGGACAAACTTGGATATTCTGACGATATCCTGAAAATCTAGCTAGAAGCTGCTGGAATAGGGCTTGGTAGAGCAGCACTGGCACACTTTGTTGGTTTCCTACACAGCTTGGAAATAGGAGCATGAGAGAGAGATGAAAGGCAGATTTGCAAGGAAGGTGGTAAGTTTGGGGGAGAGGGGGGAAATGACAGACCAAAAAGGATGGGTGGATTTCCAGCTCATGCAGAGGATCCAAATATGCACATAAATTATTTTGGAGGGATGAAACTGTAGTTTTAATAAGACATTGCTGTCAAAATGCCCAGAAAAAGGTGCTTCAGTGCCCAAGGAAATGTCTCATTTTGTAAGTTGACCAGAGGGCGAATGCACAATCCTTTTGGTACCACATTGTATCAGAGCCTCCCATCTGCTCCCCTCCCTCCATCCCTCACCCTCAGGCGACTGCAGCCCTGTAAAGATGACTTAGCGCATGAAGGATGTGGTGGGGTTGGATCCTGATCAGATCATTACTGCAGCAGTGAAGGAATATAATTATATAATTTTCCATCCACGAGCCACCACCTCTTTCAGCATCTTCTTTATTTATTTCCAAAGAATATATATACTTTTTTTTTACTTTTTTTTTTTTTGCTGTGTGGTCAAAAATGAAACCACTCTGTGTAAAAGGCAGGAGGAGAAGTAAGCCAGGTTTAGACAGCATGGAAAATGCTTTTTTCTTCAGAATTAAACCCAAGCAAAGACCCCAGATGGTTTAAAATCCAATGCTGAGATAGACACAGGCATAAACATCTTCACTGCCAGCTACATAATATTTCCGTACATCCAGAATCCAGCTACTGGACTTGTATGTCTGTTTAGCACAGTGGGCTCTTGTGGCCAAAGGCTACAGAACAGAAGGGATGGGAAGAAGTGAATGTATCAAAAAAAAAAAACCCAAAACATCTCAAAAACCCACCACTGTTGCTGCTGTAACAGTGTGTGGCAGCTGGCTAAGACACAGGTAACAGCTTTGCTCTCTGTATTGCACATTTAACACCTGGTCTAGCACTGGGTTCAGCCGGTGGTCTGCGGTGTGCTGGATGTTGGTGAGATACTTGAGAGGAAGGTGATGGTTTATGAGCAGAAGGTGCAACAGGAACCTTGAGCTCTTGTAGGGCTCCTTTAGTTATGTCAGAGAGTCAAGCTTTTGGTTGGTGCGTTGGCGTCCTGTTTTTCATCTCCTTTAAATCGTTGCTTCTAGACAAGGTTAACTTTTTCTTGAGTCTGCCCCAGTAGAGATGCGCTGGCACTGGGGGGTCTCGGTGCCCAGATATCAGCTCTTTGAGGGGTGTGGGGTGGTTTGTTTTGCTCTCTCCTGCCTCTGACCTTGCAGGTAATCCCCGGGTGGTTTCATCAGCTACCTTGGAAAGGGTTTTAGCTATGTTTCCATAAACAGAAGATAAAGGCTGCATGTGTGGCTAAGGAACATTGTATGGTCTCATTTGTAGTCCCGATGAAACAGTTGACCCATGACATGTGCAGCCTTTTGGCAGACAGTGGGGTGCTGCTATCCCTCATTTTTGGGGAAAGACTGGCATTTCCCACGTAGACTCCGAAAAAAAGTTTGCATGTGCTGCTGGAGAAAATCTAGAGCTGTGAACACTTGGCAGAACTTTTTTTTAGGAGTCCACAGATGGAAAAGAGCTCTAAACTATCTTCTAGTATGCAGTTGCATGAACCATCTGCAGTGGCAAGTTGTTGATGCAGACTGATTTAACAGACCTGCTCTTAATAGCCTCACCTAGCTTGTGGTACAGCTTTTGGGGTGGGAATCGTAGTCTTTTATGCAGAAGTCTTGCTCTGCTGCAGGTAAACTCCCAGGCTGTGTGTCAGTCCTGGACCATCACAGCACGGGATCTTCTCTGTGGAAGCTTGTGTGCGTGGAGCTGCATTCATGTGTGTGTACTATCAGATAACTGTGTTGGAAGGGGACTGTCCTGCTAACAGAAATACAGGTTTCTGTGTTTTAAGGCACGTGCTAGAAAAGGTTATGGCTTTGCTTGTGTGTTTTCAAAGGGCAGGAGGAAGAGGCTGGAGCAGGGAGATCCTGCTGGGCAGCTCAGGAGTGCTCTGCCTACATAGAGCTGTCTCAGCAGCATCACTGTTCCCCACTTGAAATGCTAAAGTATTCTCCTCCTCTGTTGGGTGATTGTTTTATGTGCTTTTCTCAGCAAAATCAATCAAGAATTGATAATTTATAAGCTCTTGTTTGCCTTTTTTGCTCTTCAAGGGGAAAAAAGAGAAGGATAAAGCAGAAGGCAACGCCACAAGAAAAGGAGCTCGGGGGATGGAGAGCTGAGCACCACCTCCCTCGTCTGTGGGGTCTGAGGATGCTCTTTGCTCGTGCCTGTGGAGGGGGGTCAGTCTCTGCTGCTGACTCCTGAAGGGTCTGCCCTTGCTGCCCACTCAAGGAGTGAGGATATGAGCTGCGACCATGCCTGTAGGCAAAAACAGGGGCTCAACCTTGAAAAGGTACCAGGCATGGTCACCCCCAGCAAAGTTATGTGAGTGTGAGCGAGAGCAGAGCATCGCCAGGTTCGTGCATTTCTGCGTGTGCAGAGTGTCGTGGAAAGAGGGAGATTCGACTAGGCAGGTAGAAGGAGAAAGCTGGGTCAGCTGCCAGCCTGGTTTACACCGAAAAAGAAATACCCTGTGGCAGCATAGTCCACACTTCGGAGCTTGAACCCTGCCTGCATGCCTGCTGTCACACTCACCCCCGCTCACGCAGAGATGTGTCCTCCTGCCCACCTTCCCCCAGCCCCCACTGCCCTGTGGGCACACGTCCTATCTCCATCCCACCCCACCACCCCACGCGATCCTCCCTGAATTGCAGCGAGGACACGGGAGGAAGGAGCCGTGTCCCCTGGGAACTGCCCTACTTTGGGAATTTTGGGGGAAAAAAGAAGTGCTATTGTCTTAAAATAGGGACAAATATTGGAGCTTTATAGAAAGATAAACAGAAAAAGGAGACACTGCTTAGATAAATAAGTGGATAAATACTTAGATACTGTAAATAATTATGTAGACAGGTGGGTGCACAACCAGTCCATAGACATGGATGATATCAGGATGCTCTTATAGAAATAGGAGAGATGCACACTAGTTATATTGTCCTGATTTGCTCTCAACTATTTGTTCCCTTGCCTGATGCTGCTGCCAGAGCAGTCATTTTGCATGGTGAGCTCCTGCTTTTTCTTGGGAAGGCTTGATTTTTCATCTCCAACTCTGTAGCTTTCCAAGCATTGCATCTCTAATTTGGAGAGCAGCCTTGGAAGCGAGAGCTTAATAAAGCCAGGAAAATCCGTTTATGAAAACAGCCCGACTCAGACCTGCCTCCAGTTCTGCTCCTGGGGGTTCCTGATCCAGCAGGACAAGGGAAGCTGAGCTGCGGGGAAATCAGCCTCGGTGGCTGCCTGCAGCCCTCCGGTGCTCAGGTACCCGCTGGAAGCTGTGACATCTATTGTGCTGTTTCCTCTGTCTAGAGAGATTGGTTTCATCCTTTAGCAGATGGTCTAGAAATGCAAAACAAGGTCTCAGAATGGACTGTTGACATCCTTCCTTTGCAGGCTGTTCAGAATTTGATTCAAATAGTCTATAATTGTACTGGGTGTTTCAAACCATGCTTTGGAGAATTTTGCTGGGAAGGTCTGGAGAACTGGATGCCTCCCAAAGCTTTCCTGTTACAGATCCTCCTGCCTCAGTTTTCATCTCTTATGCTTCTACTCATCACCTGCAACAGAAGCACAGTAGTTGCTTAAATGGAGGGATGTGAGATTTCTGTGGTTTCCTAGAAAGGCTCAGGCGTTCAGCTTGGCTCTAGAAATGGCAAAAATTGGTGTGGGCAATGGTTTTTTCAGAGAAGTTTTGTTTTCTCCTTTTTGGCAGATAACTTTTTGCTTCATCTGCCCTTGCTTCCTGGTATAACCGACACCAGTCTATCCCACTGGACTCATTCTCTTGGAAAACAAGTGTCACTAGATGGGTCAGTAGATAATATGGTTTAAAGAGAAGCCCATGGTGGGTCAAGTGATTCTGAAAGCTTCTCTTTACTTCTTCATTATTTTTCTGGTTGCAATTTAGCCAAGGATATAGCTCAGCAAATGATTTTACTATGTACCAGACTCTTCTTGCGCAAGAAACTTTCCATTCTCACCCACTGATGCCCACTTTAAAGGAAAGTGAGCAAGATTTCATTACCGCTTTACCAACCACCTGCTTGTTCGCAGAGAAGGGTCAAGACTTGTCTATGCTACTGAGAACAGACTCTACTCCCACCTTCAAAGCTGGGACTGGTTGTGAGTAAAGGGTGAAAAATACCCCCGATCCCCCCCTTTCTAAGCCTTCCTATGACAGCCTACTGGCAAAGACGTGTTGGTTCATAGCACTCTCAGAGACTATACTAAAAGCTGTTAAATATAGAGGAGCTGTGCAACGCCCCCGCATGCTGGACATTTCGGTCTGTTCCTCACTGTGTGCTGAATGAGGAACATGGTGAAACTGCTTGTTCTTGCCGCTGTTAGGTGGAAGATGCTGGCTATCTTTCTGTGTCGTCCTTGTGGGAAGTACGTTTGGGCTGGAAAGCACGCTTGCATCCCCTGGTGAAGATTCATTGCAGCCACAGAAGAAAATTCTGGGCTGATTCATTGGGGAATTATCAGAAGATGGGTTTTCTCTATAGTGCCCTCAGGTGGGTACTGGCCAGCAGAAGTCCCTCTGGATCCATGTCTTGGTTTATGCCTGTTCTTTCACCATTGTCATTAGAAAATAGGCTTTTGAAGAACTTGATGCTTCCAGCAATATGTCTTGAGGGTCTTCTGGTCCCATCTTGCCATGACTTATCTCCCTCTGCATCCCACCCATCTCCCACCTCTCATTGTGCCACAGCTGCAAATGAAACGAGCAGCTCGCTGCGCCGCACTGCTAATGGGGCTGCAGATTGATAGCTCCTCGTTGCAGAAACACTTCTCAGGGTCTTGACAGGCTGCTCAAGGTTGCCTGATGTTGCAGGGTGGAGGTGGAGGGAGGAAGGGAGCTGGCGAACTGTGTGCTCGCGCTTTATGGCCCTCCTGGTGGGACTGGTAGGCAGCCTGGCATAGCAACCGCTCAGGGCATTTACTAAGAGATTTATGAGTTTGTAATTTTCAGAGGCCCTGAAGCAAAAGTATCTTTAATTAAATTTTGATTCTCTCTCCTCTTCCCTCCCTCCCCTGCCTTCCCCTTCCCCACTCTCGTCCCTGCCTGTGGTTTGTTTACTGAGACCCGGCAAAGCTTTCGGAGAACAGGTAGGAGTCTTTGAGTGTAGCCAGGAAGAGCAGAGGATTGCAAAGCAAACAAGCAGATGGCAGATATGATAAAGCAGCTCCTGGCCAGCTCTGCCAAGCTCAGAGAGGGCTCTGTGATGCAGTTCCCAGGTCCCACAGTAAGAGCTTCCTGCATCCCTCTGCTCCGGATGCGGATTTGGCAAGGTGTCTGAGAGACTGATGGCCAAGCCATGTTCCATTTGCCTGATGCTTGGGTCCTGGCATTGCCTAGGGCTACTTGGAGAGCGGGGGTGTTGGGGACGAGACTGCCTTATGTTGCCCCGTGTTGCCCTGCTGTGGCTGACACGTGCATGCAGCCATCCTTCTCTGAGTGGTGGTCGCCTCTAGGGGGGGAGCACAAAACCAACGGACAGCAGGCAGCCCCCAGATGTTATTATTTTCTTTTTATTTAAAAGGCAGTCCTAGAAGAATAAGATAAGAAATTGGCCTGGCCTTTGTGGTACATGGTCAGGGAGTAGGGACGGGTCCCCCGGGAGATGCTGCCTTGGCATTGCCTTGGACTTCCCCCATCTCCAGTCCTATTTTGTGATCCCTCCCCAGCCACTGACTCAGTGGCGGTGTCCCTCCCCAGCCAAGCGATGTCAGCCCTGTGAATAGATTTCTATCAACCCACTCAGCCCTAAAGAGCTGCAGTTAAAAGATTGGAGACATAATTGTGTCTACGTAACAGCAGTGATGATTTCCTTGAGAGGTAGGATGAAAAGTGGCTCCATTCCACTACTTCTGCAGAGACTTGATAGCTGCTTCTAGAAAGGGGGCTTGGTTGTGGTCCAGGTGCCTCTGCCACTGCAGCTCTCCCTGCCTTGTCCTGCTTTCCGGTGGCATGCTTGTGCTGCCTGCACACTTGAGCCATGGTCCGTAGGGTGCTGCCAGCCCTATGGGTGCCTCTGGGCAGGTGAATTTGGGAGTGGGTTTGGCAGGGTCTGCTGCAGGATGTTCTGGCAGCCTAAAGTGGGCTTTGTGCAAGGGTTACTTGGCCTGTTGCTCAGCAGACACATGCTATTCCCAACTAGAAAGCCATCAGCCTTGTGCAAGATCTCTTTTTCTTTTTTTTTCCTTCTTTCCCCCCCCTCCCCCCCTCCCCCCCCCCGCCTTTGTCACCATGCTGTGGGTGAGGATGCGGTTTATCCCACTCACTCCTTCCTGCTCCCTCGACGGTGCAGATGGAGGAATCGCTCAACTTCTGCGCATCTTCAGGTCTGGCTTCCCAGCGTGGATGTGTTGTCGTGTCTCTTGTCATGAGCTACAAAGCCGTTAAGCAAGGGATGTGTTATGGGGGCATAGGGTGTGGAGCAGGGAGACAGCGCTTAGTCACGGAGGTAAATGCCAAATGCCCTGTCTTCCTCTGCCCTTATGGCTCACAGGCTAACGCGAGGCAGCTTCTCTCCCACCTGCCTTCAGGATGCTGATGAAGTAGATTGGGGGTAGGATGTGGAATATGTGTAGTGAGAGAGGGATTTGGCTGGTGATGGCTCTTACATTCTCATGCTGTAAACGCTGGCAACTGAGGATGCAAGAATCAGCAGAATCAAAAAAAGATTCTGAAGATCCTGCCTTAATGTCCCTTTTTATTGTCAGGCTATTGCTTGTGCCAGCCCTGCCTAGGGTGACTGTTGTGATACCAAATCTCCTGTGTCCTCTCAAGAGTCCTTTTTAGTAAGGTTTTCCCCTTCTTCACGCCTCTCTCCTGGCTACAGGAAGATGTTTGTTTTGATTCTGCAGCCTCCATGGCTGGCATCATGTTGAGATGCCTCTGGTCTCACGTGGAGCTTCATGTGACTTCTCCCTGTTTCCCAACCACCTGGTGCAGCATGTCCATCCGGTTAACTTCCACCCTTCATCTCTTTTCGGAAGCTGCTCTGTTTGCTGGTGTCTTCCAGCCAGAGGCCAGTGTCCCAGTTAGCTCCTGACGTTGTAAAGGTCAGAGGTGGATCTGGGGGTGATTCCCCTCAGGGGAGCTGGCAGATGAGATGTGCTCTGCCCCAACCTCCATGCTCGCATTGGCCACCAGCTGCTTGTTTCTCAACTGGAATATGGTAGATGTTGCATTTCTGCAGACCAGTCTGCCTGCTTTAATTGGTGATTTACACCCATTGCTGCATAAAAACTGTCGTCTTGAAAAACATTGATATTGGGCTGATGGGGTGGCAAGAGGCTGAGCGTTTCTAGCTGGGCGCCAGAGAACTTGCAGAGCGGGAAGGTGCTGGGAGGTGTGAGGCAAGCTCCTTGCACGGGCTACGGCAGAGCCCCCACCCTGGGACTGCCAACCCCACGACGCAGTGACAAGCGATGCATTTGCTGGTGCCTGTATTGAAATGCAAGTGGCATTCCTTGCTGACCTCCGATGGGAGCTGCGTCCATGCCTGTAGCTCACCGGTGAGGAGGGGAGCGTGCTCCGCTGTTTAGAAAGGGAAATTTCCCCAGGCCATGGAGGAATTAATTGTTTTATATGCTGGACTCTTGCCTTCTGACTGATCTATCTGAATTACAGATTAACTGGCAGCGTGGGGACAGAGGAAGCCATTTCAATGAATAGCTCTCTAATTTATTAAAGGGGTTGTTTGAGCCGGTGGATCAGCAACGCAGCGAGTTCTCCAAGTGGGGAGTTGTTTTCTGTCCCCCTCTGCATCTCCCAACCTTTTATCCCCTGCTTTTTTTATCTCCCTGTTCACAGGACCCCTCTCAAACTTGATGAGGGTTCCAGCAAAGCAGGTGGAAACCCCAAACAGCAACACTCATTGCAAATGAGCTGTCAGCTCCCGGAAAGCTCTAATATCGGAGCCTTTCTCTGGGAGCCACTTCTGTGACTTTTCAGCAAAACCACCACCTTTATGGCCAAGGACTATAAATTTTGGAGTGAGGCATGACACCAGTGTATTGATGCTGCAGTTGGTATTAGTTGACCCAAAAAGTATCAGTCCTTTTCCAATCAGTTCTGCCTTGAGAATGTCAAGGGCTTCCCCTCTACCCTGTAAGTCTACAGCAGGCTCTTGAAAACCTGCAAAACGTCATTTCTTTAATGATTTTCCCTTTAGCAAATGTTGATCCCTGGACTTGCAGCAAAGCTTGACACCTCCAGCACTGTTGTTGATGCGAGCATCATGGGCTGGGGAGTACCAGAGCTGCCCAAACCCCAGCTCTACTTCCTCTCCCAGTTGCTCAGCATTAAGGAAAAAAGGATTTGTTTATTTGTTTGTGGATATTTCAGACATGGACTTCATATTCCAGAAGAGTCTCATAATATTGTGGGAGCAGATTCAGGATTTAAACCATTATACAAGTTAAATATGTTTTGAATCTATAAGCAACACACTATTTATCTTGGGATAGACTAAATCTGAGACTGATATCACTGCGGCAGATCATCTCAAGGAAGGCTGTGGAGGGAAAAAAAAAAAGACCTTCTGAAAGGCAGAAGTTTTAAATTTTCATTGGCCTCATGCATGAACTAAGCCAAACTATGGTTGCAAGGATTTTTTAATTATTTTTTGGCCAGAAAGGAAACATCGTGGGTCTGATTTTAAGTTTGGGTCTACAAATTCGCACCCTGAGTGAATGCAGTTGCTTGCTTGCTGGCAGGGACTGGGCACGCGGGGCGTCTGCTGGAAGTGAACCCAACCCATTGGTATCTGCAGCCTCAATGGCTGCTTGATGTTTCCATAAAAATTCCGTTTCAAAACAAAAAGGTCAAAAGTTGACCAAAAAAAGCAACAACCGAAAACTATTTTAGTTTGACTAAACTTTTTAGTTTGACAAGGACTATTAATTACTGCATGAGAACCAGATGGTGGTACTGACCAGTTTAGTTTCATGATCCAAGCAGGATCTTGAAAAAAAACCCCGAAGAAAAACACAGAGCAAAGACAAACCATGTGTCATGCCAGGTACTTTACATTTTGAGTGCTCCTTCCATTTGAAACCTCTGAGCAGTGTAGAGCAGGGCATTTATTTATTTTTGTTTAATGTGTGATTTTTTATTTTTTTTTATCTTGACAGAATATTAAACCCAAGTAAGGAGGCCTGAAAATTAATGTCCTGTAATGACAGCAAAATCCCTCAGTGTCTCGGGAGTCTCATAAATTGGATATTTGGAGAGGGGATGCACAGCTCCCTGGGCTCAGAGGGGCTCTGGTTACTGTGGAAAAAATAAACCTTCTTGGCGCAGGGGCAGCCAGGCTCTGGGGAGAAGGCGCTGGTGTCAGCACGAAGTGATGTGGCTGGAAGATAGCCTCATCAGGCTAATTGATCTGGAGCCTTTGCCTTTCCTGCCAGGGCTGCCTGTCTCCTTACCCATAATCCCCATCCCTTTGATGGCCCATCAGGAATATGGGACTTGGCCCAGTTTTACGTCCATCCAATAACATTATGAAATTGATAGTGACACTTCCATTGGCACTAATTTCAGTAAGCGATTGGAGCCAGAGGACAAATGGTTTGCTTTCATGGTGGCTAAGCTTTCCAAGTATATCGAGATGACCCAAGACTGATCTTCCAGCGGCCAAGGCATGGGAAGTGGAGTGGTGGGAGGGGGACAGAGGCAGCTGGTGGACCCAAGCAAGGAGCTAGTGAGAAACTTGCCCTCGGCATGTGATGGTCCTGGCTGGTGGGAAGCGTGTGTTGCTGCCCTGGCTTGTGCTGCAGAGTTGCTGGCAGGGCTTTCTCACCATGGATGGTGTGTATTAAGCAACGTTGGGCACCGGTCTCGGCAAAGGTCAGGAAAACCCTTGGGCAAGAGGGTAGTAGTGGTTCCAGCTCTTGCCTCTGAGACCTTCAGTGGTTCTCAGTGTTTTGGGTATTTCCTGGCACAGACACAGGTTCATGCAGCATCGCACTCTTGGTCAGCAATCCAGCAGCAGGCTGGACATGCTGGTGGTGGAGCAGCCAATGGAACCCCTCACTGAGACATCACTGGTGGCCCCCTTGTACTAAGGGAGCTCCAAGCTGAGCAGGTTAGATACCATGTCCCAAAGCTTTCACCTAATGCTGGCCACAGCTTTGAAGTTGATGCAGTTGCCGCAGCCTTAACACACCCTGTGTGCATGTTCTTTGCTGGCTAAATTGCAGGATAAGACTGAGGTGTAGCTTAAACCACCTCTGCTTTCCTCTCCATCTTGCAGCTGTTCAGCCAAGGTCTGGTTTGAGGTGGGGGAGAGCATCGCCTTGGTGCTGAGCTGGAGTTGGCAGAAGATGGCCCCTTGACGTCTCACCAGGCAGCCCTTTCTCCAGCCTCGCACTGTGTTCGCACGTTCACCTGAGAAAGGCGTCAGGGAAAACGTTTATCAGTTTGTCACAGTCTCACTTTGCGGTGGCTGGGGGCCAGGAAAGAGGATAAAAGCCTGGGGCTGGTGATGAATTGGAAATGCAGGAAGGAAATGTGTCTGCTCAGCGCTGAGCATGTAGCCCTGCATCGGGCTTGGGTGTTCGCCTGGGGTCACTCGGCCCTGGGGTGCTGGATGCTCATGAGGAGGTGCAATGCTATCAGGGCATTGGGGAACAAACTTCATAGCAGGGCCTGTTGCAATAGGACAAGGGGTAATGGTTTTAAACTAAAAGAGGGTAGATTCAGACTAGATATAAGGAAGAAATCTTTTACAATGAGGGTGGTGGAACACTGGCCCAGGTTGCCCAGAGAGGTGGTAGATGCAGCATCCCTGGAAACATTCGAGGTCAGGTTGGAGGGGTTTCTGAGCAAACTGATCTCACTGAAGATGTCCCTGCTCATTGCAGGGGGGTTGGACTAGATGGCCTTCAAAGGTCCTTTCCAACCTAAATTATTCTATGATTCTAGGGCCACATGCGAGCCCCTAGGTGAATACAGCCATGGGGTGCTGAGAGTGTGGGGAAAGCAGATGCTGCTGCTGCCTTGCCTGTGTACCCGTGTCGGTGGGACTGTCCCCCTCGGTGTGCTTGGCAGCAGGTCTGAGCATGCCTGGATGCCCATCAACGCTGAGCAAGCCACCATCCAGTTGGTTAGGGATGTGAGTGAGCAACCATCTCACTTTTAGCAAGTGTTAACATGACCCAGGGCTCAGCAAGCGCACATTAGCGCTGCTCTTACGTGGATGAGGCACATTGCTTTGGGAGACATCTCCATATCTCCCGTATGGAGCAGGGGAAGTGTTGTCATTTGGATCTGCAGATCCCGAAGCTTTCCACTGGAGGTGCTGGGAGCGAGGAAGCAGCTGCATACAGGCAGATTGGGGGTTGTGGAGATGCCAGGGCCTCCTTGTAGACAAGCTGTAGGAAACGCTGCAGTATATAAAGTGCATCTTGCGAACAGAAGATATTAGAAAGCTGATATGATGTTATTCTGATTGATTTTGCTGTTGTATTTATACCTGCAGGTAAAGAGCAGACATACTGGAAATCAATTGTCCCCGTGCTCTTCCCCACTCCCTCTGCAGTGCTGTTTGAATGAAATGCTTATATCATTTTTACGGTGTGTCTGTGATAGGGATGAGTGACCCAAGAGATTAATAGGTGCTGCTGAGGCCTTTACCCAGCTGCTGCCCGGCTCTTGCCTTGTAAAGCCTGCGCCGCTCCGGAGTTCAAGGTGCCCCCGAGGTGACAGCTTGGTGACTTTGTTTGGAAAAAACCAAGAGGCAAATCTCTAGTCAAGAGGAAGAATGGGAAAAAAAAAAAAAAAAAAAGGTAAATGGCAATAAGCGGAGAATTTGGGGCAGGCAGGACAGTGCCCAGCTCTGGAGCTGAGGGCTGAGTGCAGTGGGATGATGGAGACCTGGGGGAACAAAATGAGGTTTTGACTTCAAATGGAGCCGATCTTGTAAAGAGGGATGGAAATGATGGCCTTGTGCATGGGAGCTAAGGCAACAGGGACATTGTTTTGATGTCTCATTGTGCATCTGGTACCCAACAGCCACCCAAATGACCCACCAGCCCTTTCTGACCCTGATCTTGGGGCTGGGGCAGGAGGGCTGCAGTGGGGCCGCGTGGGGAGTTTGGCCATACAGAGTCGCCACATCCCTGGGTGCCCCAGCTCACTCCTGCCTCATCCCAGTGCATGTTTCTCTGCTCTGAGAGCTGCTGGTGCTGGCTCTGCCATGCCCAGATGCCATCTCAGGAGGTTTCTCCACAAGGACGGATGGCTCCTTGCATCCCACAGGGAGCGTGCATGCCCAACAGTGGGAAAAATTGGCTTGTGACCAGCAAATGGGGAAGGCAGGTGGGGGGAATAGTGGAAAGTGGGTGGGCATGGTCTGAATGCCACCACTGGCATCACCAGATGAAATACTGTCTTCCTCCCTGCAGCAACAATCAAATAAAACACTTTTCTACCTCTCCTGTTGTCTGTACTACTAACTAGTTATTTCACCTGACCTCAGCGGTGAAAACCTTTTCCTGTTGGCAAACAAAGCAGCTTCCCAGTCTCCATCCCCTTTTATGTGTGAAAAGATGTTGGCTTGTTGATACTTAAAGATCAGGATCTAAAATATTCTCCTGGTTACCTGTGCCCTGTTTGCAGTCCCTTTTCCTGGTTAGATGCTTTCTGAGCTGAGGAGGTTTGGTACTGCTGGGCTGAGACCTTTAAGCCCTAGATGTAAAAATTCCTGCTTTGCCTTCCTGCGGGTGCTGGCTGGCTTTGCTGTCATGCATGGCCCTGGCTTGTCAGATCCCCCCCCCTTTTTAATTATCAGATTGTCTTGTCGTTTTTACTGTAAGCATTTTCTGTTGCTTGTTCTGCTGGATTTATGCATTTGTGCTGTCATATGCATTGACTTTATATTTTGTATGATTTGATCTTAATGTTTCCATTCCTGAGTGTGAGTGCTTACAGGATTCATGTCTCAGCTCAATAAATAAACCTGAGAAAGACCGGGGGGAAGGGACATGGGAGGACCGGGAGAGGTTTGGGGATCCTCTACCCCCCGATGGGGCTGAAGGGATGCTCCAGGCTGGGATTGCCAGGGCGGCTGGAGGCTGTCATGGGCAAGGGGAGGAATGTGCAGGGGTGCTGTGTTCTCCTTTGCAGCGAGAGCCACCTTCTCCCCCTGCAAACACCTGAAAAAATCAGAGAGAGGAGGAAATCTGAATATGTAAAGAGGGGAAAAGGGACTTTTGTAAACAGCAGCGTTTTGGCAGGCTGTTTCACCAAGAAAGATCCCAAAGTGCGTTAAGAATTGCCTATGTAGGGATCACCTACTGACAACGGATCTGACAGCCCTGTTTTATATGATAATGCGTCTGCAATTTATAAGAGGGTAGAAGGTGGCAGCAGGGTGTGGGAAGAGCCACGTGTCCAACCTGAGCGGTGGTGGGTGTGGGGCACCCAGGCCTGCCCCTCGTTCCCTTTCACCCTGAAGGGCGGTGGGATTTTCAGCTCCTTGAGATGGTCAGGCCCCTGAATCCATACTCTCATTCAGGAGGAGGGAAGATGGATTGCTGCTTGTCCATTTTCTCCCGCCTTTGCTGCTGGAAGCTGGAGATTTGGAGTAGACCTCCTTCGAGAGCTCAAATTTTTGTCCTCGGTGTCTTCATCTGTCTGCAAAGCTCAAGGGTATGACCTTTTGTGCGTGCTGTTTCCCCAAAAAGCCTGCGCCCCGTGGACCACGGCAGAGGAGGGGTTGGCCCCTTTGTGGGCTCAGCCGCTGGTCATGGTGTGGTTCAAGCCAGAGCTGTGCTCTACAGCATCTCCAGTGGTGCCCTCCAGCTCCCGTGGCGTGTTGCAGGGATTATGCAAGGATGTGAGGATATCCCAGGGTGAATTTGGGGCAGGAAGACCGAACTGAGCTGTATGGGTGTAGGAAATGCCTCTTGGACCTGTTTGAGGCGGTGGTGACAAAGCAAGTGCGTAGGGAGCTGGCATTAGGGGGGTCTCCAGTTAAAGCCCAGTGTTTTGTACAAGTTGGGGCATCTGCTGGGGCTGAGGGGAAGAGGCAGCACGTGATGGACCATCCCACGATGGACAGTTGGGATTGGCGACCCCGGGGATGAGGAGAAGCGGCTGCTTCATGTGGCAGGAGGGCAGGGGACGGGCTGGAGCCCACGGCAGTCTGGCTCCAAGCAGGTTCCACTTGGCCCCGTGCCCACATCTGCCATTAAAAATTAAGAAATTGATTTCCTTTTGTTTGCCTGACAGGACGAGGCTCTCTTTTTAAGACAGTAAATGCAATCTTGCTCTGAGCATGGCTAGATTTTTAATTGTATTTGTTGTGCTTTCACTTATTGTTTTATGAGTTTCAGTTCCTTTCCTTGCTGGTGCAGAGATCAGCCCTGGGGGATGGTTTGATTTTTGGCTCCAGCAAAAGGCTGGAATATTTTTTAAATGTTTTTTTTTTTGTTTGTTTTCCTGATGAGCTGAAGTTTGGGGTTGGTTTTCTATCAGCGTTAAAATAAACGCGTATGTGTGTATGTACAGCTCTGAGTTGTAAAGCTAGGCTGAGAGATCCTTTCTGGGAATTATCTACTCGCCAGCCGGTGATATGGCCCTTTGAAGAACAGCATTTACGATTAAGGTCAGGGAAATATGGAAGTGCGAACAGAGGTTTGAAGTCAGAGGAGTAGGGGATTTTATATATAATATGTATTGGAGTTTAATGAGGTCTGCTTCAGCGCTTGCTATACAATGCACGGTGACCCACTTTACTGGGAGAGCACTTCTTTTTTTCTAGTTGTGGGTCATATACAGTTCCTAATTAGTAGGTTAATTATATGGTTCCTTTATATTACACAGGCAAATGTGGATGGCACAATTAGCTCTTGCAGTGATTGTTTTTGATCAAAAACAGTGTTCTGAGCGACAGGTCCCTGAGGCATGGGTGCTGAGGGGGGGATTGCCCTGCAGCCCTGAGCACTCGCCTCCTCGCTCTCTGCTTCAGCAAACTCTGTTTCCATCCTGAGCATGTGGCCTGGGATGTGGATGGAGTTGTCCTTCCTGAAACCATGTGGAGACATCACAGCCCTGTCCCGGTCCAGTGCTTCACCCTCAGTGCCTCAGAGGCTGCCCAAACCCCGTCTGCAGCGCCAGCGAGGTCCCTGCTGGGAGTTTCTTTGGAAGCATCAATAAGGGGAAAGCACTCCCTGCTGAGGAGTTGGTTGCAGGTGAAAAGTGCTGCAGTCTGGGAGGGCTCTGAGCAGTGTCAGGCCCTGTAGATAAAAAGTCCTTGAAAGAAGTTTCTTTAACCTTTCCCTTACCAGCCCAGCAGTGGCTGAGCCCCTACAGCATCCATGGGTTATCTGTTCCAGTGCTCAACCATCCGTACTGCTGGGCATTAGGGAAAACATTCAAACCCTAATCTCCCTCAGTGCAATTTAAACCTATTATTTCTTGTTTTATCCTCAGTGGACATGGAGAACAGCTATTATATTTCTCTTTGCTGCAGCCTTTTCCATATTTGAAGGCTGTTATCACGTGTCACTCCAGTCCTCTCCTCTCAACACAAAGCATAATTCTTTCAGTTTTCTTTTGGAGGTCATGTTTTCTATACCTTCGATCATTTTTGTTGCTTTGGAGAGGTTACTGTGATAGCAAGCTGGAGTTTTTGTTGTTCATTGTTTGTCTGCCTTGGAGCATTCATTATGTTACAGATGTGTATGAAGTGACCATTATCTTATCTTCTCTAATCTGTGGTTATTTATAAAGTACCCTGTATTCCTAAACCAGTGTTTTATCAGAAAGTATAGCTCTTAGCCTTGATAAATAATTTACCATTATGATGCGATCATGCAAACAGGGGCTGCCTAAGCTATTTATTATTATTTGCTTTATTTTTCTTAAGTAACAAGTTGTCCATGTAACACTGTGAATGAACTAGGCGATTCACAGACATGGACTAAAAGGTATATCCTATTTCATAGAGCTTCCAGATAAACAAGGAGTTGAAGGAAAACACCTAACAAAACTCCAGTTTAGCCACAGGGAAAAGTGCTGAATAGAGAACGATAGATTTTCTGAAAAGCAGAGATTTGGGGGCAATCTGGAAGAGTATTTGCAGAGATGATAACATTGGGACAGATACAAAGCAGGAAGAGCTGGAACATTGTTGGGATAGATGGAGCATAGCCTGGCTGGGGGGAGAAAAGATGGTGGAGATGAGGCTGGGAATGGTGGTGTTTGAATGAGGCGTCTTTCTTGGGAAAGAAGAGTTGGTTGTAGAGGAGATGTGGGAAGGAAGGGGGAACAGCATTACTCCTTATGAAGTTTCCAAAAGCAACGTTTTCAAGCTGCCTCACTACTCTTTGGTTAACATCAGATTCATATTGATCCTAATTTTCTGGTCGTTGTGGTTGACTCCCCCACTGGTGTTGCAAAGGGGCAGGTTGGCAGTGGCTGTAGTGCTGGGCTGGAGCAGGGACTGACCAACTCTTCGCCCAGGGGTAGCCCTGGGCAGCCCTAATATCTCCCCAGCCTTTCCCTGCAGCTTCTCTGGCTCCGTCGCTGCTGCTGCCATTGCTTCCCTGGCAGGAAAACTGCATGGGGTTAGCGTGGAGAATGGCTAAACTCTGTCCTTGCAGACACCGTGGGTGCTGCTGGCTGGTGAGACCACTGCTTCTGTGGAAGGTGAGCCATCAAAAGCCTTTTGGAGTATAGATGTCATGCGTTTGATGCTCAGAACGTGTGAAGGCTTCTTAAAGTGTTAACAAATAGACTCTTCTTATAGTTAATATCCACAGTATGTTTGTCCATAACACAGGCTGAGTTATCCACAGAAACAGCTACTGAATCACTGTTTAGATTTTAAGTTTCAGAGGAGCTCCAAAATATTTTGTATTGTGTTTTAAGATCATAGGGTGGTATATCAGGAGTTACCCCAGGCTACCCTTGACTATTATTCTGCATTTTTACAGTACAAAACTGGCTTCTTTTCTGTGTCTTTCTACCCATTTCTCTGTCAAGTGGAAGGTAAACCTAAATCTTAAAATCTGTACTCTGTCTTTTTACTCCATTTTTTTCCTTTAACCTTACTTGGAAAATGCACTGCTGAAGTCAGTAAAAATTCTTCGAAATAAAGCCAGTCATCATCATTATACATCAGCAACTCAACCTCTTTACCTACTTAACAGCAAAAAACATATGCTATTGCCAAGATAGATTAAAAAAGTTGAAGTCTAGGTAGCTGCTTTATTTCCACGAGTTACTAATGACAGTATATATTTTGAGTGTCGGAGCAATAGTCAAACCTATAAAAGTGATCAGTGATGGCTTGATATCAACGATCCTTTTAAAGTTTGTCTCAGGCTTGTGCAGTGAGTCCAGCACTTGTCTGAGTCTCAGAGGGGCAACAAAGTGGCCATGTGCTTAGAGGGAACTGGATCTCAGCTCTGAGCACCCTGAAGAGATGGGAACGAACGAATGAAAGTGATAAAGAGCCATGACTGTGTTGTAGGNTTCTTAACTGTAAATTATGTCTTTAATCCAATTATATCCTGTGGAGGATATTGGGATGAATCGGGTGAATGATGTGTTATAGTCCATGCCAGCTTAGTGCCTACCATCATCAGAAACATTTCTGAAAGCTTGAAAGCTACTGCATTGCATCCATCTAGTGTGTTCCTTAGGTGTCTCGAGAATATGATTTATTTTGGGTTTGTTTTGTTTTTTTGTTTTTTTTTCCCCAAGACCTGATATACAGTCAGAGGCAGTAAACTGCCCTTGGAGTATTGCAAGGACAGAATATATTTTGTCTGGTGTGCTACCCCTGTGGTGTCAGGACTGCAACTGTCTTGGCAGTTCTTGGGGTTTCCCACTTTTGCAGAAAGGGGAAGGGGCTGAGATGGTCACGGAGCATCAGAGTTCATCTCTGAGGCTTTTGAGGGTTGGTAGATCTTGTAAGTGTCTGAGCTTGGCAGCATTGACTTGAGCTGGATGACTGAGAGGCTGAGTCCATTCACAGGACCCAGTGTTTGTGGGGAATGGGAGTGCAACTGTGGATCAGCTGAGACATGGTTACCTCTTATGCCATAGACCTTGGACAGGTTTGGGGCATGAAAGTAGGGATAACACTTGTATAAAGTCCTCCTAAGCAGTGACCTGCAGAAAAAACCCTGTGAAGTGCAAAGAAGGTCAGATTCTGGATCTGTTTATTGGCAAAGAAGTTGCCATCAGAACATCGAGTAATAGATGCTGGCTGTGCTTCGTTTCACAAGTACCTGACCTCCTTGATCATGCCCTACTTCCTTAGATGTAGCCATGTCCTTCTACTCTGCTTGTGCCAGAGGGACACTGCCATGATCTGTGTTCCTTAAAAATGAGGAGGTATGGTGCAAGCAATGCCAGTAAGGGTTACATGCTGGCAGGGCTTTGTGAGCCCCCAAGAACTACGTCCCCAGCAGGGTCTGTGCCAGCCTGGCGGCTGTCCTATGGTTGGTTATGGAACCAACCACGTCCTTCCAGTACTAACACTGTAGGAGATGTCCTCTTTGCTCCTTGTCACAAAGGTGTGATTTCTGCTCTCAAAGCAGAGGACAATGAAGACTTCCTTCATATCATTCACTAGAAAGGCCTTTCACATCCCACTGTGTGGTTAATACCTTCCTTTGAAGCCACACCTTGGCTGCTTAGGGAAAGCAGTAATCCCTCAATAGCCTCTCCCATTGCTCCACTGCAAAGGGAGATCTTTATGGTCTCTCCTCAAATTATTTACACCAGTCTATACCAGCTGATATTTTTTCAGCTTGTTTTGTGAAGTGCACCTCAGAACACACAGGTCTCCCCTTCCCACCACTGCCGGGCCGGCCAGTGGCACAGGGTACGGCCAAAGGGACGTGCGCACCATGCAAAACCCAGTCCTTCTGGTTTGTATGCAAAGGCTTGACAACGTGGAAGAACAAAAGTCATTCAAACTGAAATTGCCTGTTTGCTTTTTGTGTTTGGAGAAATACAGCATGCGTAGTCCCAACAGAGGCATCTTGCGGCAAGAGCTGAATTTTGCCTTTGTGTCTCAGACGCGGGAAGTCACGCTGGCCCGGGGAGTAATATAAAAAAAAAAAAAAAAAGCCATAACCTGCCAGAAGGAATTCACAACAAAGGGAGAGACTTTTTTTCCTTGTGACTAAAACACCTGTCACGGCTGCTAGGACTCTGCTAATTACACAATAACTTTATTATATCCCACTTGGAAGAACAAACAATACTCGAAGCTCCAAAAATGAGCAGCCTTTAGACTAGATTAATGCAGGCAGAATGACTGCATGGAGCTGGTGTTTGCCCTGTCCTCCCAGAAGCTCCAGAGAGTAAAATGGCTTGAAGACTCCCTTTGTTGCTAGTGCTACATAATGAAGTAATCGTTCAATTAGATTACTGATGGGAGAGAGGCATTTTCTATGTGATGTAGGTAGAAGACTGACCTCTCTGAATAGGTTTGAAGCCTCAGTGCAGCATCTCTGCTTGGTTTTAATTGAGCTTCTGGTAGCCCCTAGGAGCATCCAGACGGGAGAAAAGGAGCATCTCTAGTTGAGTGTGATTTTTCTTCCCACGTGAGCATATAACAGAGGTCCTCATGGAAGGTTGCGGTGCAATCCCCATGTTGCCCAACTCCTCAGGATCCCATGTTTAAGCAGCATGGATTAAAGTGTTTCACCTCATGATGTAGGTGTTTGTGCCATGGGCTGACAGGTCAGGCCCTGGGAGGGGTGAGAACAGAAGTGGGAAATAATGTATTAAGGCCTGATGTCCCCTGAGGTTTCCAGCCTCGGCAGCTGATAGCAAAAAGTGAAGTTAGAAGGTCTAAAAATAAAGTAAAGCATAAGGCTAGAATCAGGGTATAGCTGAATATTGTGAAACAGCTCTGTGTGGGAAGCAGGCCGTGGCTCTCAGGTACGGATGATCTTTCCTTCATCGCTTTTTTACCTATGGGAACAAGCCTGCCATTGGTTAGGGCAAGATTGGGTCAGTAATGCTCTTGGGTGCAGGCACTTGGGTGTGAGGCGTCGGGGCTGGGGCAGAAGCCTGAAGGAGCTGGAGCATGGTCTCTGGTTGTCTGTCTGCAGAGGGAGGTCAGTGTGGGTGTATTCGGGTACACTGGTGTTTTGGGGACCTGCTCCATGGAGGGACACAAGGATGTGTGAGTGAGTGATGTGGCGCTTGGGGGAAGCATGTGGGCTAGCCCAGGAGGGCAGCATTTGGCTGGGATGCTGGTGGGTGCTGGGGAGCTTGGGTCTCTTGCATGCATTGACCAAGGAGGTGGGTGCTGAGAGCTCTATGCTCATGGAGTAGCAATTTCAGCACTTTGCACGGGGACCACCTCAAGCTTTCTACTGGGTCCCTCTCAGCCTGGTGGGGATCAATAACAGACCCCATTATCAGGGGATTTAAGAAGCATTTGAGAAGGTGGCAGATGAATCAGAGGAGGCAAGGAGGAGGGAATCTGCTTGTTTTGTCACATCTCAGCCTAAAGCTTGTGGGGCTGCCTTCTCCATATCTTGCTGGGGGCTCTTCTCTCTACCATCTTTGGGTGCCTGTAGCCTCCAAGGGGTGCCAGCATGCCACAGGGCTCCTCCCATGGGAAACTTCCTCTGTGCTCTTGCTCAGGTGAGAGCAATTAATGAACAACAGGGAGTCTGTGGAGGGATGGGAGACTGCCCGTTACTCCTATCATGGGGGTCTGACTACTTTGCCTCATTTCCTTGCCTGTCTGATGGTGCTGTGAGCTTTTTAG
The DNA here is from genome assembly GCA_008711295.1 of Anarhynchus alexandrinus. Classification (NCBI taxonomy): domain Eukaryota; kingdom Metazoa; phylum Chordata; class Aves; order Charadriiformes; family Charadriidae; genus Anarhynchus; species Anarhynchus alexandrinus. Next base: position 5,976,251 of record VUYV01000035.1, on the reverse strand, counting down.
GATCAGGAGGGTAAGCAGCAGATGTTGTCATTCGTGATGGTGGGATGGGAGGTGGCATGAGCTGAGCAGGATCTGCTCCAGTACATCCTGGGCCCCTGCAGATACCAGCCTGACCAAAGGGATCTGTGTGTGTGACTGGGTGAAACTGGAGGAAGCAAGATGGACAATGCATATTGGGTAAAAGAGATAGTGTGAATATGGGTTTGGAGTGACAGATCTTCTTTGGGCGTGATATTTCTCCAGTCTAAGCTTGGTTATGTATTCTGACAAGCTTGTGATGCCAGGCACCACAGCAGCTGGTCTATCTCGTGACAGCCCCAGGAGACGGCTTTGTGCAGGACTCACCTCTGCTGTGGTGCCACCTTGTAGCTACCTGAACCCCTGCAGGATAGTCAGCCTGGTACCCCAAAATCAGGAAAGAAAACTTGGAGGTGTCTTCCCTGCCCTGTGAGCTGCCTGGGGATGGGCCAACTGCCAGGGGTGCTAGGACAAGACATCCTGTCCAGGGGCTGGTGGTGATTCACTGCTGACCCACAGTGATCCGTACCTGCACAATCAGCAGGGCTCGCGGATCCCCTTTCTCCTGTGTGCCTGACAGATGTGGTGGTGTTTGCAGGTCCTGTGGCAGTGATCAGCGGAGAAGAGGATTCAGCCAGTCCCCTTCACCACATCAACCACGGCATCACGACGCCCTCATCCCTGGACGCTGGCCCGGACACGGTGGTGATCGGCATGACCCGCATTCCCGTCATCGAGAACCCTCAGTACTTCCGACAAGGTCACAACTGCCACAAGCCAGACACGTGTGAGTGCCCGATTCGGCTGGAGCCCCCTGTGAGGACCAGGGGATGGGTTGGGGAGATGGGGGGGAAGGAGGGCGAGCAGGAAGAGGTTAAGAGGATGAGGAAGAAGAGAAGGACGTTTTGAGGAGAGTGGGTCTTGGTATGGTCCAGAAACCAAAGTAAATCTCAGGTCTCAGAAATCACAACATACATGTAGGTGCTTCCAGAGAAGACTTTCCACCCTCACCTTCACCTCCCTTCACTCTCCCTCCGCCACCCACCAGTCACCTTCCCCCCCTTGCCTGAAAGTGCCATTTGAAGCTGGGCTCTGCCTCGTTGGCTTCAAGCATGAGGTCCAAGGTGTGAAGAAGAGCTGCCTGGGAGCACGGGGATGGCCGTGACCCCTGCCTGGCTGGGGAAAGGACCTGCCTCCCCTTCCTCCTCCAGCAGTTTCCCAGCCATGGGGCTGCCTCCTTGGCTCTCTGACGGGCCAGGGAGAAGCTCAGGACACATGGCCATAGATGGGTCAGATGTGTGGAGATAAAGAACAGGAGGCTTAGATGCTAGATGTCTTGTTTTCATGGGCTTCTGTAAAGCTTTTGTGTCTTCCCCATATAAATCTGGGTTGTGAACTGGGCTTGTTAGACTAGCAGGTGGTGATCAAGTGGTCCTCTCCGTTTTGCGTTCCTAAATTCTGAGCGTGAAAGAAAAGCGCTGGGGAAAAGGATACTTTTCTGGGAGTCCCACACTGCTTCCCATGAGAGCGGTGAGATGCAGCCCTCCCCAACACGTGGATCACAGCCAACAGATGAGTTCTCCCGGGGCTCTTACCAGCTCTGAGATGAAAACCGAGCAATGCAGAAGGTTTGGATAATGATTGTCTCCTGCTGTTGCTCATCCTTTTGGTGTGTCTTTGTTCCAGGCAGAACTGGAAAAATAAGAAGTTTGCAAAAAAAAAAAAAAAAA
>VUYV01000035.1:5918733-5974396 GCA_008711295.1 Anarhynchus alexandrinus | reverse complement strand
TAACAAAAAAAAAAAAAAAAAAAAAAAAAAAAAAAAAAAAAAAAAAAAAAAAAAAAAAAAGGGGGGGGGGGGGGGGGGGGGGGACGAACCTAACTTGTGCTATCTTTGTGGCCCAGCCAGAAGTAGGGATTGCTGCATTGAAGTCACCTCTGCTCTCCCCTTGGCTGCTGCTGACTCATGAGCGCAGGAGACATAACTCAGCCCCTGGAAAGAGGGAGGAGGCTGATCTCCCAACCTGTGGAAACTCATTCAGCATGAAGCGCTGGGCAGGAGCATGCTGCTCCTTGGCCACCGCTCCTGCCATCAGGGGAAGGGGAGCCGCAGCCGCTGCTCCTGCGGAGGTGTCCCTGGGGCAGCCCCTCCGGGGTGCTGCGTGCCGGTGCCCGAGCTGTTATCACCGTGCTTCGTTTGCCGGAGCGATGGGGTGTACCCAATGAACATGCTCGGCTTTCCTCTGCTTTTCATTTTAATGTGCTAAATTTGGTCTGTTTGTAGAGAGGGGGAGGAAGAAGGCAGTGATTAGGCAGGAGCAGAGAAGCTGAATCTAGAGTGGTTTTTCCGTGCCGTTAATTACATATTTTACATTTCTTATAGCACCTCATCTCAAAATGATTTACAAACTCTGATGGGTTGGGGGGGGCTCCCTGCTTTATTTTTTTTCCTTCCCCTCCTGTGTTCTCTCGAATTTCTTTAATCTCTATGCTGACCATAGCAAGAGGCGGGTGTTGTTGCAGCTGTGCAGCAGCAGAGCTTAAACCTCAAAGGACTGAGTTTTGCTCTGAGCGTTTGCCCCGTGGGGCTCGTGGGAGCTGGGCGGGTTGCAGGGGAAGGCGCTCGCAGCAGCATTTTGCCTCAGAGTTTCATGGGGCTATTTGATTAGGATCTGAAGAGTTCACACAGTTGCTTGGGGGGGGGCATCTGGAGCTGCTTCTCCCGTGGAAAGTGCCACGGGGATGAAATGCAGCACTAGTGACACCTGCCACACTTGCAAATCCATGGCAAATTGCCACCCTGGAGCTCCAGGTATCCCAGGGCTGGGAGGCAGTGGGGCTGAAACCAGCTCCTTCCCCCAGGCATTCTCTTTGGGTGCTAACAAGAGGCAAACCACAGCTGGATGCTGGCAGGCTGAAAGCCCTTATATTTTTTCGATTTGCTTGTCATTCATGGGGCAAAACCCAGCCTTCAGGACCTCAGGCAGGTTGGATTTGGTGTGTGTCTTGTGTTTTGGTCCCTAGGACTTTACTTGGGCAAAACTTCTGACTTCACTGGTGGCTTTGCTTGAGGCTGGAAAGTTTCATAATTCACCTTTTAAATTAACCATGGTTTGGGGAGCTTTTGCTGTAGGGGGTTTGTTTGATCTGATGTGCTCTGCTCAACTTAAACCTGAGCTGGAGAATATTTGTTGCTCCCATTCTCCCCATGGTTTTCATTCTGGAGGGTTTTTCTTCCCGCCGTGTGCAGAGTTTGGACACAAACATTCCTTCGTTTGCTGTTGCTTGTAGAGGAGAACTCCTCTGGGCTGGGGAGTGCCTTGATGCCCAGCTGAGCCTGTACTGATGCAAGCTGTCATCTCCCTCCTGCCACTGCACCGGCTTCCCACAGAAGTGCTGCCCAGCTGTGAGCAAAGGTGCTCTGTGGCACCCCGCATCTCTTCTTTGCACTGAGCTGTTGCTAAAGCAACATCTTCAGCGAGCAATTTCTCTCTCCATCATGAAGCTTTTCTCCTTCCTTCCTCCTGCAAGCATCCCTGTGCTCTTGGATGTTGTCTGTGTTGAGGACATGCCGATACCCATTACCGCGCTGCAATGAGGAGAGCAAACTCTATATGCTTAATGCAGTATTAATAGTACATTGATGTGATATAGATTTCTGTCACCCTCTATACTAGCAAACATTGCTTATCACACAGGGATGACAGATGTTTATTCCTAGCCACTTAGCTCTGCATAATGGAATTGCAGCTGAAATATGGAGAGCAGCTCCCTGCCCGTGGAGCTGCAGCCCCTCTCATTCCCGCTGTGCAATGCTGGCTCGTGGGTTCTTCTTGTTAGCGTGTCCTCAAGGAGATAGAGGTGTGTTCCTCACTGGGGATGTGCTGTTCTCCCATCGATGGGATGAAGGGCGCAGGAGCCATCTCTCGCCCCTGACTTTCTGGGATTTGTGCGGTTCTCTTACCCCTTTCTGCTACTGCCTAATTTATAGGAGCAGGAGGGATGAGCTTGGATCAGGGTACTCCTTCCCTTCCTGGCTGAGGGCTTCTCAAAGAGACGTGGAAGAAACTGCACCATCCTCTTTTCTCATGATGAAGCATTAAGTCTGAGAAGATGCTCCCCATATCTTTATGCTGTAACTCCACGGCACGCTGGGCAGCACTAGGGTTTGCAACCAGTCCTCATTTTAGCTGTCCTCAGCCCTACTGGGAGGGTTAAACAAAGAGCTTGGCAATGGGGACAGTCCAACCACAAATCAATTTCAGAAGAATAAGCTAAAATAGTCTTTTTCTTATGATCTTTTGTATATGGAAGAGAAACCAAGTGGCATATCTGCCTGGCAGATGTCAGCAGGAGGAGCGACAGGTTGTGATGAGTTTGCACCTCTCTATATTTGGAAATAAACACATGAGAGGAGAAGAACGGGACTTGTGGCAAGCACTGTGGACAGAATATGTGATGAGGGGGTATGATGTAGGACCACATGGCTCCATCCTATGGTCAGGGGTTTTGGTATTGCAAAACATGATCCAGCCTACCCTCATTTGTGTCCAGAAAACGGCTATCCTTCCTTCTGGGCAGGAAAAGTCAGCTCGTTACAATGGATAGCTCCTCATCAGTGGGGAAAAGAAGGAGCATCAGCTTGAAATAAGTTCAGGAGGCTGTTGGTGGGACATTGTTTTCATACATATGCTGCTTGGCAGTGACAGCAACTTTTAACCTTAGCTTCATCTACTGATCTTCAGGGTTCGAATTCGCAAAATGGGTAATTATGAGTAGCTGGAAATTTTTGTGGTGAAAGACTGGTAATGTTTCAGAAGAAACATTTTCGAAGGTTGATTTACTTTAATAGTCGTAATTAATTATTAGCACAGTGCATCAGATGCAGATAAGTTCTTGGATCTGATCTCTTGGGCTTTATACTTAAATGCCATAGCTATTTCTTGTCTGACCAAAGAGGTCTTCTTGAGAACAACACAAATCAGAGAAAAAAAATCCAAACCTTAATGGAGAAAATTAATCTGGGGGGGGCAGATCCTTTGCAGATCCCTGTCTGCCTCCCAGCAGTGGATGCTTGGTTCCCACCAGCACTGTGAAGCTAGACTTTTGGGGCCAGTGGTTTGATTTTTGGTGGAGGTTGTTGCCAGACACAACCAGAGCTGCCTGTGTTTTCCTCTTCCAGGACTGGCACAGTCTGGGGACTGGGATGCATTCTCCACACGGGTGGAGCAGCCGTCCTTCCATAGAGTCCTAATGAGGGGGTTTTTTCAACCTCATTTATTACAGGCTGCCCTGACATAATTACATATTCGAAGTTAGTAATTACACGTATTCATGGTAATTAAGTAATTAGATATAATTACACTAACTGTAAATACATGGTAATCGGCTAAAAAGAAGTACTTCAGAAAAAAACAAGGCAAATCACACAATAAAAGCGCCATCAGCACTCTTTCACTCAGTATCCTGTCTTTATCTTGCATTTCAGTGCGGTTTAAAAGGAACATTGTGGTCATTTCAAAAATCATATTTTTTAAACAAATAGATTTCCTTATCTCTGCGTCTAATTGGTCCTGAAAACAAAAATGGGAAGGATGTTTACCCTTAACACTGTAAATTCCTTTTGTTTGCCTGATATATTTTGTCCATGCTGGGCATGGGAAGCTAAAAAGTGTGCAGCGTTTCTATTTTTGGTCAGTTCATGTTTCCATTTTTGCCAAAAACAACAACAACATAAAAGTAAAGCCATAAATGCTTGCAGTTTCATTTGGCTAAAAAAGAAAACTGAACCTGTTGGTAGTGGGGGAAAAAAGAAACTGTTCTTCACAGACACACACATAAGAAGATTTGTTAAATATTATTTTCATGCAATATAAATGTGGAGCCCGGTGTGAAGTGACAGTGGCAGTCTGCTGCCCGATGCCCAGCCTGGAGTCAGGCTGTACAGGTCTCTCCCTGACAGGTCTCTGCTGTTACTTTGGTTTCTCCAGACTTCTCTTTTTCTCTTCTCTCCTCTAACGTGAAAGCCCCAGGCTCTTCTCCAGCAGGACCCAACACCCATTACTTCTCTGAAGGAGGTACTTGTGGGACGAGACTCTTCTGCACTGGGGCTCCTCACTGTCTTATGGTCTTGTCCTTTTCAGTCAACCCATATAAAATACTTTTAGGGGATTAACGAGGACCTATGAGTAGCTATATACTCATTTATGTGTGTTTTGCTACTCTGTTCTGTGTCTCCTCATTTGTCCTAGCAAAGCCTGGGTTTGTGTCTTGGGGCTGTGGAAAAGCCCTGACCTCAATGCTCAGCTGCTAGCAGGTGGAAGGCACGGAGGGTGTCTGCAATGACCTTCTGTCTCCAAATTTCCCTTCCTTCTGGTTTGCGGTTGCCTCTCATAGGAACTGCTCTGAGCTCCAAGTGCTGGCGTGAACGTCCTGCTAGAGATTCAGATGTTGAAGAAACCCCACAGGCTCTGGCTGGCTGCTTCCAGAGCAGATGTTGCAAGTATCTGAAGAAAAGTGTGAGCAACCAAAATTACTGCTTCTGTCCCCTGCCAGAGCAGAATTGAACTAACCTTGTGTCCAGCACCACCTTCTCGTCCCCGCGCCCGGGCTGCAACATCTGACTAACAGGAGAGATCCCATGGCCAGTGGGACTTGATCCAACCTGCTCAGCTCTTCCCAGCCCTCTCAGATGGTGTTTCTTACCTGTGGCTATTTTATGCTCTGTGTCATTTCATCCAGCTCTGAAAGAGCAAATGGAAGAAACATCCACATTTTCCAAAACTCAGAAGTCCAACCTGTGTTTGCAGAGGTGGAGTGCCCATCCCACCTATTGCCCCTGTACTTTGACTTGCAACCTCCTGCTCAGCAAGTCAACCTTCAGACCTTCCTGCCATGGTGCTGCTAGAGAAATGAGGGCTTTTTAGGCTGTTTTGCAAACGCTGGCAAAATCTGTTGCCTATGCCTTACCCCTCAGCCAGCTCTGCAGGTGCTGTCTGCGTGGTTGTATTAAGAGAAGGAAAAGCAGCGCGGGAGGATGGGACACGTGGCCCTGCCTGGCCCCTGCCTGCTCTGGAAGGAGCCGCTACAACAGCAGCGCAGCCATGCCTTGCTCCGGGTGCGATGTGTGCCCGACTTGGTTTGCACACAAGGTGATCAACTCCTGCAGCTGCTTGGGTTTTAGATTCTATCTCTGTTTTACTGTAACGTGTGTTTACTGAAGATAATCTGTAGCAACACCTGAGACCAAAGGAGGCTGAGCAGGCTCCAGCCCCAATGCAGGACAGCAATGCTGGCAGCACAGCTGTGGTGGGGGACGGTGTGTCGGGTAGGGACCTTCCTGGTGATGGAGGGTCCATTCGGAAGAGAAACCCTTAAATCAAGCAGAACGTAGCTTTGGGCTGCTAATGTTGACCTGCCTCCAGAGAGGCTGCCCTGGTGATGGAAATACTCCTGTGTACAGGCATCAAGGAGCGGACAGGGACGTATTTTCTTATCCAAAACTATGCCTGCTCCTCCAGCCTGGAAGCATCTCCTCCGGACTGTTTAATCCCAGTGTCTGTGGGGTCAGCAAGCAGGGTTGGCTCATCTAGGGTGGTTTTGGAAAGGGAGCCCCATGGTGTGTGAACTGTCAAGCACTTAACAAGGCAGGTGAGGGGAGGTCCTGAGCTGGTTTCCTCCTGGATTTGGAGTGGTTCTAGCACAGCAAGCTGCTTGCCTGGCAGCCATCGCTGCATCAAATGGGTCGGACTGGACTGCCCAAGACATGAACCATCTCATGGAGGATATGTACGTGCACTCTATCTTGCATCCAGCTGCCTGCTCATCTCATAGAGGGGATCACACACCCTCCCACTGCTCCTGCAGCATCCCCTGGCCCCTATGCGCACACCACCATCCCTGCGTATGTGGGCACGTGTTCCTCAGCCACTGATCCACACACCGTGGGATGGGCATGGTATAAACCACTTGCTGAATCAGCTCTTCTTCATTCCTCATGGCTCAGCTTCCTGCACGGGGACACCTACGCACCGATCACCTCCGCCTCACAACTGATGCTGCTGAAGCACACATGGATTTCTGCTGAGTGCCCTCACAGCTCTGCCTTTCCTTGGCAAACCCAGGGATGCCATGATGCTCCTGACCAGTTTCTAGTGGGTGTTCAGAGCTTGGCAGCACTGGCGTGCTTTTCACCCATGGTCTGGCATGAGTCAAGACTCATTGTAGCAGGGTGAGAGAAGAGGAGTGAGATGAAATGGGGATAAAGCAGGTTTTTATTCCCTACGCTATTGGCTGCATGCCCAGGTAGCTGTGCTTCTCCCTCTCCAGTTGAGCTTGTAGTGCTCTTGACCCCATGGTGCTCTTAAACCTGAAGGAAGTGTCTGTGCCAGAGAAAGGAGGACTCTGTTCATCAGCACATGTTCCTCCTGCCTGGGGCTTCGTCCCTGCAAGACAAGAGGCAGCAACACAGCGTGTGACCTGAGGCTATTGCAAACTGGGGCAGCCCTGGTGTCAGGGGTAACAAAGGGGGTTCAAGAGTATTCTCCTCATGGCTCATTGATGGTGTGAATTTTACTGTGGGTCGCTTTAAAAATAGCTGGTGTGAGTATGTGCATGTGAGTAGAGTTGTGGTACTGATTTCTTTTGGCCATCAGTTAAACATTTGTCTTGCTTTTTAATTAGTTTACTGTGATTTATAATGCTTGGCTCTTGGGAAAGTGTCTGGAGGCTGGGGTACCTCTGCCTGCCAGAGACCAGGGAGATGTGCATGTGGTACCTGGCTGTGGGGTACCCCTAAAGACGTGGGGCGCTCCCAGAGTTCACAAGGGCATTATGTTGTGACATTTTTAGTCTCACCGGTCCAGTTTTCAGATTTAAAATCTTGTTCTCAGAAGTGCGTGGGGGCTCATCGTGGTCAGACAGGAGCTGTCTCTCTGGTTAGAAGATTGCAGGCTCTCATTGTTTGTTTGCTGGCTGGTTAAATCACGATTCCTAATTAAATATAGCTGCTATTGTTTAGGAGTTGGAGCAGTTTTGCACGACTGCACACACAGCAGGAACATTATTAGCAGTGCAGCCCTGTGGGACAAGAAGTATAGCCCAGGAACTAGCAGAGAAGCTGTATGTCAGTAGAGGTTAAAAAAAAAAACCCAACCTTCCTTGAGTGCTGCTTTTGGGGTAGACAGCCCAAAATACCCCATGCAGTCCTGAAAGCTGGGGAAAGACCCACATTAAAAGATATTCTGCCTAAAGACCTTCCCGTATCAAAGGGGACTTTTGTGTCCCAGCCTAGTGGGATGGCTGGCTCTGGGGAGATGGTGTTCATAGGCAGTGATGGCTCATGCCTCCCGGTGGCATGGGCAGGCAGAGCAGCACTGCTCTCTGCTTCATGTATAATATAACAAAAACACAGAAATTGTCATTCTTAGTTGCTGAACGCTTCCAGTCCACCTCGGGATCCTTCTGGCTGTCTTGCTCTCGTCGGTTGTGGTTGCGGACAGGGAGTGGGTTCACCGCCAGTGGGGTTGATGGGATGGAGGACAATGCTGCTGCTAATGGAAGCACCACCTCTGCTGGTGTGCTCCTGAAACCCTGACCTGAAAGCAGCTGGCTTGCACCACAGTTAAGCATAAAGCACTAACCTTGTTGAACTCGGTGTGATTTACTGAAGTGAAGAGACCTGGCTGAGAACTCAGCAAACCCATTTCCACGTTGTAGCTGATGTGAGATTTGTATGCAAGTGTCTCAAGGCGAAAAGTACATTGAATTCTCAGCATGTAAGGATTGCTCTCGGTGCCCGGGCTTGTCTCCCATTAAGGCAGGGTTTACTGCATAATCCATTTTTAGATTCCTGCACGCTCGTTCCTAAACAGACTGCAAGTTACCTAATGCTGAACCCTGCTTGAATCTGTTTTTCAGGCCCCCTCTCCCTGCCCCTACCTGCATAGATCTGTTTAAGAGACAGGAACAAACAGACTCAGCGAAAGCATAAACATTTCTGTATGCACATCAACAACCGGGCTGTCCTGCCATCTGCAGCTAAGCCTGGTCAATACGGGATGCGTACTCAAACTAAGCAATGACTTACGGCTTCATGTAGACTCAGCTTTTCCTGATGTTAGTTCCAAGTTCCCATTTGTTGCTGATGTCGCAGCAATACCTGCGGTTCTCTGTCATGGTTGTGAGTCTGCAGAAATGTCTCACCTTTCTTTCAGCCCTACTAACCTATTTTTCCATAGTGAATTGGAGCACTGAGTCTACCTGCCTATTTTTATATATAAAATATATTTATGGTTGATCTATTTGAAATGTACTGTTTTATAGTGTTTGGACACCTGTTTTTATCTTGGTAATACATTTTAACAGGTTTTACATCATCCTTCCTTGTCCCACCACCATACCTCCTTTTTTTTTCCACTTTGCAAGGGAAATGGGATCTATTTATATTGTTTTTCCCTACAAGCGTCTCTTAAATTCAGGGCAAGCAGTTTCTTTGGCTCCCATAAGTGTGACTAGGAGACAAGGCAGCTAAGTCTCCTAAGTATATATGGCAAATTTGCAATTAGAAGAAAAGACTGGAGCAAAATGACTTCAGCCCTTGTCTCCCTTCCCCCAGCCCTTCCCACCCCTCCACCTCCCTCTTGCAGGATTAAGCTAAGTTAATCCTCAAATGAGCAAGATCTTTGGGAAAGCAAAGAAGCAAAGTAAAACCCAGGGAGGAGAAAGAAAAATCCTTCACACTCAACACTAATAAGGAAATTACGGGCGTCCTACATTATGAATTGGATGAATTTTTAATGGTTAGAAATGCAGCTGATTTATAATGCATCCATCCCGGACTGCAGGGCCTGTCGCCAGCTAATAAATAAATGACAGGCCCTTTGTATTAAAAGTATCAGTCATTTTACATCTCTACACTCTAATTGATGTGGAGCATTGAGCAAGGGGAGATGATGGCCATTAGGTGTATACCAAAGCAAAGGACCTCATGCTTCAAGCCATACCTGAGGTCTTGATATATCAGCAAGTTGCAGCCCAGTCTTCAAGTCTTTTCTCAGATGGGCCACAACTTCTGCTCTACCCCATTGCTCACAATCCAAACCCCAAAAGAAATAAAGAGCTTGGCAAAGGGCTCCATGATTTTGAAAGGTCGTTTTAAGCCTACTTTAGGGCCCTGCTTCTCGCGTCTTATGCTGTAGGACAAGGTAGTTACCCTCGGACAGTAGGTGACGCTCCATCTGAGGTGGCCGCCCAAAGCTTCCTTCCTACACGTGGAAGGAGATAGGATGCTTTGGGTCTGTCCCGTGGTAAATACCTTGTTCAGAATGGGGGATGTTGTGCTGTCCATTCTCTTGGTGGTCCTGGCTATTGGCGCAGGCAGGGTGAGGCTAGCTCAGAGTCAGAGATCAGCATGAATTCATACGAATCCCACCACAAACGTTCACACTGTGGGCTGTGTTAAAAATAAATTCTGGGCAAATTCCAGAGATGGGGTGGGGTGGGATTGTCGTGAAATAGCTGAATTCAGGCGGAGGTAATGATATTCTATGTCTTTGCTGATGTGAGTCTTGTCTCTTTTCTGTAGCTTTAATTTGAAGCTCTCCTTTCCACTTGCTCTCTGAAACCCTTGTGCAGCCTTGCTGTTAAACAGGTGGCTTCATTATTGTGAGAAATCCTCTATAAAGTCCGCTCTTTAATGCCTTAGAATCTTCGGGGATGAGTTTAAGATATTAATAAATATTAAGATTTAATACCTGATACTTCTTTGCAGGGGGTTTGCTGTGGGGCAAGGGATGACGGGATAGCAATTGCAGGATGTGCTGTGGGTCATTTTGTGCCTTGCAACCCCGTTTGCAGAGAGCTGGTAGCCCTCCTGGCTGGTCCTTCTTGCTCCCTGCTGTAGGTGTGCTGGGTACCGATGTTACAGCTGTGGAGCTGGGTAGCCTCTTTAAATTAATAGAGCTGTCCGAGAAGGTTGTGAATGCCTTTCCAATTTAATTTCCCCCTCCCCGCAACAGCATCTTGAGCCTCGAATCAGGCTGTTAACCTTTTTCGTTCCTCTTTAAGGTTATTTCTTTTCCTTCTTCCACCGTCGCCCTTTTAACAGGAATGAGGGCAGGGGAGACCTATGGACTCGGTGGCCCATGTTCTCGCGTTGTCAGTCCTGGAGGAGCAGGTCCTGCAGACCTCTGTGGGCTGCGTTGAGCGGGGAGCACGGGCTCAGGTGTTTCGTTGCTACAGGAATGGTAGCTCATTAACACTCTGTGCCCTGCAGATAACTTTTATTGATCATCAGCTGCTTAATCAAAAACTCTATCACAGTTTGCTTTGATTATTCTTTTCCATCTCTTCATCTCTGGAGAATCAGTTTAGCTAAAGTTAATGTACTCATTATGCAGTTGGGAAACTGCTGCCATGGACTGCTATGGAAATCGTAGGTTTTAGGAAGGTCTGTGTCCTCCTTCCTGCAGGTAGCAGGAGGAACATATTGGGTGCACGTTCCTCTGCTTGATAGGGTGAAACAGGCGCTAGGGCAGTTGTGCTGAGCTGGGTTTTGACCTGCCTGGGGTGGCAGTAGTCACCTCCCAGCTCACGCAGACCACACGCTCCGCATCTAGATCCTCACAGTCCCAGTATACCAATGAACAGCACTGCTACACCTAGTGCTAACCCACCCTCCCCTTTCCAGAGACACGTGGTGGCCTCCACATCACCACAAATACCTACCAACATGTACGCCTGGACCACTGGAGACCTCCCTCCCCTCTTTTAGGGGGATGTTTGGGTTGAAGCAGCTTCATGGATTTGTCTCTGCTCGTGATCGCTTGGCAGTTGGGTGATAAAGGCTTTCCTATGGGAGACCAACCACTCAAGAGAGGGTATGAGAGAGCTGGGATGGAGGGGTGACCTGTGTAGGGGTACGTGGAGGAAGAGAGCATGGACAGGAGATGTTTGAGAGATGTGAGCTGGGGGAGGGAGACGGGAGGAGAGCTGAGTGCCAAATCACGATGGCAAAAGTCCACACAGCTGGACCGCGCATTGGGTTTTATTTTCTGATGATCTGTGTGCAATGTATATATAGACACAGAAGTGGTGACTTACAGCAAAAGGAGGATGTTAAGTCCCCTATCTAAACAGATCTCAGCACTCCTGAAATCACCACCNTCCTTCTTCCACCGTCGCCCTTTTAACAGGAATGAGGGCAGGGGAGACCTATGGACTCGGTGGCCCATGTTCTCGCGTTGTCAGTCCTGGAGGAGCAGGTCCTGCAGACCTCTGTGGGCTGCGTTGAGCGGGGAGCACGGGCTCAGGTGTTTCGTTGCTACAGGAATGGTAGCTCATTAACACTCTGTGCCCTGCAGATAACTTTTATTGATCATCAGCTGCTTAATCAAAAACTCTATCACAGTTTGCTTTGATTATTCTTTTCCATCTCTTCATCTCTGGAGAATCAGTTTAGCTAAAGTTAATGTACTCATTATGCAGTTGGGAAACTGCTGCCATGGACTGCTATGGAAATCGTAGGTTTTAGGAAGGTCTGTGTCCTCCTTCCTGCAGGTAGCAGGAGGAACATATTGGGTGCACGTTCCTCTGCTTGATAGGGTGAAACAGGCGCTAGGGCAGTTGTGCTGAGCTGGGTTTTGACCTGCCTGGGGTGGCAGTAGTCACCTCCCAGCTCACGCAGACCACACGCTCCGCATCTAGATCCTCACAGTCCCAGTATACCAATGAACAGCACTGCTACACCTAGTGCTAACCCACCCTCCCCTTTCCAGAGACACGTGGTGGCCTCCACATCACCACAAATACCTACCAACATGTACGCCTGGACCACTGGAGACCTCCCTCCCCTCTTTTAGGGGGATGTTTGGGTTGAAGCAGCTTCATGGATTTGTCTCTGCTCGTGATCGCTTGGCAGTTGGGTGATAAAGGCTTTCCTATGGGAGACCAACCACTCAAGAGAGGGTATGAGAGAGCTGGGATGGAGGGGTGACCTGTGTAGGGGTACGTGGAGGAAGAGAGCATGGACAGGAGATGTTTGAGAGATGTGAGCTGGGGGAGGGAGACGGGAGGAGAGCTGAGTGCCAAATCACGATGGCAAAAGTCCACACAGCTGGACCGCGCATTGGGTTTTATTTTCTGATGATCTGTGTGCAATGTATATATAGACACAGAAGTGGTGACTTACAGCAAAAGGAGGATGTTAAGTCCCCTATCTAAACAGATCTCAGCACTCCTGAAATCACCACCTTGAGTGTGTCTCCATTGGGTATTTTGCTGACACAGTGAGGGCCACGGCTGGAAACCTGCTGTATGAGTAGTGGCTTTGCTCTTTTGGAAACCATCAGAGTTCTGGGGATGGGGAAGGGAGGAAGCTGTGCAGGAAGTGGCAAAGATATTTCCTAGCACTTGCGGTGTTTTTAATGGCCAGCTCTGAGAAGTGTCAGGCCCATGTGAATGGGGATTGAGGAAGGGCTTAGGAGGGAAGCCCCGAGACAGGAGTGCTGCTTGTTCCTGCCACTCCAAACTTATCTCACACTCTGGTTTTGCTTGATGTCCTGATATGATTCATTTTCCTTTTGTCTTTTAATGTTTGCTGCATAAAAATAATTCTCCTTGAACCTATATGCTATCAGGGCTACATATTCCATGCTGGTTACAGTATTGCAATGACCTAATTTGATTGCGGAGGGTCGTGTCCTGTATAATGTTGTCTCGTTTTCTCAGTAGTCGATACAAACTCGATTTTTTTTTTTCTTTGAAAAGAAAGGAAGTGGGGGCAGGAGCCCAGCATCCATGGCCAAGCTTATACCCACAGCTCTTACCTTGTTGCCTGGCTGTGAGGCTGCGATGGCACACATAGTTCAGCCTGAATGGGACCTGCAGGTTCTTTTTATTTATTTAATTTTTTCCTGCCGGTACTGAAGGGGAGAAAGGATGGAAGCTACAGCAGAGAAAGGCCCTCATTTGTAGCTGCTGGCACCTCTGATTTGTCTCATGGAGTCATTATTCCAGCGGGCTGGATGCCCTCTTGATGGAGCTTATCTCCAGAGGGTTGCATGTGAAATAAGCCTGTCATTTCAGCAGTGGTGGCAACAGCCTGGGTCTCCTGGTCCCGCTGGTCTCCTTCGGGGTGGCTTCAACAGCTCCACGGCTTGTGGCTTGGTGAGCGGTGGCAGGGTTTGCTCAGGGACTGGAAGTGTCACTGTGTTTTTGCAGGGCTGGTTCAGAGGAGGGTGTTTTTTCAGCAGCTCATAAAGGAGGTGGCAGCCCAGTGTTTGGGCTGTGGGAAAAAGAACCTGCTTTTGCAAACTGAAGATTGCAGCAGGCGCTTAGCTCTGGCTCTGAGACCATCTCTGCCAGCTGGGAGTGCTGGTGTGGCAAATTATTCAGCTGATGCTTTCATTGCTATTTTCCTTATGGGTCCTGGACTTTCTTCCTTTGTTCTCAGGGTATTCCTCATTCTCAGCCTTGCCTGTCCTGTCCCATTGGGCATTCGCTGGGCATTTGATTAAAAACGGATTATTTGTGGTGACAGAGCAGGAGTCGGAGAGTCACTGGCAGGCAAACTGGACTGTGATTTTGCAGCTTTAGCTGCAGGTGGGAGTTGAATAAATGAGTCAACAGATCTGTGTTCCTCTTGTGGCACCAAGCAGGCTCCCTTGGCTTGGGTGAAGGATTTAGCGGCAGCAGAAAGAAGCCAGGCAGTGGAGTGGCAGTGATCTGTGCGGCCGGGCAAGGAGCGAGGGGACGGTATCGTGAGCCTCGAGGGCAGGAAGAAAGGGAGCAGGTTGGACATTGGCCACTTGTGTGATCCCCCTTGGCAGTGTACTGGGGAGAGTGCCTGGCACAGTGAAGCCAACGTTCCTGATTTGTTCTCAGTTTTGAAATATTTAATCAGAGAACCAAATATGAAGTCTCTTTAAGAAGAGACTGGCTCACAGCAGCTGGCTGAGTGTTGCAATCAATGTATCCGCTGTGGAACGCTTCCTGCAGAAATATTACATCCTCTCTCATTTACTTGATGATCTTTAGGGTGAATCAATCAAAAGATGCCACACACAAATAGTTCAGCCTGTGATCCTGTGGGTGTCCATTAGAGAGGCATTTGCTCCATGTTAATGGACCTGTTGATTAACAAACAAACCATTGCTTTTTAAATAGAAAGCTGTTACTTGATGGCAATTGTTAGCATTTGCTTTTCTGCTGCCCCACCTCCCCTATGCACAGCTCTCGCTCTGTGCCAATGCAGGCGACTGCTGCAACAAAACCCAGGTCTGCACTGCTGGAGAGAAAAGCACTCATATCTCACCCAAGCAGTTATCAAATGTGGACCTTCTCCTAGAGGCTGGAAAGGAGAGAGAGAGAGAGACTTCTTTGTACTCAGTGTGTGATTGCACCACTGTGTGTCTTGTTCTGTTAATTGTGTTTTCTGCACCCATCTGCCTTGGCATGTAACACCCTGTTGGACTCCAGCAATGTCTGAAGATCTTCCTCTGACATCCTCAACAGGTCAAGGCTCAGCAGCTCCCCGAGGAGTCTGTCTTGGGTTTCACACCAGGCTGAGTGCATGGGAGTTTTTATTGGGGTCTATAAAGCCTCTAGTCTGTTGGAACAATATCATGTTCATTTCCTTTCCCTACAGCATGGACATTTTCCTAGTCCCCACTTTTTCTGGGTGAAAATTTGCCCACATTGCAGTGTTAGTTCTTGCTTTTCTGATGCTGGCATGGCTTGAACCCCAACTGGCATTTTAAGCAGTAGAAGATCAGGATGATGCCCACTGCATAGAAGGTGTCCTACCTTTGAAAGCCCACGCACCAACCTGAGCGGAGCCAACTCAGTGATGACCAAAGCTGTGTAGACAAGGAAGCAGCGTGTTCAGTGCTGCCAGAACTCTGGTGTGGCACTGGAAAGATGCTCCTTGGACACAGCCCAGGACAGACCACCATGCTGAGCAGATAATTGCAGAGAGGCAGTCACGCAACAGAGCTGACTGGCCCAAAAGGACCAGGGTTGTGGCTGTGGGCTGTGTTTAGCCTCATGCTGGTATTTGCTGGCAGCTGCTCTGCTTTCTGGGAAGCATGTTTGGATCCTTGCTGCTCAGCTGGAGGCCTTGGGGGCATTTGTTCCCCCCCAAACCGCTGGTGCAAAGCAGCCACTGTTCAGTCTGGCAGGTCAGGCATTGCTCCAGTCTGCTGCAGAGGGAACCAACACCCCCATGTTACTTGTTTAGCTCCATCCTTTATTGCTACAGACCGACTCACCCAGAGCCGTCCTTCCCACAGCTGGTGGGAGTCAAAGTGATGAGGCAGTTAGTGGATATGGGCAGCAGAGTGAAAACCATTTGGCGTTTCTATCCTGATTCTTCTGGGTGCCTTTAATTAGCATGATTGCTCAGCATGCGATTTTGCCATGTTCTTTAGCTCCCCTGGTTAGAATAATTATTCCCCCAGCTCCTTTTGTTCCAATTCCTCATCACTTACAAAGTCTCCTGTTAAAAGCCATTAAATCCGTAATGTAAAGTGAGAGTAAGTGTTCAGAAGCGTTATGCTTTCAGCCCCACATGTGTGCACCCGTGCGCTCTCCAGCCCCTCTCCAGTACTCCTCTGCTCCCTTCCACGTGCTCTGCATCGCAGCATCACTCTCTGCTTTTCTCTTGCACGCTTCCCCACCGGCCGTCCCACGTGTCCCTCATGCAGCAGGTTGTGTGCACGCTCTCCCTGCCTTCTGCTGGCAATTTTGGTATCGCTCAGCCCGGTTTCCTCTGTGCACAGGCTGGTTTGGACACTGAGGTTGAATTCAAGGTTGTGGACTGTGATCTCTTACATTTAGTTGCGTGTGCAAATGTGAAAGTGCTATTAGAAGTGTATGTTTTTACATGCTTTTGCCCCAGTGCAGGCAGCTCTTGCTTCAAGGAGCAGCATACATAGAAAAGGATGTGTCCCGTCTGTGGTGGTAGGCAGTACTTCTGATGACAGATGATGGACAAGAGGAAAAAACTTATTTTTTTAAGTAAAACTGTTTCCCTTTTTCTCAAGCGTGAAATCCTCTGGTGGGGGGAAAATGGGTTTTGGATAGTCACAGTCCTGGGAGTTTCCATGTTGCAGTGCCTCCCCATCCAGAGGCCTGGGAGCTCAGTCCCTTCCCGGTCCCTCATCTCTGCTGACGTTTGATCAGCACGTGCCAATGACACAAGTGGGGCAGAAACACACAAAGGCTTGCACAGAATTATATGGTGTGAAATAAGATTGGGCTGAAGTGCTTTAAATGCCTTGTGCATTTAGGTGACTTGATGTGAGAAGGAGAAGGGACAGAGGGAGACTTATTTTCAGACCCGAAATGAAACTGGGTCAGAGGAGGGTCTGGCAGTCATGTAGTTTGTTAAGCTTGGAGCTGACTGCTGGAGCAAAAATTCGCAGCGAGACCACTTGCTGGAAAAACCTTGTAGGAAAGAAACCCTGGTCCTTCCTCGCTCCTTTGAATGAAGCCTCCTAACTCACAGCTGCCATGCATTTTGGGCTTAGGTCTTCATTTGCTGCCCTGCTGTGATGTGCCAGATCTTCCCTGCTCTGCAAAGCTCACCCTCTGTTGCAGGGTGGAGTAAGGATCTCCTTGCACAGCAGCAGCCCTTGCCCCCAGTGCACTGCCTGGGGGCTTTCCACTCACCTCATCTCTGCTTTGCTGGCTGCAAGGGTCTTTTCAGGCATTTCATACCTTCTCTTGCAAAAACATACTAGGTTTCATGTGTGTTTTGTGGGAGCAAAGCCCTTTCTCGTCTCCCGCTAATTGAAGGCCATCACAAATACCTGCCACTTGTTTGGTGGGCAGTACCCAAATTGCTCCCTAGGAGTAGCATGTCCTCCCTGTGCCCTGGCGTATGTTTTTTAGAGCTTGCCACACACTGGCAGGTACCAAAACGTGGTCTTGAAACACAATCTGGAGGCGGGAGCTCTCACCTGGGAAGACTAATGACATTCTTCTGATGTATTTGGTGCAGAAGGCAACTTATTTTGAGAACCATCTAGTGGGTCAGTTGTCAAGAGAAGAGCCATGGTGGCTGCCTTCCTTTCCAAAACAATCGGCAGAATAGGAGCACTGGAGAGAGACAGACAAAGGACAATTCCAGACAACGCAGCATCCAAACAGCCTAAAAAAATCAACAAAACCTTGTTCCTCAAGGCTCCCTGCTGCTCTCTCTGGGGTTTTGTCCTCAGCTCTTCCTGTTCCCATTTACAACTCCTCTGTAGCTCTTGGTGCCTCCCTGCACTCCTCAGTTTCCATCCTCAGCTTGTAAACTCCACGAAATCACGTTTCCCCGCAGGATGCTCCTCCTGACGTTTCAGGGTCTGGGGCTTGTACCACTTGTGGGCTTCCTGGAGGGCAGCTCTGGCCTTTCTAGATGATGTAAGGTATTGCTGGAGCAGACGGCAGAGTAAAGAGACTTGAGCCAGCAAGTATTTATCCTGGGACTTGATCAGCTCCTCCACCAGCCTTCTGAAGAGCAGGAGAGCATCGCTGGCCCTGCTTGGGCAGGGAAGGTCCCAGCTGTGGACTGCGGCAGTTGTGTGCTTTCCTGTCCACCGTGTGTGTCTCCTTTGGTGTCTGCTCTCATACCCTGGCCATCTGGCTTTACCAAGTGCTTCCATCCCCTTCCAGACCCCAGGTCTCCTGGAGAGGACAGGAGCCTGGGAGCTGGGGCTATTCCCTGTTGAGTGCCCACGACTGGCATCAGTTCCTCTGGGGACCTTGGAGAAACTGTGGTCCTGCTCCGTGCCACCGTTTTGCCATCTGCGTAATGAGTATAACGGTTCCTGTCTCCCCAGGGAACGAGTGAGGCATAACAAATTAATGTTTATGAAGCACGGTCTGGCTAAAAAGAAGTTTGCAATGGGGCTGTTGCTGTTGTAACTTGGGGGCTTCCTTTGCTGGTTGGCCCTTTGATGTGGCAATCTGTGGTACTGGTGGATCAGCTGTACCATAATTGGAATTAATCAGGAATTATGGAACACGAGCCCAAGCAGATTCTTTCCCAGTGGGTATTCATTTCTGGGCAGATTAGTCAGTGGTTTCAATAACTCTGTGTAAAACGCTTAGGGTAACTATTGCTGTCTGAAGCGGCTGGGGAACAGAGGCGGTGTCAGAGGGACGTGCATACCTGTCAGGCAAAGTGGAAATGAGAATCTCTTGTAACACTGTGCACAGTGCTTAAATTGGCAGCACTCTGAGGGCTGACTTGAAAAAATAAAAAAATTAAAAATTGACAAAAGAATATATTTGAAAACCAAAGTGATGAAAATGTTGTATTACTTGTTGCGATGAGATCTTTCATATCGGGTCCCGCGGGCTTTGTGGAGTGCAGAGGCAGAGAGAGTGCACGGTGGTGCAAAATGGGGACTCGTGGAGGCAGGGAGATGCGGTTGTTCCTCCAGACAGTGAGAATTGCGGAGGAGAAGGCTCCTGGTCATAGTGGTGCAAGCACAGAGATGGACAGGGCAACAGCTCGATAATGCCCAGGATGTCAGCTACCGCCAAACTCTCGGGCATTTTGCAAACACTTTCCTGCAGCTCATTCTCATGGCTGACCTGTAAATCCTAAGAGTTTTTCCACACACCTTTGCACGGCCGTGGGTGTCGCGAAGGACAAACCAGCCATCGTCTTTACTGAGGTACCTTCTCTCCGACCCAGTATGATTCGAATGAGGCAGAGACTAAGCTCTGCATGTTGTGGGCGAAACTGCTGAGTGCCCAGTCCTTCCCCCTTTCCTGGTCCTCTTACAAGTCATTCCACATACTCTGGCTTCAATCTAACGAAAACAAAACCGATGAGGCCCAACTGATCTGGCTGCCTTCCATCATGCAGTGGGCCTCTGAGTGGCTTTAAATAGCTGCACCTCTGTGCAGTCTGGAGAAAAGCATTGGCTCTGCCTCTGGACAGGGAGGGTAGCTTTGACTCAAATCACAGGGCATCTCAGACCTGAAAATAGCCTTTTTACTTTGCCCTTTGTCTTAAATAGATTTTAATTATTTTTTTTTTTCTTCTTACTTTTTTTATTTTATACCCTGGTAAGTGCTTTCCTACTTTGGGGCTTTTCCTAAGGGGGATCGGTGGGGAATCTTGGAGCTCTGCCTCCTGAGCTATCAGGCTACATCATTTAGTATCTTGGAACTACTCCATCCGTGAAACGGTTCCAGAGAAAACAAACTTGTGATCCCAGCTAATATGGACATGGCCCACATTAATGGCGGCAACAGTAGAAATGCAACAGATACTGGAATTCCTCCGACCAAAGGTTTACTGAATCTCACATCGTCTTAAAGAGTTCACTGCGTGGAAAGCTGCGAACGCCGCCCTTTTCTCAAGGAACATTGTTCAGCTGTTAAGTGCCTGCAGTATTGTCTTACCCCTTCCTCTGCACTAGTTAAGCGTGAGAGAAATTTGTGTGGAAATGGGATCTTCTGGACCCATTTGCTTCTGCTGTTTCTCTTGCTCTCAGCCCATCTCTTCCCTTTCTTGCCCTCAAAAACACATGCAGTGCTGCGATCTCCTGCTCATGATTTTGGGTTGTGGAGAAGATGAAGATGCTGCAAACTAGCTAGAGCTCCGTCTAGCACATTCCCACGAGGTTTCCAGTGACGTCAAGTCTCATTGACTAAAGTGGGAGACTCTTATTCCTGAGGTTAAACCATGGAAAATGAGCAAAGATACAAGGTGAGCTGCTGTGGAGGGGAATAAGGACCCTGTTTCCATGAAAATTAACAATCATAAGCATTTCTGTAGCTCTTGGAACCTTTTGGTGAGTCTTAAAAGAGCTGTTATCTACTTGAAGATCTGCTTAAGGTCTGTGTATCGGAGTGAAATTCATCTGTGGGTGGAGTTTTCTTGCGGTTCTCCATTGTTGTCAACAGTGTTGGTCTGGTGTAAATTAGAAAAGGTCTAGGATCTCTGACTTTACCTTGGATGGTAGAGGAGATAATGTGCATCTGAGAGCAATCTGTGCAATCTGCATCTGAGAGCATCAGGGAGAACCTCGTAGTGTGCTTCTGCTGAGCTTCTGTGACCTGCTTTGTTGTGGCAAGCGAGGCCTCAGGCTGTGCTGCATCTCGCCCTGCTATATGTTGAGGGGAGGGAAGAATAAAAGAGGGTTGTGTATCATAGCCCTGAAGATGAACCCATCCATGACAGGAAACCTGGATTGCTGTGTTGCTTCCCCCTCAGATATAGACATATCAGTCCTGGCTTTGACTAAACGGATGGCTGTTTCCTTCGCTCTGGATGCGGGCCAGGCTTGATGGTTTTCATGCCTTCTTCTTTGATGCTATTCATACTTCATATCTGTGCATAGAGAAAGACAAAATTTACAGTGTTGTTGGAATCTCCTATTGCTTTTCCTTTATATCATAAATTCTGCTGTAACACAGACGAGAGATCAAAGCTCCATTGCCTAACCTGGGCTGTGTGGATAGCAGTGTTGTGTTTGGCCAGCTTGTTGCCCCTAATTTGCTATATTTGTTCAACCCATTTTTGCCAGGCATTACATGGCATCCCATTGCTTTTCTCATCTGTTCCCACAATAATTTGAGCTGCTGTTTTAGAAACATTTTCCATCCCTGGGTTTCAAAACGGCTGCACCACTCCTGCGGTGGTTGTGCATCGTTCCCTCACCTCCACGCGTCATGTTCCCTGCTGCTCTTCTCAGGTCACCTGGAGCAGCCTCGGATCTCAAAAGCCTTAGAAGCATGGTATATTTGGTTGGTTGCAATTTTACCAGAAGGCAAACAGTGCAGGCGAGGTGAAATTCTTTGGTTTGTCTCCTTAGTCTTGCTCTCAGTCAGTGGAGGAAGGGTGTTCCTTGCAGGGCACTGTCTGTAGGCTGGATTGGGTATGTGCATGGGGCAGAGTGGCTGAGACCCACTAGCCAGGGTGTTGGGAAACACGAGACAGCTCTGGAGGACTAAGCGGATGGCCAAGGTTGAGGACAAAAACTGATTGCATGGGTCGGTTGCCTTCAATATTCTTGTCCTTTCATTGCCACATCCTTTCAGCCTGCTTAGAGAAATGCCTCATCTGCCCCCTCCATCTCAAGCTGTTAGAGCTGCACAGCAAATCACAGCCCATTCCTCCTTCCCTGTTCTCCAACACTCTCCATACATTTATTCCACCACCATGGCTATTAGTAGAGACATGTTTTATTTTAAAAGTGCCTCACTAGAACAGGGAGAAGCACAAAGTTTAATCTGTCAGACCCTTCCCAACTTTGTAGGTCTTTGGAGATGCTTTTGCTTTGAATCTACAGGGTGGGGTTTATTTATTTATTTATTTAATCTCATTTTTTTCAGCCTTGTATATTGGAGTTTCCCTCCAAATCTACAACCAATATCAAAAATAGTATTTTCCTCCCATTTTCCAGCTAGCACTGACAAATGTGAAACTTGACAAAGGGATTGTTTTTACGATTTCCCCAACTCCTTCTAAGAAGGTGAACACTTTTCTTTAAGACATTTCCAAGCTGTTTTTTTAGGCGCTAATAGCTGTGATGGTAGAAAGATGACATTTGTCATAGCAGCATCCAAACTCTGAACCTGTTGAGATTCACCCATTTTAATCCTGGACATCTAAGTGAACATCATCCATCTCCCATCTGACAGAGAAGACATAAACCTAGCAAGAGCCTTGTTGGTTTCTGCTCCATACAAGAGAATGGGGTTGGAGGTAGCAGTGAAAAAAACAGAGAAAACCAGTTAGGAGAAGCATGTTTTTTTTCCTGATTCTTTGGGGACTTTAATAAATGAGAAGGAGAGGATGCCAAAATGACCGATGCTGCATTGCTTTCCCAAGTCAGTGGTATGTTCACCCCCTAAGCTTCGGAAACATAGGCTGCCCTCCTGCCACGTTCCTCATTGTCCCTCGGTAGTAACTGCATGTCAGTTATGGGGTAACCCCTACTGCAGTCCCATTCTGCAAAGACCCCACTGTCACTGGAGATCCCTGCAGCTGGGATTCACAGCATAGCATTGACAACAAAGAGCACAGCCCTCAGTGTCCCCAGCCTTAAGTCTTGCTGATCTTTCACATGTCCCTTTGCTAAGGCTGTGTGTCCCCAGTGGGTGTTTAGGTCTGTTGGATGTGGTCCGGCGGAAGTGGAATTGCCTTTATTTAGCAGAGCTAAGAAATGCAAGGAAAATAAAGCAGACAGGAGTGTTCCTTGGAGATACTTAGTATTGTTGAGTATAGACTTTCCCAGCTCTCCTTTGGTGGCCATAAAATATATTTATATTACGAAAACCAAAACACGATAAATAGTGATGTTCAGGGATGCCATGTTTATTTGTCTCCCAGTGACTCTGATAAGAAATGGACTTAGTTTACATACACATTTCCAAGCATCAGCACTTTAAACTCTGCTTTGGCTCTGAGAGTTGAGCTAGGCTCTTTCTCACTGCTAATGATGTTTCAACACTTGGAATTTGCCTATGAATTTTGTTTATGACACATGAACCAAAGCTGAGCCTGACTTACTCTCCCATGTGGATCACTCCTTCAGGGCCACTGAGAATAACAGATAGTTTCCCCCAAAACAAGTTTAAACAGTTCCAAACCAAACAAACAGCTTTTGCCTGCTCAGGTTCATCAGAGGAGGCATGCATTTGATGAGCGGATGAAATAAGATAGTGCAGGGAAGAAATATAAATAGATATAAAGGAAAAAATTGAAGAAGTAGGAAAAAAATAATCTTCTGGCTGGTGTAAAACCAGTGTGAGAAACTTTCTGTTCCTAGCCTAGTGGAAAGCACATTTCCTATCGAGGTCAATTCACAAGGGCATCCAAGCTGCTCCATGCTGCTCTCATGATGCCAGACTTGGGATAACCTACCTGATTTGTTGAGGGTCCTGTGACTGTATGAAGAGCAGAAGCATTTTCCAGACCTTAGAGCAATTGTGTAGCCAAGTCATCCCAATAATTTTCTTGGAAAAACCCTTTGAGCCCATGAGAAGCTGGGACAGATTAGAGCAGTCCCCAGGATCCTGCCATGCACGTCTTGGTCTTGGCAACTCGGATCTGTATTGGGGATTTTGGTAAGCTGGCGTAGAAGCCTCTTATGTCCACATACACATACTTGATCTGAGCTGAGAGCAACTTCACTGCAGTCTTATCAGCTACCTTCAGTGACCTATGCCTGTTCCTGCCATGTGTCTTTCCAGTCCATTGGGATGGCCTCAGTTGTAGAAATACTGTTATAAATGGGTGTCTGAGAAAGTACTGTAAAAAAGTATGAGCTGATGCCTGAAGACAAATTGCATGGGTCTTTTCTGCAAGAACTTGCAGGACGTAGCAGAAAAGATGATAGAAAACAGGGGTTCAAGTCAGGAAGAAGGGAAATGTAGGATAAACATCAGGATGTGTCCTAACAGTGAACCAGAATGTGACCTCCTTTGGTCAGACCTTGAGGAGAGGGCTATGGGACTAGATGTCTCAGCAGCAGGTTTGCTCCCTCCACTCCAGAGAATATTCTCTGTCAAATCCTGAATAGTTGCATTTATTTAGCTTCAGAGAATAATGTTCATCTTTAATAGTAATTAGCATCTAATCATTTCTATATTAGAAACATGCTAGCAGTGGGTTTCCCTGGCTGGCGCATCCCAAGGCAGGAGCATTATGAAGAGGTGGGTAATACAGCCCTTGAAAACATTATATTTGCCCAGTAAGTTCGTTGGAACTGAAGGAAGGAGCATGCCTATGTTCTCTGCTCCACTTATTTTTCCTTTTCCTCTGGCCAGTATTTCTGGCAAATCCTAAACTTTCAAATTACCTTTAAAGAGGTGGGGTTATGTGAGGAGAAAATGCCTCCACTGTGCAGGTTTCGGTGTAGATGGGACAGCTGGGGCTGAGGAAATCTATGGGGTTATGAGAGTCAGGTCTCCCCAGCCTTGCAATTGTATTCTTCAGCTTCAGAAATGTTAAGACAGACTAAATAAATCATGAGAGAAAATTAGCCATAGGAAGGATTCTCTGTTTTCCTCACTCCCTGCCTAGGGGAAAGATGGACTAGGTAGGAATTAGGACTTTTCCACCCTTGCTTAGTGGGAGCCTCTAGAAAAGAGTTGTTCCCAGTTTTCTGTCCAGACTGCTTGCATGCCCCTTGTCCTCAGAGCACTTGTGCCTGCACGCACCACGTTAAATAATTGCCTGTTCTTTATGGAAAGACAAAGTGAGGTAGCCCTGCCCAGAGAGGGTGTTTTGGCTTTAATTTAACGGCAGCCATTTGCTGGTTATTCATTTGGTTCTTTTTTAATAATTACATGTGTGTCAATATCTCTCTCTTTTTTTCTAGTTTTGCTCTTTTTTGTTTTTTCGTTTACTTTATTTTGCTTTTTTCTTTTTTCTGTTTTTTTTTTCCCCTTTAGGTTTCAGAGAAATTATGTTGAATCCAATAAGCCTCCCTGGACATTCCAAACCTCTTAACCAAGGCATTTATGTTGAGGATGTCAGTGTTTATTTCAGCAAAGGACGTCATGGCTTTTAAAAACTCCTTAAAAGTCCCTGTTCTGATGTCAAGTTTATAGGCTGTGCCCTCAAAATGGTGGGAAGCAGTAAGCATGGTCTGTATGGATTGAGGTCTCCTCCTAATAGGACTCTACAGCCCTGCCTGTACACACGTTAAAGCCAACTGAAACTGTGGTTTTCTGTCACCAGATAACAGGGTTGTTCTTTTCCTCCAATGGTCGCTGTGTTCATTAAATATTCCTGCAAGGCACAACAGCAGCAATGAGAGCAAATAAAGAGAATTAAAACCCAATTGAAAGGAGTCATCCTAATAACACAGTAAATAATTGTACTTTTGCTTTAAAATAAAACACAAAACAAAACCAACCAAGCCAACCAAACTGACATCTTTAGTCATGTCCTCCCTGCTTGGAGTTTTCCTTGTAAGCTTGTGTCTTCGCAACACCCAGTGAATGCCGCCATCACCTCTTACGTGGCACCGCCATGGGAGGTCTCCCAGAGTGAGCCAAGGCGGGGAGCCTGGAAGAAACTAAAGCAGAACGAAGACTTTTGGTAAGAACAAAGGCAGCCCCGCTCCCAGTTCTTGCACAGAAAATAATGTTGGAAGGAATAATAATGGAAAGAAAAAAAAATAATCTTACTTCTCTGACAGGAAGAGAATGTGGTTATCTTTGAAGTGCACATATTCTAGGAGGCTTTATTTGTCTGTCTGTCTGTGTGTGTTAGAGCGGCTCGTTGGATCTGACTATATTGTTGTCATACTCTGGTCACTCCCTGCTGCTTGAATGATGAGCTTTATCTGAGGAGTTGCCTGGACTTCCCGCGTGGATGAAGAATCCATAGCGCAGGAGGGTCTGTGTCCTTGCCAGGACTAGGGCAGTAAGCAAAGTGGGAAGGCATATCAGACGCATGCAGGTCCCAGTTGCTGGGCCTTTTCCAGCCCCCCATAGCTCTTCCCCAGATTCCCACCCAGCTAGAGATTGATTGTAACCCAGTCACGTACCCAGAACCATCAGCTCAAGGCAGACTGACTGAAGGGGAGGAAAAATGAGTATTCTGTTGCTTCTTCTCTGGCATAAACAAGAATATTGATCCTGTTCTCTGGCCGATATTCATATTCTCTCCCCCTCTCCCATGCCATTTTTGTTTTACTTCATCTAAAGCCTCTCAGATGGAAAAGTAAACCCTTTGATACTGTCCTCAAGAGAAGCCAACTGCCCTTGTGGCAACTTGCAGGGCTTTCCTTGGACTCTCTGAACATCACATGTACAGGAAATACAGATTTGCTCACACATATCAGTGATAACCTATAAGNAAAAAAAAAAAAAAAAAAAAAGAATGTTCCAAAAGCTTCAGGTGGGTCCAAATACTTTTCTTAGAGGAGTATTGAACCAGGAGCTTGCTCACCAGCCACTCAGCTTTTCTTGCCTTCTCAGTGGCCCGAGACAACCTTATCACATCAGGGAAGTCTCTAAATCACCATCCCTGAAGGGTCGCTGCCACTGGAAAGAGTCACGGTCCCTCTTCACCAGAACTGGGCAGAAGCCTCAGAATGGAATGTTCTGTTTCATCCTGCCTTTACAGGTGACCTGCATGAACCACCCTGGAGATTGCCAGGAGGTTTTATTATCAGCTTTCCCATAGGGCTGTCCCTGGGAATATTCCATTCTCGTGCTTCTTCTCCTGGTTCACTCGCATTAAAAGGTAAAGTGCAATAGAAGAGTACAGGAGAAACGGTAGCAGATTGCTTTAAGTGAATGGACATGCCTTAGGGGGGCATCTGCATTACGACGAGGAGGCCTGGCTCAGGTTGGAAGGCTTCAGAAACCATGACCAAAACTCTCAACAATGTTTCCTGCCCGCATCGGAGCTGGAAAAGCAAGAGGTGCACCGCCGGAGAGGACCTGCGGCCATGTGTTATTGACACCTCAATTCTGCAGATTCACAGAGTGAGAAGGAGCTTCGCCAAGCGTGTGAATCACTGGGTGCTTGTCTGAACTGAATTTCCCCATCTCCTGGAAGTCGCCCACCTGACCTGGGGATGTCTTGTCTGTCTGAACTGTCTCCTCTCCCTAGTTCAGGGGACTCTGCTCTCAGCTGTGTGTATCAGTCGTAGAGTTACATCCGTGGGCCTGGACCAGAAGCCTATATCCAAACACCCTAGCAGAGGAAGGGTTGAATTTTACAGCTCAGGTCCATCTCTGCTTAGAAGAAATCCTCTGGACCGTACAGTATAATTTAAAGCAGTTCTCCCCACTGTGATCAATGTCTGAATTTGTTTAACACCAGTTAAAGTCTCTGGTTCCTCACTGCTGAAAACGAAAGCCAGTCATGGCCGTTTGCGATTGGTGGCTTTAAGTAGCAAGTCTAAGAATTTTTTATTTTTTTTTTAAATTTTATTTTATTTTTAATTATTGTAAATCATTACCTCATTTTCTGTCAATAAGACTCCTCCATCTTTGAGCATTCTTATCATAACTATCATCCTGTGCTAATGGGAAATGGGACGGTCCCTTTTCACAGAGACTATAGGGGTGTTCAATGTCTAGTTTCTTAATAAACACTTTATTTTCTAACAAAACAGCTGCATCAGGTCTCTTCTTTGAAGACAAAATAAATAAACATTCAGAATGACACATCCTATAGTCTACTTCTTGATGAGATGGTCCATGTGTGGGGAGTCTGGTTTGTTCGCTTCTTCGGGGGGTGCGGAGGGTGGGATTTACAGGTGCGATGTGAACATTGCTCAGGTGTAGCTCTTGCTTCTGTCACTCTCCTGAGGCACAAAGATGTTTTCTTGCCTGAGAGCTTAGCTGCTGATGGTCTCAGTTGATAACCTGTTGCTTTTTGTAGCTCAAAATGGTCATAGTCTCAGGGACAAGGCAGTACTGCTGGGAGATGGTGTCAGGATTTGCTAAGACAAGTTTCTACACTTACTAGAAGGAGTTTTATTGGGAGCTTTATCTCTCAGGAAGCTTGACACTAAAAGATTGTTCTGGCTGCAGTGCTCTTGTTTCAAAACATGCTGTTGCTGCAGGTCTCCCTGCTTGGCTGTGCAAATTGCTCTCCTGTTGGGTGTTGGACTGTTGTCCCTTCATCAGGGACAATTAGCCTCCTATTAAGGTAGCAAGGATGTGTGTGATGTAGAGGCAGTGGGGTACAAGCGAGTGCTGCACTCGGGTTACTCGTCAGGAGTTCGCGCAAGGACGGCTGATTGCTCCAGGAGGAGAGAAGAGCCACTCTGCAGCATGCAGGGCTCGGCATGAGGATGTGTCTTACTGGCTGTGTCTTCGTATCATTACTGGGAGATGTCATTTATGGGACTGAAAGCTGCCGTGCCAACCTGCAGGTGGCTGTGGGCATGAGGCTGGGGGTGTGTTTGAGCTGATATTGGTGGAGGGTGCTGGAATCCTTTTAGAAAACCTGGTAAGAGTTTTTGATGAGCAAAATAGAAACCTGTTTTCCAGCATCATTCTGTTCCTATAGCTTCCTGGCATGACTTTCAATCAAATGCCTCAAAATGATGCTATGAGTGAATTTCTGCATGCTATTCCCTTCTAACAAGTACGCTTCTAGAAGTGATTGGGTGCTGTGGTTCACAGGATTAGGTGGTGGCTGAGATCTTTACCTTTCCAGGGATGTCTGTGTTGCCTGAGACAAATGGTTATCTCCTGACATAATAAGCTTACACATGGGATGGGCAGCTGAGCTGCATCAGATTTCATCCCTATTTCCATCTCCTTTTTGAGGTGTGGGAAACAAACGTGGGTGTTGGAAGCTCTGCCTTTTCCTCCCCACTATTCCAGGGTCTGTTATCAAGTTTCACAGCCCAGAAACATTGCAAACAGGGGCTTGATTAGCCAATTACTTAGGCTGCTGGTATGGTCAGCCTTAGTCCACATTGCTTTGTGTATCAGGGCAACTGTTTCCTTACCTATGAGTTCCCACAATGCTTTTGCTGCTGCCAGTTCCCAAGGAGATAGCTTAACTACACTCGCGGGCTCTGACATGTATTGCAGAAGGGCTGGGCACTTGTTTCTCCTCGTGCTTGCTTCTTGGTTGCTTCTGTTGCCTCTGTGTTGCCTGCACCCATGTGAAGGCTCTGTGCTCTTCGAGACAGCTGGACCACGAGTTGATACTGCTGTCCTGCTCTCCCCTCCCACGCTGGCTTCAAATGGCTCTTGAGCTGTTTGCAGAGCTTATTACTGAAGGAGCTTGGGGTACTGGTTTGGTAGGGTGCAGGCAGTGGTACGTATCATCTCCTGTAAAATCACAACCCTGCCTTCTCGGTTCTTGTGGAGTGTGGAGCCTGCGTGCGAACAAGTAGAGAAGTTTCGCCTCCTTGTGTTTTGACTGTAAAAAGATGGAGTCACATTTCTTTTAGTTCATGCCTGAAATGAGTGTGATGGGCACAGTATGATTCTGGCACAATACCTCTCTGCATGATGGAAACAATGCATGGCCCAGTGGGACCTTGGACTTGGACTTGCTACAGGCGAGTGTTTGATGTGTGTGGTGCTGTAGGTCACAACTGGGTCTCTGTAGCTGCTTATCCAAGTTGCACAGGATGAGTCTTGATGGTTTTGGTGCTTTTGCTTATTTAGACGTGTTTTTAAGCAGTCAGCCCTTCTTTCTCAAGAGGCTGGAGCTTCTTTGAAGGTGGTAGTTTTCTCTACCACCAGGTCTTTGGCCTTTCCAGCATGTGTCTGTGATCGGGGTGGTGGGGCAGAAGTCCCAGGAGCTGTGGACAGTCAGAGGAAGGTGCTTTTGCTGTTTCAGCAAACTGCGGCAGTGCATCACTGCTCCGCTCTGATTTGTACCCAGAACAAGCTGCAGATCCTCGGGGTTAAGCCCTGGCATTAGCAGCGGATAAAGAGACCCAGACACAGTAGTAAAGCTAAAAACCACAGGTTTGGAGGAGCAGCAGGAAGAGAGCTTGAAAGAAATCAATGCTGGGTGACTTCATTTTTGCTTAATGTTTTGAAGCGCTGCTGGTGCGGTCTGTTCAATGAGTCAAGGAGTCCTTATTAACTGTGTATTTACCAGTGCCTGCAGACACTGGTCAATCAGCAGAAAAGTTTAACAAGCCATGGGAACATGCATATAGCCACTTTGAAGGGGAAAGAGTGTGGTGGGAGACTGGCACACACACAGCTGGAAAAGGTGCTTTACCCGGTGAAGCAATGACGTATCTTCCTCTGCTGTTGTGGTGCATTTTGCTTTGCCTGTATCTTTTGGGGTTTCCCCGATGTCCGTCCCCCCGGCTCCTCATGACAGGCAGGCTCCTTGGTGGTGCCAGCATGTGGGCTGATGCCACCTGAGCATCAGTGTCCGGCTCCACATCTCTGGTGGCCTGAGCTGCTTGTGCCACAGGGTTGCACTGCAGGCTGTAGGACATCCTACCCTGTGTCCACACCATGGGGGATCACATTGATACTGCTTTGCCTTGGCCCCTAAAAAACAACACAGGAAACCCAATGGTAAAAATAAGTTAGTTTGCCCAATGTGGCTTCCTTTGTGTTTCTTATAAACTGACATGCGGGGAAGACACAGAGGGCTTAGAGGTGCAGATACGACACCTTTCTGCTTCTGCTGGGAGCTCCGTTTGGTCCTGTCAGTTCCTGATGTCGTTCTTCAGTTCCGAATTTCACCTCCTTGGATGCACCATTGGAGTTTTGGGGGTTGTTCGTCCATCTTCCTTATTGGGATTTGGTAATTGGTTTCCAGAGAAGTGGTAAGTGCCTGTTCTTAGTGAAATCGGTACAGAAATTCAAAGGTGTTAACTGAGCTTTTGCCAGACAGCACTTTAAGGCGGAGTTCAGGCTTTGAGTTTGTCAAGTTAAGAGCTAGAATAAACCCCAACCCACACTCCCAGCCCCAGTAGATAAATGTGAGATGATTCCTTCGCTAAGTGAAGACCATGGTCTCTCCAGCAGTAAAGCAGAGTGCACGTACAAGACAATTACATTTGAACTTTGAGATTAATTTAGAACTTGTGAGTGTAACTGCTGACTAATCAGCAGGAATAAATTTTGGTTGTTCTCTACAAAGCAGAGGGATTCGTTCCAAGCACTGGTTAAATGATTTGCTCTGCTGTTAGTGAGTCATTTGTGACCTGTGCCCGATTTCTGCAGATGAGTTGACTTTTGTAAGGATTTGCCTATGATTTCAGACTATTTGGCTTCCTTCCTTCAAGGTTTTACTTCAAATATTCATGTCCCGTGACTGGCTGACTGGCTTTTGCTCTCAGGTTGGGTGAGTGAATGTTCCAGAGAGGCAGCCAGAAATGTAATACGCAGAGATGCTTTTCGGTCAGCCGGTATTTGGGGTTGTCCTTAACACCATGTTTCTCTTTCATATCTTGGGGCTGGTCTGTCTGCAGACAAGAAAAACTGCCATTCCCCAGGCCTTTGGAGTAGTTAAGAGCTTATTTTCAGAGCAAGTAACCTTCATGGCTCCAGCCTGAATTTTGGGAGCAGCCTGTGTCTGATTTGTATGTGGGTCTCCATCTGCTGATCGCAGTGCGGCCGGTGCTGGAGGTCAGGCTCTGTCATGAGAAGTCAGAAAGAGCCAGGCTGGAGTCGCATTAGACTCGGTAAACTGCCAGGATGTCTGAATAAGCTAATCATGGTCAGGTCATCATTATCTTAAGTGAGTCAGAGATGTGTCCAGGCTGTTTATTAAGATAATTGGGAGAAGGAGGGAGGGATGTTTGCAGTCTGTGGACTAGACCGGTCAGGTGGTGGAGTATATTGCAACATCTGATAGGAGAGAGGAGGAGCTCATGGTCTTGCAAGTTCATGTTCTGCATGTGTCCAGGGCCTGGTCCTGCCGGGATTCAGTCCCTGGTGCCAATAACAGGGATGTAAGGTGGCATCATGATAGTGCAGTATGCACATTTCAAACACCACCAGCATGAGCCCGTCTTGTCAGGCTAAAGAGTTGTACCCCTGCTCAGATTTTCTCCTGAGGCCTTGTTGCCTGGTAATTTTAGAGACATTCTGGATCAACAGAGCATTTTGGTTTCGCTGCATCAGTGCCAAGCAATATTTGGGGACAATAGGAGCGGCTGTGCGCAGTCACTTCTTCCTTGGTAGTGCCTGGTCCAGTCCCCCGTAGGCTGCTGAAGGTGGCTGCAGGTCTGCTCTGTGTTTCCCGAGACACGTTTGTTCATTGAATGGTGCCAGAAGGGATTGCAAGTTTAAGAGTGTTTAAGCTCCAGTCATACGTTCAGTGCTGCTGGAACAACTCCAGAGGTACCCGTCCCCCAAAGCCATCACGTCTCTCGGTGCACAGACATTGCAGACGACTGAAAAAGGACTCAGTTAAAGACAGGTAAGTGGCATTTTTCTCCTTCCGGGGAGCTATTGTGTGTAATATGCTGAATTCAGAGCTCTAGCAGGAATTATTTTGATGGATCTGCTCTAAACGCATGCGGGATAAGTGACTGCATTAGACAGTACCAGCAAGAAACTGTCAGTCCCTGCTTGGGAACTAGCAGGGGCTCTTCTGGCTGGAAATGCTGTGGATCTGCCACTGTGTGAGAGCCAAAAACCAGAAGAACCAAGTGCTGCTGGAGACAGAGGTTAACCCCCAATGGTGCTCCTGTTTGACCAGCTGGGTCAGGGCTGGCTGCTGGGGGATGCAGCTGGGGTGCCAGCAGGTACGGCAGAGCTGTGGGAGGTGTTCTGCACAGCTGTTCACTCCTTTAGGAAGCTCAGGAGCACAGAACTGCAGGGGCGGCTACTTGATGATGGTGCCAGTCTCTTATTTCTATTATTATTCTGTTTCTTATTTCTATATGTCTATTCATCGACAGTAAGCAAAAAAAGGCTCTGGTGTGCCTTAACCCTCTGCCCGGTGCCAGCAGAGCGTGCATTACAGATGAATTGCCTCGTTTGTGGCCATATGAGACATTAGCCGCTCAATACCAACAGAAGATCTGTATAGCCACAGCTTCAGAAGAAGACAGCAAAGTCCCTGACAGTGCATCTTGGATGAAAATACTGTCCTGTGACTAGAGTGAAAGTTCAGTTTAATCCTGTTAACCCCAGAGGGGACTCCTGGGAGTTGGGTACTGTTCTGTGTGGGTCCTTGTAATGCGTGAAGCATCTAATCTTGTGCCAAGTTTCCTTCCCTGGATTCAGTGGTGCTGGCCAGAGCCTCAAAGAAAATGGGCAGAATGACATCAATAGCAGTCTTACAAGGGAAGAAGAATATCTCTCGCCAAAAAAAGTCACCCTTAGGAAATAAAGAAGACTCCTGAGCATAAAAGGTATTGTCAGGTACACCCAAATGGGTAAGGATCAACAGTGTCCCTTCTAAGGAAGAAGATCTCTGAGACTCCAAAGAGCGAGGAAATGTGGTGATCGTGAGCTGTAGACACAGCATAGACTGAAAATCCTGAAAGGACCACTGAAGACAAGTGGGCTGCACAGGAATATTTTTGGGTGATACCTTGAAGGGTTCAGCCTTTGGGGGCATGTCTGTGCCCCTCTACTCCACTCTCGTGAGACCCCACCTGGAGTACTGCATCCAGCTCTGGAGTCCCCAACATAAGAAGGACATGGACCTGCTGGAGCGTGTCCAGAGGAGGGCCACGAGGATGATCTGAGGGCTGGAGCACCTCTCCTATGAGGAGAGGCTGAAAGAGTTGGGGCTGTTCAGCCTGGAGAAGAGAAGGCTCCGGGGAGATCTTATTGCGGCCTTCCAGTACCTAAAGGGGGCCTACAGGAGAGCTGGGGAAGGACTTTTTACTAGGGCATGTAGTGATGGGACGAGGGGGAATGGCTTCAAACTGGAAGAGGGCAGGTTTAGATTGAACATTAGGAAGATGTTTTTCACTTTGAGGGTGGTAAGGCACTGGAACAGGTTGCCCAGAGATGTTGTTGAGGCTCCATCCCTGGAGGTGTTCAAGGCCAGGCTGGACATGGCCTTGGGCAACCTGGTCTAGTGGGAGGTGTCCCTGCCTATGGCAGGGGGGTTGGAACTCGATGATCTTCAAGGTCCTTTCCAACCTAAACCGTTCTATGATTCTATGATTCTATGATTACTCTATAGTACTGTGAAGCTTAGGTTTGCCAGCTACCTGGGCTGTTGGCCTGTCAGCACAGGGAGGGAGGCATCCCACAGCTTGCTGGGCACTAGCTATGGAGCACTTTACTGCCAAGTCTGCCCTGTCTGAGACCTCTCCATCTCTTGCCTGTGCTTTTGCCTATGCTCCCTTCTGAGTAAGGACAGATCCTCTTGGGCTTGGAGCTTTCACCAGATCTCACCCAGGCCCATGCTTAGGTTCCCCAACAAGAAATCAGAGGATGGCCATCTCTTCAGTTGGAAAGGAGGTTACTTTGACATAACATCCTTGGAATTGCCCGAAGTGATGTTCTTGTCTGGAAAAGTAAGTAGATGTTCGCTGATCATGGTGCAGGGACGTGTGCATGTCTGTGTTTGTATGCATAGTAGGAATCAAATATTGATGGTGGAAAGGTGGTGGTGGATGTCCAACGAAAGAGACACAATCATTAAATGTGATCTACTGCCCGAGGCAGAGAACTGGAAGTCGGGATGGTAACGTCTTCAGTGGATTAGACTGTGACATGTTTTTGCTGCAGCTTCCCCATCTGTAATCCTGCATAAGTGATTTAAATCCCCACAGTGCACCGGTGGTATTTGTACACTCTGGCTGCCAGGGATGGATGAGAAGAGCCTGGCTCTGAGCTGGTCCTGGGCGTGATTCAAGGAAGCAGTTCTTGAGACCCTCAGCAGCAAGCACGTCTCTGTGTCGCAGAGACTGAGCTGGGGTCTCCCGCGGAGCTCAGCTTCAAACTCAGAACAGCTTCTGGATTTGGAAAGAAGCAAGGAGCCACAAGGGTCCTTTCCCAAGGGATATCCCAGCCCAAGTGCAGGCATCACGCATGCTGCTCCATGCTCCCTCACAACACCCTGAATAAAGACTCTTTGTTCTAGGAGATACAGTTTATATATATTTTAAGGCTCCATGAATCATTCATAGCCCAAAGATGAAACCGAACATCAGAGCTAAGGAAAGGCTGAGGGTGTGAGGTGAGGAACCTTCCATTATTTATTGTACTAAGTCTTGACCTGGTAGCACCTTCTCCTTGCAATCCTGCCTTTGCTTTGCGAAGCCCCCTTTTCTCCTAAAAATCTGAAGTACTCTCCTACTTTCAGGAGATAATTGTAGCAAGAACCTAATCAGCTGCTTCCTTTGTTGTGCAGCTTGATGGTTGTCCTTTAAAGGATTAACGGGTATGTCCTAGAGAGAGTGTGAGAGCACAGTGGGGTTGCCAGGAACAGCACGGACATATTGGCTTGGATGGAGAACGAAGAGTCCTAGGTATGCTCTGGGGTTGAGCAGGGTTGAAGGGTTAACACTGGGTCTGGCAAACAGTGGCAGGGAAAAGTGTGATTGAATGGTTTGGAAAGAGAGGCTGTCTACTTTCTGACTGAGCCAGGCACTTCCAGGCTTGGTGTGGCACAAGCCAGCTGTGAATAAGGGCTCCTGCTTGTTTGTGGTCACTTGGTGGTCAGCATGAAATGAGTTTGTGGGTGTCATTCTCGTTCCTGGCAGCCAGATGTCCATAGCACAGAAAATGTCTATGGTTTCTTGGATGGAGGTAAAAACACCGATGACTAAATCTAGAGTGTTGTTGCATGGTGCTGGTTTGCGGTGTCCTGACCACTTGGCAAAAGGAAATAGTCAACAGAACCTATCTGAATAGCACCGGAACTCACAGCCAAAAAATGAAAAGGGTAGAAGAGAGACTAGTTAGTTGGTTGGTTGCTTTTTCTTTGTGTTTTTTTTTGGTTTGATTCTGTAATCTAAGAGAAGGGCCGGAAGTTGAGCTTTCATTTTATAAGATCATAGTTTTCTGTCTTATTTCAGTTGTATTGCAGTAAAAATTCAGGTTCTGTTTGTCCTGATTAAATGGCAAAATGTTGTACCACAACAGCAGGGAACTATCATGTTGTTTTGTTACTGCCTTTTTAATTACTGTGACCATTTCATTGGCGAGAGTAATATTATTACTGCTAAGGGCTGGAGACACCTTCCCTTTCCATTGCTATACAGCCTCAGGGCTTGTAAGATGTGGCTTTGGCAGTAAGGTGAGATAAAGAGAACTTCATTTATTTGCTGCTCTTCATTTGTGCCAGCACAAGAGCTTATGAGGCCACAGCGTAACCCGGGTTTCTAGTATGAGCCAAGTTGAAAATAACCCCACTTCCAGCCCTGCTCCCTCAAAGGTTATTTTTCACCCAGAACATTTCAGGGCACTGCTTTGCCAAACAGCAGTGAGAACACGAGGGAGGGGAGGGCCAGCAGTGGGGTGGGATGGCAGACATCGGTGGGGAGGGGGGGAATCCAAACACCCCGAGCAGGTTACACCATCAGAGCTGGCAGCTGAGAGTTTGCAGCAAGCGAGTGCTGTGACACCCAAGGCGGCTGCTGCGAAAACTGGGAGAGAAATGATCTGGAAATGTGCTCTTTCTAAAGATTTTATTTTTTAATAGAGAAACCTTTCAGGCCGCTTTTTAATTCATAATAAAGAGCAGGTTGAAAAGAAGGAGAGGGCAAATGAAGACAGTGAGGCATGCTAACTTCCTTTAAAGTTGGAAGGTCACCTTTAAAAATGGATGAATGCAGCATATGGAGGAAGCTCCAAGGCAGCAGGCCTGGGGTTCAGCACTAGAATATGAGGCAGAACAAAGATGAAAAGAAGAATCCAGTTGGGATCTAGGAATAGCTGCAGAGCTGTAAGTGGACTTGGGTGGAGGCGGTGTTTAAGGGAGCTTCTCCGCTCACTCTCTCAAAGCTGCTGTTGTGCTTGATGATGTGCTGGGGAAGGTTGAGTTGGCTGCTGGATAGCCGGCTGGACTGCGCAGAAACGCGTGGATTGGTAGTACCATTGTGGGTGTAAGCTGGAATTTGGGATAAAATTAAGGCACTGCCTTCCTGTTCTGCATTCAGGGATGCTGATTAGCCCTACAGGTGTCTCACCTGCTCTGGGAGTTTTCCCATTTCCTGGGACCTGTCAGGGAGTGAGAAAAGGGTGATCAGAGCATGAGTTCTGGTAATGACTCGCTGGACAGAAAGCTTTTGGGCTCCATTTTGGAAGATTTCCTGGCTCTCACTACTTTGGTCCACGTTGTGAGCTGGTGAAATTTGAGGTAGCACCACTGTGTCATATGGAATTATGTGAGTATATTCCCCTCTCTGTACCCCATCCAAATCAGCATACTGGAGGCTCAGATGCTGCCAAATGCTTGACCCTCCTCAGCTACCTGGCTCAGAAAAGGGTTTTTGGTATTTCTTCCCCAGAATACCCAAAAGATGAGATGTAACAAGGAAAGAAGCCCAACATTTGGAAAGGTGACCCCCACTCCATGTCCAGCGTGGCGCTTTCTCCCCTGTGCTCCCAGTGCCTGCTCTTCCCACCTTTCCTTGGAAACCACTGGACGCAGCCTGGGAGCTGCCTGGTCGTGGAGTGAGCATATGGCAGCTCTTCCCTCGTCTCGAACTGGATCAGTCATATCCTCAGGGAGCTTCGTACAGTCTCTAGTTGAACAGGTTCCAGGTTTGGTCCCCAAATAAAAGGCCTGGGTAAGCACAGGGAAATGCATTTCCCCCAACCCCTTCCAGTCAGGGCTGAGGGGTGAGATCACTCATGTGAAATCGTTGTGTGGTGAGTTGAGAGGAGAGGATTGCAAAGGAGAAAGGAATCCTGTGAATCTACAGTTAGTCTGTAATGCTTTGGGATCTGCTGAGAAGTCCTGTCTACGTGGAGTTTTGTCCTGCTGCATTGCTTCCCTTTTTCTGTTTCTGTCCTATTTGAAGGTTTTCAGAGCACTTCTGCAATCAATAGTCAATAGGACTTGCTAAAGGTATAGTTTGGAGGCCATATTCCAGAAGGGAAACTGAGGCAAATGTGTTGCCTTCCCCGGGCTATTGCAGTTTGTACAGAAGCACGTGGGAGTGTGCGGCCAGACAGGGAACAGGACCCCAGGGGAAGTGTGGGGACTGTGACTGGAGAAACCTGTGACCCTGGCACTGGTCTCAGCTGTGTCTGCCCCAGGCAGAAGTTCCCTGTGACAGGGAATGAAATGATATATCTTAAGGGTTCACCTAAGAACCGAACTCATTTCATATTGAAGCACTTGCCTGTCTTTCTCCCTGCGCCAAGGCGCGGGGGCATCAGACACATGCTATCTATTGCTTATTAAGTGGTTTAACAAGCCCAGCTAATTACAATGTACTCAAGGATTTTGTAGCTTATGAAAGCAGTCCCTGTTTGTTTGTGTCAGTGCTTTAATACATTAATACACCAATTAAACCTCGGAGTGTGTGCGTGCTCACACAGCTTAACATACAGGAAGGCATGTTGATGTCTTTCATATCAACTGGGGCTTCTCCGGCTGTTTCAGCTCCAGCTCTGAAGGGATGCTTGTGGTTTTACGCACAACCTTGTCACCGATGGGACACGCATCCCCTACATAAAAACCGAGTTCACCCCTCCCTGAGAAGTATGCTGTTTTACAAGACTCTGGCAGACACGGGCACTCTCTGTCGTTAAGGTTTCCTTCACTTAGACAGGCCTGGGAGGCTTTCTTGGTCTTTATTTCCATCTCGGTGCTGATGATACAGGCAATTTGTGCATGAAAGTGTTGTCTACTCTCCCTCAATTAGTCCCGAGGGGTCACCGGTGGGAGCGTGCTGTCTGCAATATTTGCACTTGTTTGCTAAGGGCCCAGCGCATTCGTTAAGCCACACGGGTAACGAGCAATAATCAGTGCACAGGGCACCCAGCGTGAGTCAGGGCAGGGCCGGGGCTGGAGCAGGCAGCGAGGGTCAGAGGTAAAAGCCTCCTTCAGTGCACTTATAGTTCAGTGAAAAGAAGGCAATCAGGGGGGTTGGGGGGGAAGGAGGAGAAGGAGAAATGACAGATTAAAGGAAATTGAGCGGCTGTAATAAATACACTTGAAATTGAAGAGCATCTCGGATGCGGTGATTATATTCCCTGCAGAGCTGAAGTGCTGAGGAGGGGCTGCAGAAAGGGCAGCTGTGCAAAACCACTGGCCTCTGAGCCAGCAGGCTTACGGGGAATGCAAAATGAGCTGAAGGAAGCTGGCTGGGCTTTAATGTAGGTCTTTAAGATACAGTTGGGAAGGCTGTCCTAAACGTTCAGCCTAGTAGACATGAAGACAATAAAAGAAGGGACTAAAGGGCTGATGTACGCTAGGCTGGCTAAGCCAGAGATAGAGATTGGGATGGGGCACTGCTGAAGTATCGCAGTGAAAGGAGAGGGGAGGAAGAAGAAAGCAGGAGGGAAAAAAAGGGATGGAAAGCAGCAGCCATATGGGATGCTGAGGGTGTATTTCAGACAGCAAGGTCCTTTTACATATAAGTATCTCTGAGAGACAACGAAACTGGCCTCACAGCAAAGGAGGGCTTTGGAGTTTCGAGGAGAACAGTTGAGCTGGTACAGAGGATACAGAGGAGAAAGTGCTTATCTTGAGAGTGATGTATGGAGAACTTAGACTCGCGACAGAGAACAAAAGCGAGCTTATATCAGCGATAAGAGGAGAGAGGGATTATTAAATATTTTTCACCTGCCAAAATTGCATCCAACTTTATAGAGGATGAAGAGAAAGATCTTCCCATATCAGCGGCCAGCTGTTCAAGGGCATGGGACAAGGTGAGCATCCTGCACAGATGGAGAGCACATCCCGTAACGTCCTGTGGGCAAGCACACGACTCGCTGAGCTCTTCAATGACATTTTAAGTTCTCTGTCTAAAAAGGGGCAGGTGGATGAGGGTTGGAAAGTGGTGGACATAACGGGGACAAGAGACAGACCAGTTAGTTTAATGTTTGCTCTGGGAAATTCTTGGAAATACTAAACTTTAAGGGATGTTGTGGGAAAACATCTGGAAAAGCAACGCTCTGTGAAGGCCAAACTTATGCGGCTTGAAGTAGTGGGAGGTCACACTCAACTAATCTGCTGGCATCCCCTGAGGAGCTAACTGCCACTATATATAAGGGAAATTCAGTGGATATAGTACACTGAGATTTTCAGCAAGTATTTGACAAGGACCAGCATCAGAGATTAATGACTGGGGGTAGAAGCACTGGTGTAAGATTTAAAATAAGAGCTTGCGTGGAAATCTGCCCTAAGAGCATGAGACAGAAAGGAGCTATTGCTAAAAGTGTTTCCAATTGGAAAGAGGTTGAAAGTGATGTGTCCTGGAGGTCAGTCTTAATCATCTGTGTTTTTCATAATGTCTGCTAATGATCCACAAGGAAACACTGAAAGCAGGAGCCAGAGTCATCCCTGCTGTAATACCACGGATGTGAGTGATTTTTCACCAGCGCTGACAATTCCAAAGTCCCAAATGTGCCCAGTGCCTCTCTGATTTGGGAGGTGTTTGAAAGAGGAATTCCAAGTGAGAGGAGAGAACCAGAGAGAGAAAGAGGACGTATTTGACCTTCCTGCAATACCATGAGCAGCACTGGGAATATACCCATGCTGGAGGAGACATGGCATGGCGTGCAATTTATGCAAAGGAGACGCAGTGCTATCTATGAAGAAAGGATAAATGAAGCACTCTGGACAGCATTGGAATCTTTTCCTTCATTGAACTCCTTCCAGAAATGAAGATGTGGTTTTGAACACCTCGGTAATTATTCTTTCCTTTATTATTTTTTAATTTTGTCTGCTTTCTCTACAGTTCCAGTTTCTAGTCTGGAGACCTTGGATGACTTGATGTGAGCTCTGTTTGCAGGAGAATTGTAGCCTGGTTGTGTAAATGCAAGAAGTCTGAGTGAAGTTTTGAATTTTGGGTGCTCATCTGCACTCAGATATTGATCTGGGTAGGTTTGCCTGTTACCTGCTTGAAAAACCTCTGCCCTGAGAAAAGGTTAAGGGCCTTGATTTAAACTCTGATTGATAAAGAAAAGACATCAAGGTGACCTTCATAATATGAGCAGAATTTGGGGTCGGTTTTCAAGCTCAGATTGCAGTAATGAAACAGGATTTGCAGGCAGACTGATGGGTTAGATTAGTGGAAACTGGCCTCTGTTTTTTCTGTGTTACCATCCCAATATCTGATGCTGGACCTCCAATTAAGGCAATTCAGGAAAGCAACATATGTACTCTTGTTCAAGATATTTTCCGATGAAATGAGACCTGTCCTAGGCTAGCAAGGACAAACAGCTAATGGCACATCAGAGATCTTTCCACCATTACACCCCACTCTGTGCTCTGCAGCACCACCCACATATATTAATCTACAAATTGCTACTGCCAGCTTTGGG
This sequence comes from Anarhynchus alexandrinus, assembly GCA_008711295.1. NCBI lineage: Eukaryota > Metazoa > Chordata > Aves > Charadriiformes > Charadriidae > Anarhynchus > Anarhynchus alexandrinus. Next base: position 5,933,351 of record VUYV01000035.1, on the reverse strand, counting down.
AGGTCCTTTTTATGCCTCTGCATCCTCAGCTAACTGCAAAACATTATTTCCCTTTCCCTCCTTTTTCAGCAATCTTGCCCATTTTGGTCCTTTCCACTAGCAGTATGTTCTGGCTCTAAAACTCCAGTATACACATTTACATTTAAGCCGTTAAGCCATATATGAGATATATATATAAAAGCGTATATATATAAAAAATCTTGGTTTTGTAGCTGAAGATCCTGGTAGGTTGCTTTCCCCATGTGTCTTGAATACCAACTTAGCAATCATCCAGTCCTAACACATAGTTCGGTTAAAGCTGAACATGCACCTTTTTACCATCTGCAATTAATCATGTCTTCTGAGGCTACCAGCACTGCAGAATGTTTTCTCGAGTCTCACCAGGGCCCTTAAGAAGAATTAACTGGGTATTTTTCCCCTGGTGCAGTCACTGATGTTTTGCCACAGGAGAAAACTAGGATTTTTTTTCCCTCTTGCACGCAGTGAAGTTTGTGATGTTTTTCTGTGAAAATTCACCCCAACCAGCTGGCTCATAATGGCATGAGACATCGCTGAAAGATGACAGACAAACAATTGGACAAATATACAGTGTTTTATTACCCCATGTTCTCCCTATGCTGGAAGTGTCAGAGACAATAAACCAAGATGGATTCTCATTTATAATCGTAATAAAGGCAGGACATGGTGAGGATACAATAAAGCTGTACCATCAGGGAAGGAAGGGCAGTGTCCTAACAAGAGCATGTGGCTCCTTAAATAGTCCTGAACTCCTGGTGATGAGGGACTTCCAAAGCCTTGTCCAAGGAGGACTTTTTTTGGTTCGCTTCTCACTCCTCAAAGCACTCTGTTTCTGCCAAGGAGAGGAAGGTGGTGTTGGCATGACAGTGCCTTCGCTCAGCCAGAGTTTGTGAAATGAGTCAGATCCCACCATGGAGCAGCTCTGGAGTCAACACACGGCCAACCCATGTGAACTTTCTGAGGTCTTCTTCTGCAGGATGGACCCTGGGTACTGGTGGGCTCCATTCTATCGTCTAGAGCCACCCTGCCATTACCCTGCTCATTTTTCAGCAGCAAGGGGGACCTGAGAGGAAAGGTGGATTTCTCTTTATGTGCAATATCACAGGAGCACCAGTCCAATATTTCTTGCATCCTACTTATGACTCAGACATAGACCAAAGGAGTACAGGAAGCCCCAGCTATGCACTGACCTGGAGAGCTAAACGAGGACCAGCTGCTATCCCCATCAGATTAGCTAATTCCTTTGTACGATCCTTCTCTTTATTCCTCTCTGCATAATTCGCTGCCTCATAACAATTGCCGAAATCACCCAAACCACAGTAATTTTAGAGCCCGGCAGGCAGAGCTGTCTCACATTACTCCCCCTTCAGGGGTTTTCTTCTGCAGGAGAAGTTGGCAAGATGAAAAAAAGGGATGGGGTTGTGCAAACAGAACAAGTAGGGAGAAAGCCAAGGAAACCTCAGGCAGAAACAAAGACAGAGCAAGGACCATTTGGGGTGTTAGGAAAACATGAGTCCAAGGGAACACCTCATCAAGCCATAGACGTAAGCGCACCTCCTGTGTCGGTCCTGTGAGAAAGGGAGTCGGAGGTGGTGGGAAGGAAGGAGAGAGATGGAAATTGGGCAAATTGGAGAGAGGCTTTCTAATGAAATCATAACTTGAGCCTGAGATCTGTCTTTCAACACCTCATGTTTTCACTCCATATGGCTTCACTTCTGGAATTTTCTTGTTACATGAGTTAGGCTGCTTTAGCCACTTGTTTAATGACCACCAAAGGAAGCTAGTGGGAGAATGACTGTGCTGGAAAATGCAGAAAAGACATAGGTACCCAGAAATCCCAGAAGCAAAAGAAAAAAAAGAAAAAAAAAGCAGAAGATGCAGTGTTTTGTCCAAAATTACCCTTTTCCTTTGCGGTGATGGTGAGGCTGGCAACAAACAGAAGAATTTCCAACCTGCCTGGAGCTCTAGCTGGAAAATGCAGAAGACCAGGCCCTCTCACCAGATTTCCTGTTTTAAGACGGTCCAGAAATTCTGTCACAACAGATTTTTCTGAAAGTCTTTTTGCACTTCCACATCTGGAGGGAACTGCGCTTCTTCTAAAAATACTTCTTCCTTTTGCACCCAACTTTGGGACCAGTTCTTTCTCTGTTCAGAGGGGGTTCTGCACAAGGTACCAGAGCTGTGGTTCATGCTCGAACCACTTCCAAACCATACCTCTTTCTTTAGTGCCACCCTTCTAACAGTCACACAGTCCCCAGAACATGTTCAGTATATCTGGAATTTTTGAGCATTTATGGTGTGGGCAAATTAAGATCAGAAGCTGTTACAAAGACAGTGATGGCAGAGTATGACTAGGCAGAAGCATCATACACCACTGGCTGGATCCCTCAAATCAGAAACTGAACAACAATGAAACAGAAATTCCAAAACCCTCTAAATCCTCAAAATTGCAAGGAAAAGCTTAACACTGTGACCTGAACCCGGTGCTGCAATATCTACGTGGGTGTGCAAGCAAACTACAGTGTGGCTCTGAGGTTGACTGCTGGGACCGGGATGGCACCAGTAGGATCTGGCTGGTGAGACGAAAAAGGTCAATATATTGACCATGGAATGTCTGTCGGTCAGAGACGTACCCCGCTGTGGGGGTAAGTACTAGCTGGGCTGCGCAATCCTGTTACCTGCTGGAGGGAGCACTGGGTGCTTGCAGCGGTGATGCACAGGACACTTTTGTGTCTGCCTGTCACTCCAGGTGGGGATTGCAGTCTAATCAAGGCTTTTGCAAAGATGAAGGAGCTTTTTGATGCTGCTCCCAAATTAAGGAGTGGGAGGAAGACCCTGCACAGGGATGAGGGTTGGAAGAAAGGCTCATGTCATGGCGTGACCCAATTAACCTAGCCCTGAGTGACATCCTCCTGCTGGGACATTGCAGGGCTGCCAAAACCTGGAGGACAACAAAGGCGAAATCTCAGGCTGAATTTACTGAGAGCAAACTCCTTCCTACAAAGGACCCAGTAGCTCTTTTCTGGCCTTGCAGCAGCTCAGCGTGATCCACGTGCGGCTGAGGAGGGGGATACCTGTGCCAGGTACTGGAGTCCATCCCCATCTCACTGCAACGGAGCTTTGACTGGGGAAATACGAGGCTCGACGCTGCCTGAAAACAGGGGCTGCCGGGCTTCTGGCCCCGCTGGAGCAGGCAGAGCCGTGGCAGTGAACTTGCAGGCTGGGGGAGATGATAGCCAAGAGCCTCCGAGACCTTGGGGGCAGAAGGTAAGCCTCCACGTTCCTGCTGGGAGACAGTCTCAAAGCTGCGAGGCTGCTGCTGAGACCTGGTCGCTTCCAGCTTTCTTGTGATTATCCATCTCGGCACTAGGATGCTGTTAAGTGTCTGATTACTGCATTGTTAAAGCCTTAAGCCTGAAATCTGACTACTGCGTGGTCCCTCGATCTCTCCACCAGTAATCCCTCCCTTCCCTTGGAAAAAATAATAAAAAAAGAAAGACAAGTGATAGCTGTCTGCAGCAGAGCTTTCCAATCAAGTGAAAACTAGCTGGAAAATCAAATCAGCCAGTAAGTTCCTGCAAAACACAACTCTATCTCTTTAAAATCTCCCCTTTTGAAGGGATGAACTGAACGACAATAGCTGCTGATGTAAAACAAACCATTATTCCTCCTATCTCCTCTCCAAGCCCCCTCCCTGCAGATGCATGAGTCTGAGGGAGGCAGATGCTCTCTGAAGTCTGTTTTCCTCAGTTAAATAAATTCACTTTCAAATAATGTGTAATTAAATGTGCGGTATTGAATTAATGTTTTATTCTGAGTGCTTTGGCAGCAGGGGACCTAGGGACCTGGCTGGTGGAAAGCAAACATGTTCACCCAAAAGATTCTCTTGCCCGCTATCTTTCCCTTTTCCTCCCACCCTGCCAAGAATCCCAGTCCCTGTTTCCAAGAGCTGCTGGAGTGTACCAGTGAGTTGGTGAGGACGATGCTTTGTGTAAGGTCCCTTTTGTGATACTTTGCCACAGGGCTCTTGGGCATTTCACCCAACGCAGAGACCTCTGCAGCCCACTCCAGTCCTTCCTCTACGTTTCTCTTGTTGGGCTTAGTCTTCCTCCTCAGAAGAGTCCAGTTGTGTAGTTAACTCCTGTATACAAAAAGGCAGAACCCGAGAGTCTCCTTGGGATGTGAAGTTGATGCTGGATGTCTCAGGAGACAGACTGCTGAAGCTCAAGACACAGTTTGACTTTGCAGCCTAGTGTCGGCCAGAAATTGTTTGAAAGAGTGCGGGAGATGATGGGAATCTTTGGTCTGTTTTTAAGTCTTTTGTCTGGAATGTTAATAAGGTTTTGGTGAGCAGTGTTTTGTGCCCTCTCTGGAGCCAGCTGGGGTTGGTAGCTGGGGAGGAGTTGGTGAATACAGAGGCATGAGCAAGCATGGGGCAAACATGCGCCCAGGCTTTCCTGGGGTGGCAGCAGTGAGGAGGGACCAAGGCATCTGTCCTGACCTGGTGGGTCTTGACGTGCTTCTCAGGCACAGGCAGGCTGGGCAGAGGTAGAGACCCTCTGCACTGATAGTGCTGCAGTACATGGGTCGGGGCAGAGCTGGGAACCTGCTTACAGCGGCCTGCCTGCTCCCAAGCCCCAACCCCAGCGGCTGCAGCAAGCCTTGTGAATGTCAGATTTCCATTGGGAAGTCTTCCAGATCTCCATACTACAGGACATTTTAACCACTGACAACAGCACAGGTGAGGGGACTTACCTTCTTGTATCAAGGAAGGGTCTTGTTGATGTGATGAGCTCTTGCTTGAGTCAGTAAGTCACAAACCTGCAAAAATAGGAGGAGGTGGATGCTGTCTTAAAGGCAAGAGCCGGTGCTGTGCAAGGCCCAGATGTGCTGGAGGCTTCTTTTCTTTGTTCCTCTAGTCATTGGCAAATGTTTGCTGGGGGTGATGTGCAGGAGCCTTTCTCTTGCTGTAGCTCCTTTGCTTTGGGATGTCCCCAGGATGGCCATGCTGCTGCAGGACTCTGGGGTGTTGTACATCCCAGCTGAGACTGCTCAGCACCCAGTAGCCATGGGACACTTTATATTGCTCTCTTCATAAAATAATTACCAGGTGGTTTGTACTCAGCTTTATAGGACTGAAATCATGTTTTGTTTTTATAGGAGGTTTAAGCTGTGACAGAAGTTTTTGCTTAAAAAGTGTTTTTGCAGTGGTGACAAGCGTGTTCTAACACTATTATTTTTCAGATTTTTTTTTTTCATGAGGAAAATGAGAGTTTGCTTTGGTTTGGGTTGAAACTTTGCAGGTATGTCACACCAGGTAACGTCACCTGGTTCCAAATTGTTTTCACCAGTGTGATGTGGTGAGGGAGCAGGCTCTAGGCTTGCATCTGCTGAGTTGTTGATTTAAGGGGTGATTGTGCTTTGCCTTTCTCCCAGCTCCTTTACCCACGCACACAGATGCACTCCCTTCACGCTTACCTTTAGCTCCGAGCACGTTGTCCGTGTAGACCGGCGTTGCCGGCAGTTGCTCTGTGGCTGATACCGGAGCTGGTGCTGCAGTGGGGATGCAGCAGATCAAGTTACGGCAGCTCAGCGGGTGCTAATCCCGTCACTCCGTGCTGCTAATCAAATCACTCTGTGGAGCTTGAGGGCTGTTTTGCAGAAGCCTCAATCAAGGCTGGCTGGAGTTAGCTGGTGGGTGAAAGGCGGCTTTTTGGGTGCGGGCTTCATCCCCACCTGCTGTTGCAACAGCAAAAGCCGGAGGAGCTGATGATGTCCTGATTGCTGGAGGTATGCTTGGAACTGGTGGACGTAAGGTATTTTCAAAGCATCAGAGATATGGCTTTCAGAGGTTGTTCTTCTGTTCTTCTGTTTTCTTGAGCCTGATTACACTGTATATCAGCTCCTGCTGCAGATTGGTATTCTTGGATAATTTTTTTTAGCCAAGATTACCCAGCTAGATGCATCAAGGCATGCTATTTGTTACCAAGGTCATTTAGCAGTATGTAGTGCGTTAGCTTCAGGTTTGCTGGGTCAGCTGGACAATAATGTCTCCTTCCAGTATAAAGGGGGCCTACAGGAAAGCTGGGGAGGGACTTTTTACAAGGACATGTAGTGATGGGACGAGGGGGAATGGCTTTAAACTGGAAAAGGGTAGATTTAGATTAGATATTAGGAAGAATTTTTTCACTCTGAGGGTGGTGAGACACTGGAACAGGTTGCCCAGAGAAGTTGTGGAAGCTCCATCCCTGGAGGTGTTCAAGGCCAGGCTGGATGGGGCTTTGAGCAACCTGGTCTAGTAGGAGGTGTCCCTGCCTATGGCAGGGGGGTTGGAACTAGATGATCATTAAGGTCCCTTCCAACCTAAACCATTCTATGATTCTATGATTCACGTCTGGGACCTGCACTCATGCCTTGCAACTGCTCCCAAGGAATGAAGGTGACGGTAAGAAAATGCAAACAATTGCAGAAACACAAAGCCGTTGTCTTTTAAGGTCTTTATGAAGGAACATGATCACAACTATTTAATAACATAGTATATAGTCAGGCAGCAGGGGCTGTGCCTGGAAGCAAGTTGCCAGCATCTTGGTAAGGTACAGAAGATGAGAAACAGACTGAAGAGAGGCTGTGAAGCCAATGACATATATTGGTTTGCTGGAGATTGAAAAGCCTTAAAAGGGATGCAAAGAGAGCAGTAACATGGTAAAAGGGAGAGCATCCTTTGAATTTTAGGTTGTTTCCATCAAGGCCAAAGGAGAGATGGATGGAAGATGTGAGAAAATCTCTCACTATATTTTTCTGTGTGGACACAAAGAAATGGCTGTGAGAGCTGTCATACAGAATTAATAAGACTGAAATACTGCCCCCAAAGGGAAGAGAAAAGTGTGAGCAAGGTGGTCTTGTCCACAGGGTCTGCAAAGAAGTGGGTGAGAAGGACCTTGGTGCAAGCATGTGTTGGGAGTCCAGGTGGCTCAGCCAAGGACTGTGCCTGCTCCACAAAATTCTCAGAGATTCAGATATGCTTTGCATAACCCTCTGTGATTCAGGGTCTTTCTGAAAGGACCGTCAGAACTGCTTGGTGCTTATAATCATGACTCTCTTGAAGCTGAGTCCTTGAAGGGTGCCTTAACAGAGGAACTTGGCAAAGAACCAGTGTCTGAGCACAGTGCCAAGCTGCTGAAGCATGTATCCAGGCCTTTTCCCAGAGGTGGCTCATGTCAGAGCTGGGAGAGAAGTCACCAGAAGTGGAGGGTCTATCTACTTGGAGTCCATATGGATATAAGAAACAGCCTGTTTATGTCTCAGTTTTTTTAAATGATATGGGACTGATTCTCCCTTTGTTTACGTGTACTTCACAGCAGTCCACGACTGAAATCAATATCCTTCATTGACTTTGATGGATTTGCACCGTGCCAGGAGGGAGACTCGGACTCTGTGCAGCTAGCCTATGCATTATCTTCTCTCACTATGAGGCAAGTCTGTGAGAGAATGACTTATCAGCCCTCCAGCAGCAAGACTTTTTGATCTGGTCCTACCTGATCTGCAGACTTTGCTCTGATCAGGTACATTGGGTAACTCATCAACATCTTTGGTTGACATCCAGGTTGCAATTGACTGCCTGACATGAAAGGCACTCTGTTTGGTAGTTGCATGTCTTAATGGTAAGATTTCCAGGGTAAATTGTAAGCTTTGTTTATTTGATTTTAATTGTCACAGAGCAGGGAAGCTGTGCAGGGTTTATTCATAAGAATTATTTTAGCAGTGAGTCAAGAAAGAAGTGAATGAATCATATTGACTGAGAACTTTGCTACCATTTTGTGGACAACTTATGTATAAAGAAAAAAGAGACAATTCTTTGGCATAAATTAGTTGTTACAGCAAATGACTCAGCCACTACTGAAAAATGTCGTTGTTGTTATCATTTATAAAGTGCTGTTGATGCAAATGAGTCTTTAGAAGCTTATGAAAATCAAGGCCATTACCACGAAGAGCCCAGGATCAAACTAAAATCAGGATACCCTAGAAACACATCTAAAAGAAGTCAGTTTTAAAACAGGGATTGAACAGCAAGAGGGGCAAGAAATAAAGAAGAAAAAGAGAGCAGAAATGCCATGATGTGAGAAAGCGAAGGGAGGGAGGGAGGGAGGAGCTGGTGATGGAGAGGTGCAGAAAAGGACATACCTCTCGGGAAAACAGGGCCACATGTGTGGAGGAGAAGAAGAAACTGACAGAAAATTGATATTGGTCTTTTATAGGCTAGAAGAGAAAGCTGTATCAGCAGGGTGGCAAAAGTAAAAGGAGAAATAGAGTAAAAGAGTAATTTTGCTCTGTTTCCCCAGTAAGCTACATGTTGTTTGTGAATTAAGAGTCCAAGGGCAGGAAACCCACTGCAAATACAGCAGGAAGACAGACCGCTCGCTGTTCGTGAGTTTGAAAGAAGGAGATGTGAGGAATTAATTTCCTGGTGTAAATGATCCAGTTTAAGAAGTAGTTTTGCATTTTGCTGTAACTTCAGTACTGGCACTGCTCGTGGTTTACTCTGTTTGGAGTTTGATTTGTCCATTTACCTCCCACTGTAGTCATCTGTGCATCCAGGTTTCAAAAGTATCATCAAATCATGGTTTTAAGGATGCCGGCTGTGATGGGAATCTGAAATGCAGAATTTTCAGTGTCACTGAATGCATCTCTTCCTCACCTGACCCCCAGGACTGATTTGGAAATAAGACAATAATTGGAAAATTAGATTCATGAAACGTACCCATGCAACTTCCCAATTTCTCCTTATGTGATTGAAATGTGGTAGTTATTAGAAAAAGGGTGTTTTCATTGTGCACAGTCTGTTACCAGCTCTATATGCTCTACCTCGGATTTTGAGTTGAGGTCTTTTTGGCTTAACCTTGTCACAAGCAAGAGAGATTCTGCAATATGAGTGTAAAAGATGGGTGAAGAGTCATTGAATCCATGATTTAAGCAAAAAAGTTCTGGCTTTTCCAGGCTCTGTCCCAGGGGCCAGTGCAGAAGTGACCCATCAGGACATGGTAGACTGATGTATGAGAAAAGCAGAATTAATCTTGTTCCCTCTTCTTCTTCCCCTGTATACCATGGCTGTGCTGGGTTCACAAGGTTAGCAAACTAGAACATGTTCGTATGGAGGAGAGGAGCAGACATGACTAAGGGACACATGGGAGCGAATGAGGGGAGGAAGAAGTTGCTGGTTTTAGACAGCCACTTTTCTGACTGAGCGCACTTTAAGCACAGATCAAGTCAGCCATCCTGCAAAAGGTTCAGAGGAGGTTAGGTAAGATCCCATCACACATCCAAAGCAGCAACCCTTCTGCTTTGGGTCTTCTAGAGAAAAGGAAAGCTTTCTGCTCTGGTGGCACTTTGGAAAGGTGAGTGCAGTGTCCCAGGCTTACCCTTTTGCTAATGCTCTAGCTTACCGACCTGCCACCATTGTTGGACTGAAGTCACGAGGCATTTCCAACCAGCTGCAGATCAGGTGTTTTCTAATGTGGTTCCATGTGTTATTCAGAGCAAGAGTGAAGGCAAGAGCTTGAAACACGTTCTCCGTGCATTAAATCTTGATGGACAAGAGGGAAGGTGGGGAATCTGCCCAACTGTCCTGTGTCATGCAGCAACATAGTAATCCCAAAACAAGGACTGCAAGATGTTTCATTTAAAACTGGAATTGTGTTGTGTGCTCACATCCTTCCTGCAGATACAGCACGGCCTTGAATGAGTTCCCATCACACTGTCAAGTCTGGTTATTTTCCCGTCAGGTCTTGCTGTGGCTCCTGCATAGATTCTTCTTTTGAATTGTCTGGTTGGCTTGTTTTTATAAGTTAATGGTACAGGGGGGAGGAAAAAAAGAAGAGTGGGACTTACGGGAAGACAGTTTGCATGCACCTTGTCGGCGGGGCTGACTGCAACGCAGCCGAGACAGATTAGCACACCACTGCCTGCCTAAAACAAATAAACACCAGCTGTTTATCAGACAGGGCTCAGCTTTCTCCAGGAGGAGGTAAACAGATTTATGCAGATGAACCTCCCAGGTGCCCTTGCAGCACAGCATCTTTCGTGGCTGCTCGGCCTTCCTTATGAGTTACGGCCAGGACAGACGAGTGAAGAGATGCAAGGTTAGCACAATAACACGGAGTGCCAGGGCGGTTTGTCATTGCTTTATGTTTAAAGCCCATATTTAATAGTAATGTAGAATTAATCATAGTGCTGATCTCACTGTGAATGGAAGAATTTGATGTAAACTTCAGTATTTTAAGCCTGCAGCATGTGAAAAAGCAATTTATTATAACTCACTTATTATTCCATTTGTGCCTAAAATACTATGAAGCAAAATTTATGGCCATTCGAGGTTGAGAGAGATTGTGATCAGCAAAAGTACTTTTCTGACTCTACATTAAGATTGTTCAGTTGCTGTCAAACTGCTTAACTTCATGAATCTTTTTTTTTTTCAACCATTCAAGTTTACTTTAAGTCCAGCAGTGCTACATGAGTCCACTACCTCAAAACGATTGCTCCTCCCTCGGTTCAATTCCGTCTGCCACAATATCTCCTTTAATTCTCCATATAAATTTTCCTGAAGCTTCTCAGGTGACCTTAACAACTTGCTGCAAAATCTGGTCTTGAAGACAGATGGGATATTATTTTAATAATGTAGACGTAATTACACAGTCTGGATGCCAGCTCTCAGAAACGTCTGATCATTTATTAAGATGTTGTTGGGAGGAAAAATTGGGAGCTGAAAGTTTTGGAAAAGACTCTGGGGAGTTCAGAAAGAGAGGTTTGCCTCAGTTCTCATGGTGTTACTCATCAGAAGTGTAAATAATCTCAAATAGTATTGCTGGTTATTCTGAGACAGTTTCCTTTTTAACTTTATCTCACACCAAATGGGACAATCGGCAATTGCTACATTTCTGTTGGGATTCTGAGTTTTTTAAAGTGTCCTTGGGCTCCTTTTAATACAAGATTGTTTCCCTGCAGCTTTCTTGACTGCCGCTATTCAGGAGACCAAGAATGCAAATACATGGTTTGTCAATACCGTAAATCCTAGGTGCTGTAGTGATGAGTGCTGTAGAAATGCTTGCCAAGAGAAAGAGGAAAAAACCCTTTTCCTCTACTCTATTAAGTAAATTGGTGTCATTTGAGCTTTTCTTAGATTAGGACTTTCCTCACCCAAGTGCATCACTTAACATTTCAACACATAATATTTCAGATTTCTCAAGGTACTCCTTAAACTTTCAACTAAACCAGGTGGAGAAGACAAAGTCCACATGTGATTTGTTCCCTCTGGCTGTCACTGCAAATTTAAAACCAAAGTCATTTTGGATGTGCCTACCATCCTGTGCCTTAATGTTACTAATATTATTAATATTGGTAACTAAAAGTTTTCAGTCTATTGAACAATTAATGAAAAGGTCAATGGGAATTCTCTATAGTGGCATCGTTCATTACAAGGCCCATTGCTTATGCAAGCTCACAGCATCCATCTTCCCAAACAAGCAAAAGGGCCAGAGATGGCAGCTCCTTAAACCTGTCTGTGAGCTCCTAATTAAAAAGCTTAATTGTATGAAAACCATTAGAATGTTAGTCTTCCAATCCATTGGCTTTTTGATGCATTAAGTGGTACCTGTGTAGCTGTGGGGCATATACTCCCTTGGGTTGATGGCTGGTGCCGACTCGGGCTCCCGGGTGGTAGGAGCTGGTGGCAGACTGTGATCGCTGTTAGTGATGCTTCCCTGAAGCCGGTTTGAAACCCGGTGTTAGGCACCTCCACCTCCTGCATCTGCAGTACCCCAAGGGAGATGCATCTGAGCTAAAGGATGCATACCTGTACAGCTCCCGTGGCACACAGAAAAGGTGGAAAAGACTCAAAAGCTGCCCAGTTTGTGAGCAAGCAGATGTAGGGCCAAGTTATGAACGCCTCAGGGTAGGAGTGGAAAGAGGGCACTGTCCCATCTAATGCCTCTGCCTGAGGAGACCTCCAATGCACCAGCTTTTGCTCACCAAGGACTGGAGGAGAGTGTGTAGCTCTCAGTGCCCTGCCGTGACCATCAGGCTGAAGCCGGGGGTGGCCTGTGCTACCACAGTTCGCGAGGGAGGAGGTAAGCTCCAGTGATGGGCAGTTTAGAGAGGTGAAGTTTTGGGAATTGTGCCTCCAAACAATGTTCCTCTTTGTATTGCCAGAGGAGCTGTATGGACATTGTGATGCCAGAAGGGTGCTTAGAGCTTTGGTAGAAAGTAGCTGTGTCCTAGTGTCATCCCCAAAAGAGAGTATGAAGACCCCCAAGCTCTCCCAGAAACCAGTGACATTTAATCAGGACTCAACATTTGTGGAGGTCCTGCTAGTCACTTATCTACCCTTCTAAGTGCCTTGTACCTGCGTAGATCTAGCCCTTATGAATGACCCTGTTGGCTGAGCGAACCAATCTTCATAGTCCTCTGTATCTTTGTTAAATTAATAGCTATTGCTCCTTTGATTCTTCCTGAAACCTTGGTTGCTATTCTCTGTCAGTCCTCGCTGTCCTAAATGTCAGTGGAAAGGATCATTGAAACTAATGGGTTGCGTTCATCTGTTGTGCCAGTGACTTTATCCTGGGATGACTTTGTTTCTGAGGGAACAGTGGCACAGGAGATGGCTGCAGGGTCAAAGTCTTGCTGCGGGGCAGCGCTGGGCAGTTCCAACCAGCTCCTGCTAGTGCCCTAAGGTGCACGGGGGTCAGTGGGCCTCCTCCTCTTGGGAATGTTTTGACTTCCCAAGGCTCAGCCTCAGAAATCTGCCCAAGTTTGGGGTTAAACTGATCCCGACTGAAAAGCAAAACTCAACAGGACCTTCTAATCTCGCCTGGCTTGGTATCAGACGTATGTGACCTTTGCTACGCCTCGCAGGGTATGAATTATTTCCAGGATCATTCCAAAGATATTCAGGTCTTTGTAGCAGATTCTGCCCCAAAGGTTCCTCTCCCTGAGGACAAGCTTGCCGTGAGCTTGTAGTGAAAACGTGATAAACCTGAAGTACTTTCCTCGCAGATGTTTTGCATGAGACTAGCTCCGTCCCAGAGATGGCTGCGTTCTGTGGGTGGGTAAAAAGATCCCTGTAGATATTTTTGCAAAGCAATTTCAGATCCTTTGCAGCTTGCTAGAAAACTGAATTAGTTGTTTTCCATTCCCTGAATTAACCCTGATTCATTCTTCCCTCAACCCCCTCCCTCTTCCTCCCCTCCCTCCAACAGATGTCCAGCATATTAAGAGGAGAGACATCGTTTTGAAGCGGGAGCTGGGAGAAGGTGCCTTTGGGAAGGTGTTCTTGGCCGAGTGTTACAACCTCAGCCCCACCAATGACAAAATGCTGGTGGCAGTGAAGGTAAATCCCAAGGGCGAATGGCAGCGAGTAGGGCAGGGGCTGGCTGGCACAGCGAGGCTGGATGAGCCTGCATGGGAAAGGGAAGCAGGGGAGGGCTGGGGGCCAGGGGCAGAGATTTATCTGATGCCGGAGATTGTGGTAAATCCACTTAGTCACACAAAGTTTCAGTGTTTCGCTTCAAGGTCGTCTCTTCTCGCCAATGCCAAAGCCTCTCTTCCTGCTGACGCAGCCAGGAGACAGACGGGGAGGAGAAGCTGATCTAGAAGCTGGAAGCTCCCGTGCAGCTGCAGCAGCGCAGTGTGGAGTCCACCCTCTGTGAGGGTCCGAGGCTCTTCTCTCTATGGATTTTATATCTTTGTGGAATGTGCAGAAGCTGAAACAAAAAAAAGGCCGCAGTAAAAACGAGCACTTAACAACTAAGCACTAATAACCAATTTGCTGCAAGATGAGCGAAGCGACCTAGCTCAGCTCCACTTGCCTAGCCACAGATCGCTCCTGTTTTTGTGATTTTGAGCCGACACAAGTTCAGCTTGTCTTGTGCTGTGCTGTTTGCATACTTGTGAGGGTCCTCCTGTGAGCTGTGTCCCATTAGCGTGGGTCTGGGCAGAGGAGACAACTCCGTGCAGAAATGCACTTCCTCTCAAGTGGCACCAGTTGGCAGACACCCATAGTCTAATTCCTGGGAGTTAATTGATGCCTCCTAACTCCTTGGAAGAAGATCTGCATTTGAACCAATGCCCTACAGGAAAAAAGGTTCCAGCACTCTCTCCAGGATGCTGGAGGCATCCCGTTACTTGAGAGTTGTTTTAATCATTGGCAGTTCAAGCCTTTTTTCGTCCCCTTATGCTCTCACTGTAAACTGGCAGATTGCACCTCTCACCTCTGAGACTGGTTAAAGCTGAGGTAGCACAGCTACCCATATGATTAATTGCCTGATTATATGGCTGGTACCTGCCTATCAGTGTCAACCATCCCTTACATGATACTGTCTCTCAAGTCTCTACTGAGTTTCATTTGCATGGAGGCAGAAACAGCATCCGAACTTGTTTCTGTTCATTGCTACTTTGAGCTTAGATCTCCAAAGTGCCTTTCATTCTGCGAGATCACACAGATCCAACTTCAGAGCAGGGCCTTCAAATCTGGCTTCTTGCCAGCTCTGGCAGGGAGGCAGGGAAAAATCCCTCTAATTTGGGCCACATTATAAGTCGGGGGGGGGGGGGGG
>VUYV01000035.1:5746689-5918650 GCA_008711295.1 Anarhynchus alexandrinus | reverse complement strand
GGGTCTGAAAAGAAAAACAAAAAAAAAAAAGGCTTTACATATTAAGTTGAGATTTGGCTGCATTTCCTGAAGGTCTCACGCTCCCGACAGAGGCTGAGAACTACCTCCCTGGTCACTGCAGCTCAAGGCAGCAGCAGGGCACGCTGGTTAGAGTCTGCCTCTGCTCTGCTCTCAGGGACTCCCTCCCAGGACCAAAGAAAGTGGCTGTGTTACTCACTCGGTTAAATGGACTCGGATTTTCAGTGGATCTAAAGGTTGCAGCCCTGCAGATAAGCTGAGTTTTGATAGGATGGCATGGACAAGCTTCCTGTTTTATTCAGCTTGCTTCTAAAAACATCCTAAGAAATGCACAAAAACTATATTCAGCGAAGAGTATTGAGGTTATAAAGTCAAGTACTAGAAATGCTGGAGGGGCTGGTGTTCGGGGCACGTCCTCTGAACACGTATTTTTCATTTCTCTGTGGACTGCTTCATTGTGATGATCACTCCTGTGTCTGAGAGCTCCCTACATGTGAATGCGCTCATTTTCGCAGCCTCCCATTGAGGTGCTGGGGTTGTGTCATCCCCATTTTTGCAGAGGGAAGATGGAGAAGTGGGTAAACTGAGCTGAAAGGATCCACTTAATTGGACGATGGAGTTACTGACCCTCCTTTCCAGTCCTGTGGACAGCAGGTACCAGACCCACGTTGAGCCCCGGCGCAGCAATAAACACGTGGGGCTTGTGCAGACCTGGCCCTGATGCCCCGTGAGAGGCGATTTCCCAGGTAACATTGGAACAACTGACACTTCATGACAATGGCCGCAACCTGGAGATGCTGAGTGGCTTGCCAGATGTCGCGTAGGAATCGTGTGATGGAGGCACAACTACAATCCACCCCAAACCTTCCTAGGAGAGGCATTTCAGTGGTTTTGCTGAGACAACCCTTCTCTTCCTCCAGTCCTGGTCTTCTTTCCCGGTTTGACCACTTCCAGCTCCTGTTTCCCTTATTTCTAAATGCTTGGCCATGAAACCTTAATAATGTGGTTTTTTAATGATTTTTTTTTTTTTGGGGGGGGGGGGGTTTGATATTTACAAACTTGCAGTCCTAACACCTTGTAGAAATGATTGTGTGTGAAGGAGAGGAAACCTAAACTCACTGCAGCTTGAAATATCACATGCAACCACAGGAAAAAGGGAGAGAAAAGAGTGATGGGGGAGGGGACTGTGTTCCTGGGGAAAAATAAGAGTAGCATCAACATTATGAAGATATTAACTGACTAAAAGTAATTGGGTGCCTGAGATAAGGATGGATGCTTTGCCATCTGCACCGTGTAACTAACATCCATCTAAATATCTCTAGTCAAGCTATCCCAGAGGACATAGAATTAAAATAAAATTATGCCATGTGAGTAGCAGTTTGGGGGCAGAAGCAAGGAGATGAGGCACTGTCCTTAGGCTTGGGGAAAAACCTTGGAGCAGATCTGCTCCAAAGGGAAAAACAGCTACTCTGGAGGACTCATTGCCTCGCTGTGCATGGCATCACACCCAGCAGTGCCATGGACCAGCCGGAGGTGCGTTAGCAGCGTGCTCGGCCCCTTCCTCTATGCACAGCTTTCTGATGCTTCACATCCCTTTTTGCACATAAATTGGAGCCTGCATCTGCTCATGCCACCTCTCCTGCGAGCATGGAGAGATTCAAGGCATGGGGAAAATGGGGCAGGTGTATTTGTGTGTAGGTTTCCCACCACTAAGGGGAACGGGTGCATATCATATTGAGTCTGGGGATAACCGAATCAAGTTGCCTTGAATCCTTTTTGACTCCCATTAGGCTGCATGGTTAAAGCCAGAACTGGTACCAAACGGCCCTGGCATGTGGAGGATGGGGAGAATATAACTGAGACCCAGCAACTCAAAACCACAATTGCCTCTTCATTTCTTTAAAAGTTTGCAAAGATCGTGCTGATTCTCATGGCCATCCCATCTTGTCAAATGTTCTGGACATCAACTTTTTTTACTGATTGCCCTCCCTTGGTACCCTGGGATGACAACACACTACTTTCAAACTAGCTCTCCAATGCAACTGCACAATAATGCATGGACAAGCCAGACTCCAACCCTGTGGAACCCTCCCTGATCACCAGCTGCACCCACAGCAACATCTTCATAGCAACCCTGCGATGTCGGGCTGGACCATGCAGCCTGGAGGCTGCAAGCTATCCTGCAGTGGCAATGGGGAAGATGAGATATTCTCAATAAGGATACCGATTTCAGCATCAGTCTGCCAGGGGAGCTGTTATAAACAGCAGGGAATAAAAACATGATTTTAAAAATTATGTGAAAAGACTTGACAGCGTCCTTCTTCAGAGGCAGTTTGAAAAATCCACACAATAACTGCACAGCCAGGCAAATCCATCTTCTGAATAAAGGCAGTGTAGTCAGCTATTTCAAAATAAAAGATAGCGAGGACTGGCTGGCTCAGGAATTTAATAATAATGAGATATGAAGCCATTCACCCCTAGGTCACCAGTACAAATCCTGCCCAAGCTGGGAATAATTGGAAGCTATTACCCTCTGAGGCATGTTTGCTCCTGCCTGGGAAATGAGTTGGGCAACCCGCTGGGCCGGTAACTACATGAACAAAATGCTGAGGTGGTGCCACCAGCACCTACTACCAGGCCTCCCAGTGCAATCGGGCCGGTGGCAGCGGTTCCTCTCCTGTCCCTTCCTCATCAGTTCTTCTGCGATGCTGTGACCCCTTTGTTCTGGCTTTTCCCCTACCTGAGCCCACCCTGTGTGTATCTGTGGCCCTTCTTCCAGGCGCTGAAAGACCCCACCTTGGCAGCCCGCAAGGATTTCCAGAGGGAAGCAGAGCTGCTCACCAACCTGCAGCATGAGCACATCGTCAAGTTTTACGGCGTGTGTGGTGACGGCGATCCACTCATCATGGTCTTTGAGTACATGAAGCACGGGGACCTGAACAAGTTCCTGAGGTACGTGTGGAGGAGGGCACGGGAGATGATGTACAGCTGCTCTGCAGCTTCGGTGTGGCTTGTTATAGATCTGTGGTGCACCGGTGACACCGCTGCCATGTGGATCCTGGTGGGCTGGGTAATGAGAGACGATTGTTCCAAGGACAGCTTATAGGAGGTGGTGGTCCTCACCAGATTTAGTACTTTGTTAGCCCTACGCCAACATTTCCTTTTGCGTAATCCCAGGGGTGGTCTGTGTGAGCTGTGGAAACCAGGCTTTTCTTCTCCCACCCCAGCAAGTCTGAAGCTGGAGGAAGTGTGGCTGCAGTCCCTCTCTGCACTGCGGGGGTAGAAGGATGTAAAGCCATGGCTGTCAGCAGCCCCAAGTCTCATCCACCCAGCAAAGCCATGCCCTACTGAAGCAAGAAGGCCACTACCCATCGGTCCCCATGTCACCCAGCTCCTGCTTCAATAGCACCAGAACCAAAATATTCCTTTGAGATACTTGCTGGAATCCTTGGTCTGATTAGTATCCTAGGAATTTACTGATCTCTAGTTCTCATTCCTATATTCAGAAAAGAGCTGAGAAATGTTGGAGGGGTCTCAGGCAGTGCCTGTGGAGTCCATCCCTGGTCCTTGTTTCCTAAGCCTCATCAGACAGAGATGCTGACTGAGGTACAAAATATCCTAACCTGTGGCACCATGCTACTCAAGAAGCTAGGCAAGGCCTGACGAAGTGCCGTAATTGCCTTCCCTGCCTCTAGAGAGATGCAAATTGCTGGAGGCGCCCCACAGCCATCATTCAACCATTTCATCAGCGTGAGGCAGATCATTTGTGTGCCCTGAATCTGCTAGCGGTGAGGGGCAGGGAGCAACTGTGGGAAGATGTTTGTGGTGCTGTTCTCCCATGATACAGAAATTACGCTCTAAAACCTGCATGCAAGTGGAGTGGTACTTACCTCTTGAAATAATTAGTAGTTTTATTTCCCAGTATTTAGAAAATTGGACCCTTGATATTTTCCTGTTTTGACTGCTAAGTGTGAACATGATTGCAGGAGGAACAAGAAGCTTGAGCACAGCAGGTCTAGATATGTGGTTGGGATACACTCCGTGATTATTTTTCCACCATCGCAGTCAGTTTCTGAGCAGGAAACACAGGTCCTTCCCTCAGGTTTTCATTTCTAAACAATCACTGACACCAGAAGAGCTATGGGGAAGGACCCCAGAGGTTTCTTCTTTCCTCTGCCAAGCAGTGGCGACCTGTCTGCAGCTCTATTGGAGTGTTTGCAGGGTAGTGGCTGAGCTGGGAACGTCCTGAATTGGTTTCCCTCCTCATTTTGGCATAGTTGTGGGTAGATTGAATACGATTTTATAGCTCAGTCCCTGTCTTGGGTTCTGGGTAGATGGCATCTTTGGCAAGGTAGGACGAATGAAGGCTGATGCCACTCTAGCTTTGCAGAGTTCCATAGACCCAAGTTCAAGGGGTAGTAGCCTTGGTTACCCTGGGACCCTCTTTTGTGGTACCTTGTCTTGCAGGGGCCCAGTAACCTTCCAGCAGCAGCAGATTGAACTCTGCCTACTGGTATGAAACCGTGCATTGGTCTGAAACAATGTTTTAGCGCAGATTGGAGATGCAGTGTTAAGGACAGTGCCTCAGCCTCGTGACTGGTGTCTGAAAAAGTGCGAGAGACAACATTTTTTAAGTACTTCACAAGGAAGAGCAGAAAATTGACCCATCTTTTTTCCTGCCAGAACCAGCAACCTTATTCTCCTTAGAGGAGGTCGACATTACAGCTGAGGCATAGCCTCCCTCTCTGCTCTAACTTACCTCCCAAACAGCATAGTCCAAACCAGG
The DNA here is from genome assembly GCA_008711295.1 of Anarhynchus alexandrinus. NCBI lineage: Eukaryota > Metazoa > Chordata > Aves > Charadriiformes > Charadriidae > Anarhynchus > Anarhynchus alexandrinus. Next base: position 5,913,846 of record VUYV01000035.1, on the reverse strand, counting down.
CTCTCCTGCTGTCTCAGAGGGATATCTCGTGCCCACTGCCAATGCCTTGTGCAATTGTTTCACATAACAATGTGGTCTTAAGGTTGATATCATGCTGAAGCCATGCGCCCCCTCATCCGCACATCCCAGCTCTACCCTAGGACGTGTCAGAAACGCTCATGCCCTGGGAGGCCAGGTCCTGTCCCAGTGTCACTGGAGAAGAAAGCTTGTTGTTGTGTTATCTTTGGCCTTTATGGAGGAAAATAAACTTTCCAGATGTGTGCTGCCTGGGATTGCAGCCTCACATCTTCCAGCTGCATTTAGCTGCCAGCTTTTCCTTCTTGTGCAGCTCTGGAGTAAGCAGCTACGAGGTCCCTTCTCTGTGTGTTGGTGTGCTATAGGTGGGGAAATCCCTTTGCAGCCCAAAAAAAGCTGGCTTTTGGGACAAAGGAGCTTATACCCAGCAAACAGGAATGCAAAATGCCAAAGGGGACATATGGAAAGAGAAACGTGGGTTTTCTTTATCAGGTCAGCTGTCTGCTGGTGGGAAACTCTGGGAGGATGGGGGCTGCAAGGGGATCAGAGAGGGTCAGTGGTGCAGGAGTGCCTGGCATCCCTCAGCAAGTAGCAGTTTTTATTGTGGCGTGATTCACCTGACCCACAGCAGGAGACGGTTGCTCCCAGGCACTGGAGGCCAGGGACGCTGGGAGTCTGTAAGAGACACTCAGATGGACTTTTTCCAGTTTAACTGCAGAAATTGGAAAAGCAGTAAAATGGAAGAGGCACACTTTAGACCCAGTTTCCTAGAGAAAAGCACAATAAATAAATTCCCCTAAGTGTTGTTAGACCTTTCTGGGCTTCCCAGAAAAGAGAGAGAATTTTACTGGGCTATAATTAACTGGTGTAGCAAGGGAAGCACAAGGATCAACACCTACCAGCTGGGCTGGAGGTGGCATGTATTGGGATGACTTTGCACACCTGCCAGGGCCCCTGCGTGTAAGACCATTCCTGGTGGTGCAACAACTTACCCTGCTGTCCGCACCAGGGGAGACTGCAGTCGTGGTGTCCTGGCTAATAGAAAAGGGATAGTGGAAAGGTCCTGCCATGGAGAAATACAGGTATAGCTCTCCAGGGAGCACAGCATCCCTGGGGCTGGTATATGCTGGAGACTGCCCGCAGGTTGGGTGCGTGGCAAGGTTGGGTGCTCCCCAGCACACAGGCCTGCTGCTCAGGGGTCTGCCACAACTGCCTTCCCTCTCTGGTCACCAAATATCTCCATCACTTCTTCCCTTTCCTTCTCTCACTGGTTTTCTAGCTTTTGTTTTCTGTCTGTGGCAGCAGCAAACTTGAAGTAGGGATATTCGCGTGTTGCCATTACAAACCCTCTTTGCAGTCTATAGCAAGTTGTTGCCATTTGCTGTCAACTCAGAAGGGCAATAGATTTGGTTAGAAAAGTTGCACAGTTCTGATGTTTTTGTGTCAGTCCTTCCAGGGGAACGGCCCCACAGTCACACTGTCTTGGGACAGAATGAGGCATTTCAGCAGAGGAAGCCAGAGGGGTGATTTTCTTCCCCATGTTGGCAAAAGCTTCCATCATTCCATAATAGAAAAAACCCCAACGGTTCTTTAACAGGGGATCCACCCAATCTTATGGCCTTTCTGTAAAGCTGAATTAAATCCGTTTCTCCAAGAAGAGAGCCCTATTGTATTCCCTGGAGGTTTTTTGACACAACTAAATGTACTAATATCCCTCCTGTTAATCTCAGAAATGTGTTGATACTTCTTTCTTCTGGACTATAACCACATGGGATGGAGGAAGGGAGGGAGGTTTATGTATTATATAGGACATACTGAGATATGTCCTATATAGTAGGATGTACAAAGAGGCAATGGAATAAAGATGTTGGCTGACCATTTTTTAAAAATCACCTGTTCCTGCGCAGGTATTTCTTTGGAGGCCATTACTGTATTTGAAAAAGGCAGCAGTAATGAAATAGTAATATGTCCTTCACTTCTCACATAGGTTTGTTTACCTTTGATGACAACAGGTATCAGCTGCAGCTAAATATGGTCTAACTGAAAGGCATGACTGGTACAAACTGTCCAGCACAGTTTTAGAAGCTATTGTTTGTCCTGCTTTGCTGTTTTTAGCTAACCTGCTCTGTCCTGGCTCAGCTTCACCTGCTGTCGACATCTGTTGTCACCACCAGGTAATTTCCTGGGGTAAACCCATCTATGAGCTGTTTAAATAAGACATCAAGCAGTCATTTCTGCATATACTCTTCTGCAGCTCCTCCTTGCCCTCAGCAGTTTTTCCAGTGTGCTGCTGCTCCCACCATGCCCATGAGCCTCTGAGATGCCTCCGGCAGCCCCAGCCCTGCCGCCCACAGTGCTGCTCCCAGCCAGCTCATCCCACATTCCCTGCACCATCAACCACTCGTGGCTCCCAAAAAACACTCCTGGCTCCTCAGCATTCGTTTCTGGGTTTTCTCTCCTCTTCCAGCTGTCCCCTCTTCCAGGAGGGGACCTTTAGAGCCATGTTCCCAGTGGTAGGGCAGCAGGAGGTAGCGGAAGAGTGGGGCATTGGAAAAGCTATCGGTTGAACCCCAAATGCCTGGATGCTAATCCCTTGGTGCACCCTCAAGCCCAACAGAGCAATTAGGGAACACAGACAAAGAAGGCAAACAGTTTGGATCTTGTTGTGGGTTGTTCAGTGCCATGTCAAGAAGGAGGGAAAGCTCTGTACGTGCAATTTCAATTTGCTGTCTCTCTGTGGGGTTACTGCTGATGACAGGGGTGAAATGCCAAGAATCATTTCAAAGAGAGCAGTATGAAAACCTCAGAGGAAATGCTGTACTCTATCTTAGTCACAAGGAGGAAGGTCACAGCAAAATCTCTTGCTTTTCCCTAAATATGAGGGCTTTTGTTATTCCACCGTCACACAGGCTACCACGGGGTGAGCTCTACCAGGGGAAGAGACATCACAGAGGGAGCACAGCAAAGACAGGCTTGGTACACAGCGAGGAAGGGGACTAAAAAGAGGACAGGACAGGAATGATACTGACCTTAAGTCCTGCATTTACAATGCACTTGGTTCAGCAAAATATTTCCTTTTGTTGCCTGGGATGTTCTCTGCATCTGCTGACATCCAGGTCTAACATTTGCACCTCTGCTCATGCCTTCACCGTTCACAGTATCTGTGTTACCTCTGGGATGGCTTAGGGTATAAAAGGTATTTTCCAGGGATGCAGCTGCTGGTGTTCCTCCGAAACCTTTTCTGTGATCTCTGGCTGCATTGATATTGATCGGGGGTGGTTGTTTGGTGATATGGTGTTTGAAGGAAATAGAGGAGGCTGTTTGGGATTAATAAAGAGACTAGGTAGCAAGAATATGATGGCTGTGGAAGAAAAGAGGGTGATATCTCTACCTCTGGGAAGGTTTCCAAGGTGTAAGAATTAACTGGAGCAAACATGTAAGTATCTGGAAGCTCATTATTTTTGCATAGGCCTTGCCAGAGAAGAATGTCCGTATTGCATCAAGCCAATGGTCCCTCTGTCCTGGGAGTCTGCCTCCATCTGTGGCCATAAAAGGTTGCTTATGGTAGAGTATGGATAGGAGAAGGATGTATGGCACCCACTCACTCACCAAATGTTCCCCCAACCTCCTGTTCTCTTAAGCTTTTCTTTTTTTCTTTCCACTGGAGCCACGCACACATCCTCACATTGCAGAGTTGGGGGCTAGTCCCCAACCCAGCAGGACCAGCGACCGTGTGGGATTCCTATCTCCTGGTCACTTTTGAGACCCAACTCTATGCTTTTTGCTTCTTCCTCCCTATAGGGCACATGGCCCAGACGCTATGATCCTCGTGGATGGGCAGCCTCGACAAGCCAAAGGGGAGCTAGGGCTATCCCAGATGCTCCACATCGCTAGCCAGATCGCCTCTGGAATGGTGTACCTTGCCTCCCAGCACTTTGTCCATAGAGACCTGGCCACCAGGAACTGCTTGGTCGGAGCCAACCTGCTGGTGAAGATTGGAGACTTTGGGATGTCAAGAGATGTCTACAGCACTGATTACTACAGGGTAAGGCAGCTCCAGTGACAGTCTGATGCTCAGAGCAAAGGGAGACTAGGAAAAGTTACAGTAAATCAGTTTTTGGAGCTCTTGGGCTCACTTACTCAGTTATTCCCTCATTGAAAGATGTGCACAGATGTCTATCAGGCATCCCTCAACCACTGTCCTTACTCCTTTTCAGTCCTGGGCATGCTTGTAGTTCAGACATCCACATGCAGATGTCTACGTGCAGAGCTCTCTGTGATACCCCAGCACACAGTCACACGCTTTGGGATGGCTCTGAAGTCATCCCATTCTTACTTTCTTCCTATTTTTTTCTCCCTCTTTTTTGAAGACATTGATAAATTAAAGGTAATCCAAAGAGATGACAAAGACTACAGGTCATGACCTCTGGTGGTAGATTAAAGAAACTTAATTCAGAGATCTAGAGAAAAGGCAACTGAAAGACTGACTGATAAGTGCATAAAATACGGAAGAGGAAATAATAGGCAATTTAGGTTCGACCTCAAAACGCTTTTTTCCAGCAGGGACATGATTTAGACAATGGAATAATTTGCCAGAGGTAGGTTGCTGAGGGCCTGTCATTAAAGAATTTCAGGAAGCAACTAGGTAAAAATGCCTGGGTTTAGTGCAGAGGCTAATCCTGCACTCCGCTCTGGGGACAGACTCAATGAGTCAGGAATGCCTTTCCAGCCTTTTCTTCTGTGGTTTGTGCTCGCACTGTCCCCTTGTCTTGCACACTCCCTTTGTACCTGTCTGCACTGCCCTTTCTGCCTGGGATGGCAGCCTCCCTGGGGGGACAGCGGGTTTCTCACCCTTCCTCAGCTGCAGGAGAAGCTGCGATGTGCAAAGCGTTGGAAGGACACCAGAGCAGGTGTTTGTCACTGGGCCATCCACCAGCAGGGAAGGGCGTTTCAGGCTAAGGAGCAGTGGTTTCTAGCCTGATGCTTGGACTAAGGCTGGCTTATTTCTGGTTACAACATGGATGTTTGGTTGTTTGGCTTTGAGGATGATTTCTACCAGCTACACCAGAAAGGGTTGACCTGTGGTCTTGATTTGATTCAGAAGGTTTTCCTTATGTGATAGGCAGTTGCCAAGTGGAGTTACTGTGTTGGGGAGGAGGGAAAATGCGATCAGATTTCTGCTGAGATATATCACCTCTCCCAGCCTAGGACATTGGCTTATCACTGAGTTTAATTGCCGGTGAGGGAACCAGTCTTCACTGTGCAGCACAAAAGCCCATGTTGGGAAAAGGTCTCGGTGCAGTTACTGGGCAGTGATGAGGGAAGAGAGGTGGCTACAGTCCCACCACTGCTGAAACTTCAGGAAGGAGTGAGTAAGAAAGAGAAGAGCCCAGGGAAGGGTGAGAAGCAGCCCATGGGATTACCCACATTCTTGCCTGCCTCCTTTCCTTCAGCCGAGTTAGACCTACCCCAACCACAATCAGTGTCACACTGCTTGAGACAATCCCAGCCGAGCTCGTGTTCCTGCAGCACCGAGAGCTCTCTGTGCAATGCGAGAATTTGCTGCTCTTGACATGTGAAGGCTGAGAGGGCCCCCAAAATGTGAGAACTGAGATGATGTCCACAGGCCAGTTCACTGTTGTGGGGTTTTTTTGTCCTCTCTGTGGTGGTGTTCTGTAGACCTCATCCTGTCTGTGCAGAATGCTTTGCTGAGGATTGCTCCACGCTATCTCGTGCAGTGTTGTAAGGCTTTTTAGTGGACTTTTCTCTGCTAACACCAATTGCCATGCATGACCAAAATAGTAACTCGTTATCACCTGTTTGCCAGAGCTGTGCTTCAGACCAGCACAGCCTTTTGTTCTCAGTTGATTTGCCATTCTCTGTTTTCATTGACTTTTGGTACTTTTAAAACTCCTGACCAGTAAGTCCATGCTCTGCAGGTATGGAGGCCTTTTTTCTGTTACGGTCCAAAGAAGGGTCCTAGCAAAATAAGGTTCTGATTGCCCATATTTACATGGGGGGTGTGAGGGGCAGAGGGTTTATGGGACTTGCCCAAGGCCAAAGCAGGATTTGGTAGCAGAACTGGGAAGTCCATCCGGCAATATATTTCCTCCCAGCAAAGAGCAGAAGTTCAGGGGCCAAGTGTCCTTCAGCCCTCCTCCAGCCACAACCCAACCACACTCCTCCCAGTGTATGTGAAGAACCCTGACAGGTTCATTTCTCAATCTTCTTCTCTAATCACTGCCTTGTGGGACAGGTTTACCAGGAGAGCACATGGAGCTGATCTCATTATTCACCCTTCTAGCGCACTCACGGTTATGTGACAGTCTCTGTCCTTCCCCATCCACCACTATCTTGTACCCATCCTCTCCTTTCCCTCTGCCTTTGCACTTTCTCTGCAAGAACTGGTATGAGCCTTGCTGTCTCTGGACTGGGAGATCTATTTGGTTTCTATGTGTCAACCTGCACTTTTAAGTTCCCTATGAACAAGAGTAGTCAACCCTTTGAACAGAAACCTGCTTGTGACACTACTGAAGTCACATGGTGCTCACGTGAATTGACTGGATTAGACTTGACTTTAACTCTGGTAAGAAGCAGCATTCGCTTTCTCCTGCAAACGTAGGTGAGAAAAAAAATTTGGCTTCACAACAGTTGTACATTTGTGCTCTGTCTTCCTCGTAATTTGAATTCCTAACATCCCTTGCATGAAAACTGGCTCTTCAAGGCTCCTGAGACAATCCTTCCAGACCCATCACAAAATCCACCACAACACACCAGTGAGAGCTTTTGAATGGATACAGATAGAGAGCAAATGATCTCAAGAGTGAGAATCAAACTGCTCCTGCGTCTCACCTATGGAAGGTGGATATGTGGCTGAAGAGTTGAACTGTGAAACTCTCTGATGATGCCCCATGTCATATCTACAGCCTGCCTGGTAAAATTCTGGAGTCTGATTCTCAGTGTTTGTGCACAGCAGCTCTCGCCTGTCGACTGTCTGCCGTTCCCAGCAGTAGGACCTGGAGCGAAGTTCTGCTTCAGGTGGTTTCAAGAAAATATTGCTTGGTGTGTCCAAGCTTCAGCCCAAGAAGAATACTGTAATTTGTCATTTTCTGGGAACACGGTGAAGGATTCCACCTCGAAGCTGTCACAAAGTGACAGGCCTGGAGCTCTCTGCAAGCAGACTCACTTCAGTCCGCTGGGTCCCCGTGTCTGCTCCTGCTCAGGCCTCACGAGCACAGATAACTGGGCATGTGGCTATGTGAACGTGTTCCAGGCTGAGGATTAGCTCCTAGCCATTTCCTTTCTTCCCCATTTTTAATCTTTTAAAACAAAGAAAGAACACCATCTGGCTCCTGCATTTGTGGGATGCAGAAGTGCTTTAACAAAGGTGAACTGCTTAATTTCCTGTTACACATTTGGATACAGAAAACAAACATTTGCGTAACAAAAGCAGCAGAGAGGCTTATTTCCCCTCTCCAAAAGGCTCTCTGTGTTCTGCCTGAAGACAGATGCGTCCTTTCCCTTGTGCATCACAGAGGGATCCCGTCAGCTGGTGCCTTTAAACCTTCTTTCAACAAGACAAGATGGAGAGAAGATGGTTGTCGAGGTGGAGGTGGAGGGGAAAGGTGAAACAGCATCTGATTAGAAAGCGGAGGAAAGTGGAGGGACTGGGGAGATGAGAAGTAGCCTGGCATCTGTGTGAAGAGTAAAGGCAGGGATGCTGAAGAAGCATTTCTGTGATGTGTTGTGTAATGTGCTGTGCAATCTTTGGTGTGGGTCTCTGTGGTAAGGCAGGATGGAATGTATCCATATTGGAGAGAAAAGATTTGGGCGGATTTCATTTTCCTTGTTGTTTTCTTTAAAAAAAAATGTGTGAGTAGGCGATTTTTTTTTAGGTATGACTCAGGACTGTGACAGCAGGTGGTGGGACACTGCAGGTCGGGGACGTTGCGCTGAGTGTGGCATGGAGACTGCAGCAAGTCAGGCACACGGTGCCTGCCCAGTGCTGCCCGGGGAGATGGAGGCTGTCACCATGGCTGAGGTCCAGAACTGGGGCATCACTGGGGCTGGGTGCACCCAGCAGACTGGGGTTTGGTTGCTTCCAGAGCCCTTCTGTGGCTCTGAACTCACCTGTGCTCCAGTAAAATCCAGATCAATTTCCTGTTGTCCCCCAAATGCGTAATTCAGTTCCAAAAAAAAAAAAAAAAAATCATGTGGCAGCTGCCCAGGGAAAGGGCAGTATTTCTTCATTTTTAGAAGAGAACACAGTCTTATATCATACTCAACAGTCCTTAATAACTTCCAAGGTAATGTCCTGACATGGGTGGGACATCAGCAGTGAAGGCACATGTCGAGTAGACGAAGGATTTATGTAGGCATTAAACCTCATTAAGACATCCCTCTGTCCAGATTGCCTATGTCCTACCCTTCTGGCATCCTGCCCCAAATCTTGGGCTGGGCTTGAAACCTCTTGGGGATTTAGCTCCATCCTTTCCCAGAGGTCCATCCTGAGTGTTCTCTTCATCACAGTTCATCATCCAGAGGACACCTGCTTGTCAAAAAAAAAGGCATATGCAGGATTTGAAAAGGGCTCTGAAAATATGTTTCTATTTCTAGCTACACAGAGCTAAACGTAATAACAAAAAATGCTCCCTGCTTCTGTGTCCTCACCACTCTGGAGCATTGTTTGTATTTGGGAGAGACAAGGTTTGCAGGAAGAGACAATATCTTTTATTAGAACATATGATATTGTTGGAGGGGAAAAAAAAGAATGGATTTTAGACACAAAACCCCTCTCTGAGCTCTTTTTTTTTTCAGTAGTATCAGTTGGTTTAATAAAAGATTAATATCTCTTCCTATGAACCTTGGCTCTCACATCCTTAGACCATCAGAACCAAAACATTTCTGCTATGATTTTGGCCTTAGGCTAGTGTTCATTAAAAAGTCTAGGATCCCTCTGGCAGATGCCTCCTCCTCTGAAGCATGAAGGTTTACTGTATAAACATTTTCTTTCTTCTCTTTCTTTAAAATGGCTAGAGAAAAACCCATATTCTTTATAATTTCCAGTACCCATTGTCAGTTTGCTTCCTGATGACAGTCTCCCATCTAGAGCATCTCTTATTTTAGTTCTTCTCCTCTAGAGTTCAAAATTGTTTTCTTTCTCCTGGGTGCAGTCAGTTATTTTTCCACTGAAGTTTCCACGCAAGTAATAGATCACTGAGGTTTAGGAGCTGCCTGGGTCATGTTCCTTTAGAGGCTCATTCACCGTGGTAGATAAGACTAACAGACAAGCCTTACATTGAAAGTACATTTAGTCTGACCCACACTTCCCGAGATAGAGGGTCCCTAAACAATCTCACCATCACTGAGTAGTGCTTTGTTCCCACCAGCTTTGAACTCACTGCAGAGGTTTAGCTGTGCTCTCCCACCAGCATTTTTTGTGCATCCTTGCCAGGGCTCCTTAATGCCTGTGCGTATCCTTCAGCTGTACAACACCCGCTATCGTGTCCCCTGATGCTCTCTTTGTTGCTTTGCTGTCCATCTACACGCAGCGTGTTTACAGCATGGGAGATCGAGCCTTGCGGAGGGAAATTCCTGCCCAGCCCTGTTAGCACCGGGAAGGAGCCCTGCAACGAGTGCGCTAGGGCTCTGCACCATCGCCTGCAAAGGGGAACGCCAACAGGCGGAGGGGAGGAAAACTCCCTCTGAATTTCTATCTGGGATATGATCCTGACTTACTGTGGGGGGGAAAAAAAAAGCTGACACTCTTAGTTTTTACAGTAGACCCAGTGTAGGCTGGCAGGAGCAGTCGGCTCCGGACAGAGAGTGAGCCAGGCTCCATGCACCCAGACAGTGCGCCCAGGCTCCGCTTCAGTGTTGATGGGGGGGAAGCAAGCCCAGTCTCCGGCTTGCTGACTGTTGTGTGCAGTCTTGTGTCAATGGTACAGTGTGTACACCACGTTCAGCTTCCAACATCAGTACCGTTTGCAGCACCTAGGCGCTGTGCAGATGGTAAGCAGTTGAGTGTTGCCTTTTGTCTCTTCTACCCCTTCTCTGAGGTGGAAAATATAATGTACTGCTTTGTCTCAGTCCTTTCTGCTCGGGTGTTGGGAAGGTTTCCTATCTGTAAATATATGTTACACTAAGGAAAGGACTTAGGAGTGAAAGGTACCTTAATTTTCTCCTGTACTGAGTGGGATACTGGTGAACGTGTCTTGCTTTGTCATACCTACATAAGTAAGGGCAGGAAAGTCTCATAGTGACCTGGAGATGTGACCTGGAGACCCCTAGTACTGATACAAAGAGGTCAGTCAGGCAGAGCCATGGTCTTGTTGTGTGCAGGAGCCTGCGTCTGCTGTTGAAAATATTACATGCCCTTCCCAGCATCTGTTTACCCACGTGTCCCATCACCCCAACCCCTGTTTTGTTATTTCTTTCCTTGTTTTCATTGCCATCATTCCCCCTGGATGACACCTCTGTGCCCCGTGAGGTGTGGACAGCTCATGCCATGGTGCCTCACAACTGCCCTGACTGGTGTTTTGGGGGCAAAAGAACCAATTTCCCCCCAACTTGCAGTAGGGCTGGAAATAGGAGAGGTGAGGGAACTGCTCAATGTGGGTGTGTGGGTTAAGCGTCTCTGTTCCTGTCCTGGTGTGTTCTGCGTGCAGGAAAAGTCAGTGTGATATTGAACGTGCCGGTCTTTGATATCTCTGTGGCTCCTGTAAAAAACTCTGCAAATTGAATTCACGGCACAGTTCCTTATCTCCTGAAAGGAAGATGTAACAGCATCATCTTGTGTTTTAGCCAGACATTTTTCCTCAATGCTTCCCTATTTCTACACTGAGGGAAAAACAAATGTTGAGTCTTTTTTTTTCCCTTTCCTTCTGTTTGAAATATTAAGAGTCCTTCACACAAAGCAGCTCAAGTGCAGAGGAATTAATTGGGGAAATTAGGTTGTGTTGTATTTCTGGCATTTTCTCAGAAATGGTAATTGCCCTAATTCTCCACCCTGCCAAGACCTCCACCCGCACCCTGTTTCCCCCCTCCCCTTTTTCTTGCTCTCTACCTGTCTCTCTCCTGCTTGAGTTGCTGTTTTCATGCTGTTGCCATTTATTTCATTTCAGTAATGAGAGGGATGTGGCAGGTGAAGAGCTCTCACAATCTGGTGACATCTTCTTTGAAGCACAGGCACAAAAGAGCAGTTTGCTTTGGGGAAATGAAAACTCCCTGCTCTGGTACTTGATTCCCCATGCTCAGCTCTTCTGCTTGGGATATGTTGCTGCTGCATTGCAAGTCCTTTGGCTCAGATTTTTGTTTCATATAGTCTCAGTATTCACCCAAACACCAACCTCCATGTTTAACCCCTCTATGTTCCCTTCTAGTTGTTCAGTATTTCCTGACCTAAAACACCTGGTGATGGTTATGGCAGGTTCAGATACAATGGAGGTGCTACAGTGGGGACCAAAGTGGGGGGACTCCTTATCTCAGGAGATGGTATGTGCCAACAGCTGAGATGGGTTGAAAAAGTGATTGAACAGAATTGTGGAAGAAAAGTAATCTATGAGGGGCTAGAAAACAGCTAGCAAACACAAAATACTCCCCCTGTTTCAGGAAATCCCTGTGCCACCAGGTTGATTGAGGACTGGAAGACTACTGTGGGACGTATGCAGTGGGCTCTTCTGTTTCCACATTCTCCCCTATGCATCTCTGACTGAGGTCAAGGTTCCAGCTGACTGGACTTTGGCTGTTCTTAAAAGTTTTCCAGGCTGATTTCTGCTTTCCTGGGAGCTGGGGAGAGTACTGGGAGTAACCAGTCAAATGCTGGACCCAGCTGAGGGATAGTGACACCATCTCCACGAAGTCAGAGATTCAGTTCAGTTCAGAAAACTGGGATTGTTTCTCGATGTAGCCAAACCACCGAAGCCTGATCACTTCTGCTGTGAAAACTTGAGACAGCAAGTTTCCTGCAGGGATTTCAGAAGCCCTTTCCTTCAAAGCAATTCCCTTCCCATAAAACTTAACTAGGGAGGGCAGTACTCTCTTCCATTTTCAGTGTACCCTGGGTGCAGCCAGCAGGTCCAGAGAAACAAGAGAAGCTACTTGTGATCCCCACCCATCCTTGAGTAGTTCTCCTCCTCCCCATCCTTGACTGTGAAATTGTTTTTACCCTGTTCTGATTTGTATTGTCCAAGTGTGGTCCACAAGGGAACCTCCACGTGCTAAAGGCTGCCTGCATGCAATGTGCTCCCTTCCTCCCACTGTCCCCACTCTGAACATCCCATTAGCCTGAAAGCTGTGAGATACATGGAAGAAAGCACAGTGCCCAGTTTTGAGCCAGGGAGGCTCTCCCATGGTGGAGATCCACCCAAAACATGTTCCTCTGTGGTGTCACCAGAAACAAGGAAGGATTTTGTACAGGGCAGGCCAGAGAAGCTGGTGGTTCCTGGGTTTTACCAAGGTGGCCAGATTTAGACTAGCTAGAGTAGAAGAAGGTGGAGAAACATATGTCAGTGAGCTTCATTGTCCTAGTCCCAGGTGGACCAGAAACAGTGTGTGCTCCTAAGCATATGGAAACAAACTATTCACGCTTTGGAAGGAGAACTACCACTTACAATCGAGGGAGACTTGGATGTGTAAAACCGTCCCCTCTCCACTTATCTAGGTTGTTGGACCCATTTCCCCACTGCATCCCAGCTGGCCAGTGGCCTCCTCCTGCCTTCCCAGCTGCAGGAGCACGATCTCAGCTCTCCTTTACCATGGGGACAGCCATGAGATCACACATTGGTTGGGAAAGGTGGAGAGCATCCCCAAACCTCAGTACGATCAGCAAAAGAACTGGAGGCAGAGCAGTTATAAGCCAGTTTAATGGGAAAATGGATAAATTATGCCTTGCTTCAAGACAAACTGGAGACCTCCCTAGAAAAATTAAGATGTAAATATCTTCATCGTCCTCCTAAATTAAGTTGTTTGCATGGAAAGAAAGCATTGCCTTTCTTTTTTCCTCCTGATTCCTGCATGGTCAGAGTTTCCGCAGGCTTTCCCCTCCTGATCCCCTCCTGTTTCGTAGCACTGTCTCTCTCACAGCCACAGCGAACTCCTTCTCCACGCCAGCTGGATGGAGAAAGCCCCTATTTGCAAGCAGCTGTCTTTAATAAACAGGCTGTTTAGGGCTAGGCTGTCAAAGAGATCATGTTCAATGTACAATCAAGGGGCAACGATGCACAAAATTGCACACGCACACAAAATAGGAATCTTTTCTCAGTGTGTGTTGAGCTTTGAAAGCTTAAGTGATTCCACCTCTCTCTTCCCCATCCAATTATGTGGGCAACACACGATAAGATTGCTAAAGGAATTAGTGATGGAAATCTTTACACTGCCTGATCAATATTGTTCTGCTCAGTACAAGGCATTTCCCCCCCTCTGGCCACAGTCGTGTTCTCATTTGCCCTCTGAAAACACAAGTTCACCTTCTCGCTCTTTGGGCTGTGGTGGCCAAGAGGAAAACCAGCATCACATCTGCTCAAAATGTTTGTAGTTAGAGTTTCTTCCTTGCATTAAAAAANAAAAAAAAAAAAAAAAAGAAAAAGAAAAAATGGTGTACTACAGCCCTGCCAAAACCACGTTTCAGGCTGCCCAGGCCAGAGAGACCTTTCCTCTTTCAGTTGTATGGCCTTACAGAAATGGCCAGCAACCTTATAAGCAAAGGCACTGGTTGATAATTTTTCTGAGCATCGCTGAGGCAAGATGTCAGATTTTATGGGCCACTAGACTGATCCAGTATAGAAAATCCTGTGTTCCACTGCGGATTCTGAGACCAAATTATCAATTAATGTGAAGCATTAAAAAAATTTAAATCCCTTTTAGTTCCCTGCAGTCATTAGTGACAAGATACAATATCTATAGCTGAAATGTTTTGCCAGCATCCCCTGGCAGCAAGGCAGAAACTCCACTCCTATTTTTTTCCAATACATACAAGGAAAACATATGAGATCAGTGTTTCTTACAGTCAGATTCAGCTGCCTCTTCATATTTACTTAGATGGAAGAATAAATCAGGTTTGGGTTTCTCTCTGGGTTCGTTATTTGTTATTGGAATAAATGCATGGTAATAGATCTGACAGAGGAAGATGTTTCTCTTTCAGCTCTGTGTTTGAGGTAGAATTTGCTTTGTTCTGCACTATATTATATTGATGTTTTTTTTTCCACTGCTGGATGACTTCATTTGCTCTGCTTCTTTCCAATGTCCATACCTCTGCCACAGCTGGCTTTAGGATGTGGCTTTATGTGATAGATCTCACTTTTCTTTTTCCCTAGCTGTAACATTGTCATGCAGAGGCAATTTAAACAACCAGCATGAAACAATTTTCTGAGCCTTTCCCCCACCCATTTCCTACCTCAATTTTTTGGGAAGGGAGGTGAGTCAGTCATTCACGGGGCAATTCCCCGAGCAGAATGAGATGTCAGCTACATTTAGCAGCTCAGTTTTCACCCCTGGCGCGGGGTGGGAAGGCACCCAGGGTGATGACCGGCTGCACACACCCCGAGGCCATATTTTTGGTGTTCCCCGGGCAGTTGTCAGCCTGAGCTCCGAAGGAGCACAGTCAGAAGTCTCCCCCCAAACCACCATGCTCACCCAACTGCCCTTTCGTCTTGGGATTTTTTCTCCTTTTTGTCCTGGTGGGAACACAAACACCTTCCTAGGAAGTCAGCAGACCTTGTTATGCTTGTCATTCACTCTTAATTTGCACACTGAGATCCCTACCCCTTCTCCTCCTTCCCATCTTCCCTACTTTGGTACACGGGAAAACCTAGTGCTGTATTTTTTGCTCCATCATTTCGCTTCCCTTGCCCCTTCCTAAGGTTCAGTTTTCCAAGCGCTGGCAGCTTTGCAGGTGACTGGAAGCTGTGGGATGATTTTTTTCTTCCTCCCCCAACCCGCGACAGTACTGATGGGAGAAAGACTTTTGGGGAAGCGTAGGGTGATCTACCAGCTGCTTCACTGGGACATTTGGCCAATGATGCCCTTAACTCTGGCTAACCTGAGCCTGCTTGTGTAAAGACATCAGGCCTGGATCTTGTTCTGCTGGCAGAGGGAGATGCGTCCCTGCACTGTGCCCAGGAGGGCTGGCAATAGGCAAAGAGCAGGATGCTTGAGTACCAGATACAGTGGAACCGCTCAAGCCTCCTAAAACTTCTCCTGTCTGGAGAGGGACTCTGGGTCCCCCAAGGGATGTGGCTTCACAGTCCAAGGACAAGTTTCAGGAGGCCGAGATCCCCTTGACTCTCGCCCAGCTCGCCCTCCCTCTGCACTGGTGCAGGTGATGGTGTGGGGTGCAAGGTGGTGGTGACCAGGGCCAGAGGGTCTCACCTGCCCCGTGCCCTCGTAGCAAGGGTTGTGCAGTGTTGGGATGTTGTAGCCAGTGAAAGACGTACAGTTCGGTTAAAGACATACCCTTTCCCTTCTTGTCCCCTTGCTTCATCACCCCCATCCCTCCCTCCCTCTCTCACCCTTCCCTTCTCTTTTGTTTTTCTCCTTCCCTTGTTTTCACCCATTCACTGTCAGGAAGGGCCGCGTCCGAAGGGCCAGTTCAGCGCAGCGTGGCAGCGACAGAGACTGGCACCGCCGGCAGCTGCAACAGTGAGTGAATCTCGACCCCTGGGGCAGCTGGAAGCGGGGGACTGGTGCCGCTTGAGCATGAAATGATATGTGGGGTCGAGTGGCTTCGGGACTAGGTCGGGTGTAGTTCGTCTGGCAGCGAAGGGGCTCTTGTGTGTGACGGGAGCTGCACATGTTTCTACTGTGGCAACTCTCTGGGGCTTGTCTGTGTGGTGGGATAATATGGGATGAATGCAAAAGTCCTCAGTGCAGTCTTTCTCCATGAGTGTTCAGGCTGTGTCTGCACTAGTGGACAGCATGGGCTGTCCCCTGGCTCTGGTGGCAGTGAGCGCAGCATGGTTTGTCTCCGTGCAGCTAAACTACTTCGTGCCTCCAAGCAGGGTGGCATTTGCAATGCTCACCGGGGACCATCCCTGACTTGTGTTGTCCTCTCAACAGTTGTTTGGACGCTGTCAAATTGGCATGGACTAAACCCAGACCATTTGAACTGTTGGACTGTCACATGACAGCCCTGACGCCCTTTGGCTGCTAGTCTAGACACAGCCTCGGTGTCTGCCCGGTCAGGTGCTTGCAGCTGCAACTGGGTGGATGTCAACCATCACTGCTCCACTGCTGCTCCCATCCCTCTCTCAGAGGAGCGGCAGTGAGGGATTGGTACGGGTTCGATGCTCTGGCTGTGCCAAGGAGTTCAGGTTTGCCAAGGTGGTGGCTGATGTGAGCTGTGTGAGCCAGCCGAGGGCTGGTAACACCTCTGCTCACCCTGCCCTCCCTCCCACAGAGCTGAGCCATCATCCCGTTATGCCCACTGCGTGCTGGAGCCTCTGCGTAGGGATGCTCAGCCCGGCGGGTCCCCAGCTGTCACAGCATCACCAAAGCCACTGCCAGCAAGCTGCAAGGCTGCTGGAGGTGAGCTGCAGAAGCCTGGGAGAGGGGCAAACATTGAACTTGTTTGTCCTGTGGGGTTTTCCTGCTGGCACACACAGAAGTCCTCTGTTGATCCAGAAAGTTGGGGAGCCTTTGCTTGAGTCTGTTTTGGAAGTGGATCGAGATAATCCACCCAAAACACTGTCTGTGCAGAGCAGTTACAACCCCTCATAAGTTAAGGCAGCAAAGTGATGGCTTCCACACTTCTCAATAGCTTCCCTGTGCCAGCAAGCCCAGAGAGATGGACATAAACATTTGTAAAGTAGCCATGACTGGGACAAATTACCGGGATCCAGTTACCCAAACCTCCCTGTGCCATTGGTAGGTGAGGTGTATGCTCCTGGACAGGTGATGAAGGACTAGCTGTCCCACTGCCCAGCCTCCTTCCAGCACCACCACCACTCCTCCTGCCTTAGCAGCGATGGGGGTTGAGGGAATGCCTATGTGGCGTTGAGCAGTTGAGTGGATCTCACAAAGCCCTGCCGGGATGCGTGATGGAGCAGGGCCCTGGCAGTTCCTGACTGTTGCCAGAATCACATGGGAGTGTGTGTTAGATATCGCTGATTTTACAGGGGATGTGTCAGCGGATAAGAAGACGTGCCACTGAAAGGTGATTTTGTTACGTTTATGCCTTTCTGAGGCAAAATTGAATTGCGGGGTGTGGATGGGAATTTAGTTCTAAGCACTGATGTAATTTTGTATCCTAAGGCCTGAAGGCAGTTTTTAAAAAATTGTTTTCCCCTGTGCCCTGACACTATTTTTTTGCTTTTCAATCATGTCCTTATGACAGAACAAATACTGGGGTTGACCTTTGCAATGTGACATAATAATATGTGACTTCTTTATAGCTCTTTTCATCCAAAATTCTTGGCACACTATGAATCTGATCCTGCAACCATTTACCACTGGGCTTAGCACTCACTGCTCCAAGCAATCCCTGGGGAAGCCAGAGGAGCACTCACACACAAGAGTGCTATACCTGGTATTATTTGCAGGATCAGGCCCTGGAGAAACGTAGCATGTGTCTGTGAATAGCCACATTTTGGAAAGAAAAAGTCTTGCTCTCTCATTTATGATTTTTATTCGCTATCAGAGTGCCATGCCCAGAACGAACATGACAGCCTCCCCTTGGCTAAAATGTCATGGCAGGTAATGCTTGGGTCGTATTTATAGCTATAATCTACAACCCTAATTCTTCTTTTTATTATTGTTTTCCCAGCCCTGAAAGCATGCTAATTAATAAACTCCCTTAGCTTATCCTGCACCGTTTGATCCTGCAGAAATCACAGCATTTTATCCTATTAGCAAGTAGGAATTAAAGAATTAAAACTACTCAGGGGGGAAAAGGAACATAACCACTTTCCCTGTGCATCCCTTCTGAAACAACCTTGCGCTGCGCCCTCAGAAACACCGAGCTCAGCCCCCTTGGCTTCACAGAGGACAGGAATCCCAGGCCAGTGAATGCTTGGGCTGAAGAATGCTTTCTGCTCTGCTATTCCTGTTCTGAAAGGGAGACCCCAGTTAGGTGTGTGGAGAAGAAGAGTCCGGCAGTGAGATCCCAGCCTTGGACTGGGCTGCAAGTCCCTTCCGTGCTACTGATGTCTTGTGTCACCATAGAAAGTTCAGTTAGTCCTTCTGTGCCTCAGCTTCCCATTGTTAAAAGGTGATCCCAGCTCATCTTCACTGAGGAGATTCACATGAAAAAAAAGATTGCAAGGGACACAGTCATTATGGTGTCGGGAGACAGGTAAGTACATTAGAAATACATAGGGACTCTGTGAGCTGAGACATTTGTGGTACTGGTTCAAGGAGAGTGAGTTTTGGAACTCCTCAGTAGTTGGAAAATGCAAGGAGAGAAGCAGGGAGGATCCTTGTGCCCACCTCTGCTTGGTATGTTTAGGATGGGTAGAACCAGGAGAGAGACCTGCTCCACCTTCTTGGTGATGAGAAGTGGTTAAATCTGGGGATGGAGACCCACTAGCCATCAGCAGGTATCTTACACTCTTCACTGTTTGCCATCAGTAGAGCACTGCATCTCCCCTCCCCTCCCTTAAAAAATAAATTCATTAGGAGTAGAGAGGGCTGGAAGGGATTCCCTGGATCATCAAATCCAATTCCCTGTTGCATCAATCACATCAGTTTTATCCTTTTCATAATCAAGCACCACTCTTAAATGTGCTCCTAAGGGAAGACAGTCCCAGAATCTCATTGCTTTAACTCGTAGATGCTTCTAATTTCCAGTCTATGCTTAGTCATGGCCCGTTTGTTAAACAGCAGGTAGCTGGCACAGCAGCAAGAAATTTAACACAGTTTTCTTAAAATAACCACCCAGAAATCCTAGCCACAAAAAAAAAAAAAAAAGCTGAGGTTGCAAAAGGGAACGCGCAAGGTCAGGTAATGATAATGGGGAGGCCCAAGCTCACACTTGCCTCTGCCGTGTAGTACAGACTTTACATAATCACCTGCCATTAATCTTGCATGATCCAGTTGAGGTACAAGGCAAAAGTACTCACAGAACAAAGGAACTTCTTTGCTATTCTTCTCCGTAATATTCATTCTGTCTCTTTTGCCAGGTATAACTAACCCTGAGCTAAACATTTGGCTATTTTTCCCATTCTTGGCAGGCTTTTCCATGCCATTCATTGCTTTACCATGCAAGCCTTTACCTGCACAGCATCTTTGAGAAGTCAGTGAGTTGCATTGGCCCATTTTACAGGTTAGGAAAGGAAGTGCAGAGCTCTCAGCCATACCAACTCATAGAGCTGCTGGGGCAACTTGCCTCCTCCAAAATGCCCCTGCTTTATTCAGTGCAGTCTGATTCACTCCAAACCTACCTCTACCATTACTACCCAACCAGAGGAAAGGGGCTGGTGCAGCAGTCTGCCTTGTGGCACACAGTGTGTGTCACACGTCATGGAAATGATGGGACACTCTAGACCGATGACTTGACAGTCTTATCTGGTTAGTTAATCAGAGTGACGATAAATGGATGGAGGGGGAGAAATAGATGAGTATAGGCAGAGATGCAAACCCACTGTGTTACCCATTGCAGCATCCATTTGTTGGATGCCCTCAGAGGGCAATGGCACACGGGGTCGTACACGCTTAGATCGGGTCCCAGCCACTCAGCATGACCAGAGTGACTAAGGAGGAGCGTTCACTTTGACAAAACCAGGTTTGCAACTAGGACACTAAAATCCCGTGTTTGCTTATTTAACTTGGCAGGTATTCAAGTGAAACAGGCATGGAGGGGAGGTGTCAGAGCTGATCTTGGTACCAGCGTGTGGGATTTTGACTTTCTATTTCAGTGCTCCTGTTAGGAAAAGAAACGCACTGAGAAACTCCCCCCCCTCATTTTTTTTTTTTTTCAACACTATTTAAATGTCATAAGAATCGTACAGTGCCCACCTTAACGTTCCTAAAAAATTAAAATATTTTATTAGTCGATAATCTGAAAATCATTACCGTGGTTACTATGAAAACCTGAAGCTCTCCAGAGGGAACGATGTCAGTGGGTCTAAAATGTATGCAAATATATTTCATTGCCATAAAGGTATGAGGGGTCAGAGAGGCAGCCCCCAGCCCCGGGGTGACAGGCTGTTAACGTGGGAGGGAACAAAGTGCATCTCACAGTGGGGAGGGAGAAAGCAGAACTCTTGGCTGGTTTTCCTGGAGTTTTGCGGGGTGAATGCCTGGGGTTGTGCCTGGCTGGTTTGGATGGTTTCAGAGGAAAGCGTTGATGCTGTTCCCACACGCCTCCCTCACGGTGAGGGTATGGAAGTGCTCCTGACGGCTCACCCCCATCACCAATGAGCCGCTCTGAACCTCTGGCCCCATCCTGCTAACACAGACGGGGGGGGTGCCTGTTCTCCTCGAGCTTCCACATGCCCCTGGTGCCCCTTTCCTCCTGCACATGACTCTGGATGTGTCCCTCGGAATAAGCGATGCCTAATGCAGGGCAGGCAGGAGACAGCTGCATCCAGCTCTGAGGAAGCAGCCCATGCCCAGGAGAGACTGGGTGACAAAGTGGCCCCTGCTTTGGCTGGGTGACACCAGACACTCCCAGAGCGGTGGCCCCTGAGCTGGTCCCTTGCCCCACCAGTGGGGAGCCAGTGGGTTTCTGCTGGTTACTCCTCACTGGCTTGGGCAAGTGTTAGAGGGTTCAAAGATTAATTACCATTTAACCAGCTGTATTTCCATCTCTGCAGAAGGCTACAGTGGAAAAGACAGAAGTACTGGGATAATTTACCCTGGTATGACACAGCAGATTACCCTGTACTTACAAGGTCACCAGTTACCATGTAATTAGACCTCCAATGCAGGGAAGTCCGCAGTAGGTTTCCAAACCACTCTTCTTCCTGGTGTCAGAGAAACAGAGGGATGGCAGCAAAGTGCAGACTGAAACCTCATTAGGTGCATTTAAAGCTGTTAAATTGTTTAAAATTCAAGCGGGGGGATACGCAATGAGAGGGCAGCAGGGCCACCTGTACCTGTCAGTGAGAGGGAGGAAAATAAACCAGAGCAGTTTGTCTAGGAAATGCAGGAAAGCCAAAAGAGAAAGGAGGGCTTAGAGGGAGCCACGTGTGCTGGGAGGCTGCAGGCTGAACGGCAGCAATGGCCGCTGCTCTTCAAGCTTCAGCAGGGAGAGCTTCGCCAGTGGCGGAGGACTCTGCTAAGCCACAGAGCTGCACGGCCGCTGGGTCCTGCCCCATGGGATGGTGTCCACAGGGCCATGTGGGATGCAGCAGTGGGGATGCCCCGTGGGTCAGGACGAGGGGTGGGTGGCGGGACACCCCACCCGTGCCTGCTGCCTCCCTGCCTCTTGCTCCGCATTGCTCTCCTCTGTTTTTCACACACATCCAAAGCAAACACCTACTCATGGAGCATTTTGGAGAATGAGAACTGCCTTTGATTATCCAGCACAAGTTCCAGTAGCAGCTCATCGCACCTCTCGGGTGGGTAATAAAGCACCGAGCCAGTTCTGATCAATATACGGCAAGTACCGCTGTAGAGTGAGATTGTGCCCGCCCCAGACCACTTTGCGTTTTGTCTTTATAAACCCTGTCCTCTTCGAACCAAGCACAGTCCCTTGTGGGGTGGCAGCTCCCAAGCAAGCTTGTGGCTTTCAGTGTACCAGTGAAACAAATGCTCTTCTGAAGCCGTCCATGTAAAGAACCCAAGTCAAAGAGCAAAGGATGTGCCTCTACAGCAATCATTATTTTAAATACTCTCTTATTACACAGCCACGTGTCCTTGGCTCCGCCCCACAAAGGTTATCCATAAGGTCGACAGTGTCTGGAGAGGTGCAGCAAAAACAAAGACAGTGTGAAGCAATTGATTGCTGAGGACAGAAAGAGCTGTATGTAAATAGTTTGTCTAAAGAATGACCAGAGCTACCTGATTGCAAATATTTACAAAGTTGCGAGCTTGAAGGTTAGAAAACGTTGAGAGAAGTATATAGAAGTTAGCACAGGGATAAGGCAGTGAGGATGAGGCTGGGGAAAATCAGTGTGGCATGCAGGAAATTTCCATCACGTAGGCAAGATTTGCTTGTGATGTCCTGAGGGAGGCTGTGGGTTGCCCACTGGGATATATGGATTGGCACCCATCAATACCTTAGCAAATCCTTTAGAGCCCTCTCTCACAACGGAAAGAGGGCAGAATGAAATTAAATAGGGGTTTTTTTTCAGCTCTACTCTTTGGGCTGTAAAGCTGTTTCATACGCAGACATATGTGTCGTTGCCTGTGCATGCTGCATACACACACCTAACGCTCTTGGGCTAGGGCAGCTCGTCCCGAGGCGTTGAAACCATCCAAGGCTTTAAGCCCGGCATTTGTAGTCACATTTCTCCTTGAAGTAAATGCTCCAACAATGATATAATTGAGGACTGTCCTGTCTGCTCAGCATATGTCTGCAGGGGTCATTCATCCTCTCAGACACTGCAGAACATTAGTGGTTTCTTTAGACTCACTTTCTCCTTCCATCCTTCCTCTTGTGGCTAACCCTAATGGAGAGGTGGTGGCTAGAGACTCCTCCAGGAAAACTCTCCTGGTTTGGAGAGCTGACCATCTAGCAGCAGATCTGTATTACGGCAAAACCAGTCAGATGTGTCCTACCGGGTACTGGGTTTGTGAAATGGTCCCAGTGGGGCTCACTGGGGTGAGGCTGGGGCTCACTGGGTCTGGCTGTCTGAGGGGAAGGGAGCAGAAGGCACCTAGCGATATCTGTGATGGCAGCTTAGTGCTCGAGGGCTGTAATGGCATCTAGGAACCAGGTTCCTGTGTTTGTGAATTTGCTTATTTATTTACACTCCCAGCTAAAGAAATAGGGAGGAAGAATTTTAACACAGTGGTTAAAATGCATGGGACGCCAGCAAGTCTGTCCTACTCAAGGGCATCTGGAAAACTTGATAAAGAACAGAGGAAACTTCAGTGCACAGAAAGTCTCAGATGGGAAAATGGAGTAGAAGAGGATGCAATGCTTGATTCCTTCAAATTTTCAAATTCAGCTTGTTTGCCAGCAGAATCCTGCAGCCAAACCCCAGCCTCACCTTCTGCACGTGCCACCATTTTGGCTATGGCTGGTTTTAGTTCTGCCACTTCCCAGTGCTGCTGCTAGTCTCCCATCACAGCTGAGCTCAGACGAGTGCAGTCGCTCTCTTCTCCCGTACCTGTCCCTCTTTGGCTGTTGTCACCATCTACAGCCTGTCCTCTACGTGCCACACCACCTTTTGACAGGGATGCTTCAGGCAGGCATGGGAAGGGCATGTCCAGGACAACATCCCCTATTTTAGGTCTCGGGAAGTTTAGCCATTAGCGTCATATATTCAATGTGTGTCTCTACAGTGGCTTAACTCGTGGGGAGGTTGGTTGGGGTTTGCCTCTGCCGTGAAATGCAGCTTCCCATTCAACAGTGCTAGAGCTGGCACAGCTTTCCCACCAGCACTGATGAGTTTAATCACATCATTAGTAGGTGTGACACTGCAGCCTCCGATGATGAGCTCTTTGTTTTAACACGGCTTGCAAAGCGTTTGTCTGAGATGCCATCTGTGCCTGGACTACCTTCATTAGGACAGAAAGTGTATGCATCTTCTGAAGTTGTTCTATAATTCTGTGATGTTTCCCTGCTGAGAAACCACTGTTCAACTGGAGGGTTAGAACTTGTACCTGAAGGAAAGCACCGTCACCCAAAATGCTTAAACAGGCCAAATACGCCATTAGGAAGCGCACCATTGGGAACCATCCTCAATCGGCCTGCAGGAAACTGCCTAGAAGGAACGATCCAGCTATTTTATTGCTGAAAGTTTTTCATCTTGGTAAAGCATTGAGGCCCCATCCTCTCATCTAAAGTACTGTAAGTTTTCAGGAAAGCAAGGAACAGATTTCTATTTTTGTACCTCCGTACTATGACTGCACATAGCAGCCTCTGGTTTGCCTGCCCAGTGTTTACATACAAAAGTACTATTAAGATTTGTGGGTGCAGATCTGAGCATCTAACCTTCCCCCTTAAAAACTCCCTACTCAGCTATATATTTCTATAGGTGCCCCCGGATCAGCCAACAGGCAGCATGCTCTCAGTGTTTCGCTGCTACTTAACGAGATTCACAAATGACAAACCAGGCGGGAGCTGCCAGATCATGGTCCAGCTGCATGTAAAGAAAGGGACTGCTTCTATAGGGAGTTCCCATACCCTGCGTTGTACTAAATTGCCGTCTGTATGCTGCCAGGCCTATGCTCAGTGAATATGACATTAACAAGAAATAGATTTCCAAACAATCCAGCCTAATGAATTTTGAATATTATTATGATTAATGCCAAGGCAGTTGAACTGATTATCCACCATCCAGAAGTTAAGTAATGGAGCCTTATCTAAATCATGTATAGTCGTCAGTCAGGAATGGCTCTGGCTGCAGACAAGGACGGAGCGTTATTGGTTACCCAGAGGGGAGTCACTGTCAGGACAGAGAGGGACGATGGAAGGGGAGATTATGAGATACTGATCTGAAAGCATTTTAGCATAGAGTGATCGCACATGCAAGTGCTTTATTGGTCCTATTTCCTAAGCTGTATTTCTCAGGCCATTTTGAGACTTTGCTCTTATATCACCAGGTTAAGAATTATTGCTCAAATCTTCTTCTTACTTTCTGAAGCCAGAAACTGAGCTGATTTTCATTCTCTGCATCGCCAAAAGAGCAGAATGCTGATGGACATGTTTCTTGCATCATGATGGTTTAACTTAGCCTCTATCTGATTAGCTTTTGAGCTATTAAACACTTATTTTAGTATTACCAACTCACTGCAAAATGATAATGCAGATCAGTCATGGACAATTTCTGTTGGCACATGCAGTCTTTGCAGACTACAGATTCCCTTTGAAGCTGGAACCAGCTGACAGCTGTGCTGTTTTGTGGGTATTGCATGTCTCTGAGCAGGCCTGTCCTAAAAAAGGGTAGTGTGGTGGCAAGGGTCTCCAGCCTGGTGGAGACAAATTGCTAAATCCATACAGTGCCTGACAAACTATCTGATGGCTGTAGTTTGAATGGGTTTAATGGCCTTCCCAGGCTCTGCTGTTATCTGGGCAGTGACCAGGAGAAAGGTGGCTTAGTTGGTAGCTTTTGAACAGCCTAGATGTGGTGCTCATGTGGTGGCTGTGGTGCAGAAGACCGCAGAGGCCACCATCTGCATGCACGCCTCTGCACCACAGCTTCCCAGTACCAACCCACAGCCAAGCAGTGGGACTCCTGGGAAGCCACTGGGTCTCCCACCACTGAATCCTTCCCCAGTACTACCACTTTCCTCTGCTGTCTGAGATCCTAGTGTGCGTTGTCCTCATTCTGGGACACAAGAAGCTTTCAGCAAGTGGCCTAGGGGATCAGGAGGCTGGTCACCTCTCCTTCACCTAGGAAGGCTCTAGCAGCACCTGTTAGGACAGGAGTTTAGGACCTGCTAGGACCTGGTGGTGGCCTCACTGACCGCTTCACTAGGTGCCACGTCTCCCCAGCTGAATGAGGCATGGCTGGGATTCCTCACAGTTTATGTCCCAGTGTTGGAGATCATGGATTTTGGAGCATTTACTTATATGAAAAAGAGAAACTGGCCTTTTTTCCTCTGCAGGCTAGTTGTGCAGCCCTTTCCTAGCAGTGGCTGCTGCTGCTTTGAGTTCTGGGAAGAAAAGAGAAGGGGTGAACTGTGGTAAGGAGCACACCGAATAGATTACTGGCAAACATAATTAAAAATATACGTGCGATTACTCCTCTGTTTTCCTTTTCTTAACCATCCTCTGCATTACCTCTGGCATTTTTAGATGGCAGATAATATAACTGAGAGGACTCTTGGGTACAGGCAGCTCTTAGAACAGCAGTGATTTATCTCAGGCCGTTTTGAGGTAGCAGAATTTACCTCTAGCTACAGCCACCCCTCCATGTCTGCCCCCCCTCATTTGCATAAGTAATTGGCAGCTTGTTAATAGCTCATTAGGAATGCTGAAAACCGTGGGATTAACACACACTCAGTGGAGCAGAGATGAGGGGAAGGGGGAGAAAGGCCGCTGTCCCTGCTTGCAAATTACACCGCTTGATTCAACGTGATTCAGAATTACAGGTCATAAAGCAACTAGATTGTTAAATGAAGTAAGGAAAAACAATGTCAATGGCAGGCTTTATTTTTAGACTCATGTTTAAACACAGTATGTGCATCTGGGGGGAACAAACAGTCCCTCGCCAAACAGTCCTATTGACAGCAGGAAGGTCTCACCCCCTTCTCAGTAGCGCGTTAACCCTGCTCTTTCCTGCTCCTGAGCAAGTCCATCTGGCTCCTTACATCACCTCACGACAGGGACATTTGGTTCCTTTCCCCGTGCTCTCTCTGGGTAAGTCCAACCCTCTCCCCTCCGGCAGCAGGTTACCTGCATCTCCCCTGCTTTGGGCAAGGCTGGGACATCCAGAGCAGCTCCATGCAAGCAAGAGAAACAGCTACAGGGTGCTTTGTGTGTTCTGTAAATCTCCAAAAATCCTCTGTGATCCCTTGCAAACTGCTGTGAGATGTCTTCAGTCACTGGCACACAGGGGAGCAGCAAGCCCCATGCTGCGGCACCGCCAGAGCCTGCAGCGGAGGAGATGGTTAGGTGCAGAGAGGGAGGATTAAGAGAGGATCATATCTGCCATTCCCAGAAAGTGGAGCAGACACATGCAGAGTGCTGCATGTGAAGACACAGTAAGTCAAGTGAGTCAAAATGTGTGGAAGAAGCTTTTGGGGTTTTTTTTGACTGGTTTTAAACTCACATTCAGTACTGGCTGTGACAGCAGGGACAGCAAAAGCACAAGACCTGAAGGCAAGGACAGAGCTACGCTGAGGAGTTGGCACTGACGGATTTTGAATCACTTAGAAGAAGCTCAGCCTGGGGATGGTACGGCCATAAGACATGATGCCTTTAAGTCAGGAGAACACCTTGGGGATATTTTGAGGCCAGAGTAATTCCAGCAATGGAGCAGTCTCAGATATAGCTTGCACCCTTCTTTCTGGGTAAACTGAAAGGAAATTACAAGCAAAGTATTTGGGAATCGCATCCAGTCACAACTTGCACTTAAATTCAGCTACTTGTGATGTAAACTACTTGGGTACTTAAGAGCCTGGTAAGGTGACAGTTAGAACTATGAAATGTGGGACAGCTAAGGTTCAGCAAAGCTCAGGTCTGTCTGGCATGTCAGAGTTAATCCCTCTGTGGTCGCCACGCCATCTGAAGGCGACACTCTGCTTTGCAAAAGGTGCCCAGGAATCTGTCAGGATTCACACAGGCAAAATACTGGTGCATCTGATAGAGAAATGTCTCTCAGTGCTGCTGGATCCAGCGCTGAAGGCAGGGAAGGAGTATCTCCTCCTGGAGACCCAGCTAGGAGCACGTACTGCCCTTTGCCTCACCCCCGAGAAGACACCTTCGCATGCCCCAACCTGATCTGACAAACTTCGACTCACAAAGGCATGATCTATAGAAGTTTTGTTTGTTTTTCTCCAAGAGCTCAACTCAGACAAGCAGAGAAGCTTTTGCTGCTTCTTGCTTGCATGGCTTTTTTTTTCTCCTTGCGTCCTCTTGGGTGACCACCTGTGGCTCTTATTCATACAAAGCTGTCCAGAACTGCTGAATAACACATCCTGCCCACAGCAGGAATCAATGTGGCCTGATGGGGACGTACATCTGGCTGCTGGGGGAAGGCTCAGAGCTAAGTATCTTCCAGTGATCACCCAGCTCGTAGAACAGAGGTCTAAAGGACATATGTCCTGCGCAGCCTAGCCTGGGATGACAGCCAGGTCTGCAATTAAAGAAGATCCCAGGTCATCCCTACCTACAGCAGCAGGAACAGAGACAGCAATTGGAGAATGTGTGTCTTATCACCAGGTCAACTGGATTGGGTATTGAGTAGATTTTCCTGGAGAGAAATGGTGCCAAGGTCTCTACTACTGCTATGTGATTCTGTACAAACTCCAGCTTCTTGCACACAACAGGGAACTTCAAATAACGCTGCACCATATGAAGACAGCAGGAGCAGAGCCTCCATGAAGTATGCCAGAAACAGGAAGAAACCTGTCAAATGACCTTGGAAAGCAAATGTCAAATGACCAAGGAAAACAAAAAGTGCTGATTTATTTTTTATTTTATTTCAAAGTTGGGAAGAAAACTGCACAGAAAGAAAAAAAAACAGCCTTAAAGTATGCCAGAGACCAAATTCCATTCTTAGCGGTGCTCCATGAAGCAACCTTCAGCTGGAAGCACAGAGCTAGTTGGGGTTACTCTGAATGCTACAGCCCTGGAGCTAGCATGTGAGCCAGGAGGGGGAAAACAGGGCTGCTCACCAAGAGCTGCCTTTAATGTGTTAGGATGTGGATTCCCACCAGTCCAAAGTTCTCATGAGGGTTTTTCAGCCCTACTCTGGTTTTGATTTTCATGGTATCTCTGTTAGTGGCCCAAACTGTGGATATATTGCACAGACTTCGCTGAACACTGCTGCTGCACAACCTGCTGCTGTACTGTTGAAGTCTTTGGGGGATAACATGTCATCTTTTCCCTTCCTAATCAGCTGGATGTCATTCAGAAAGCTGGGACAAGGAGAAATTTTCCCTAGACACCAGCTTTCCTTGCTAGCAGACAAACCTCAAACCTTATAATACTACTTGTACATAGCACTTATATAGCTTTACATCGTCAAAGTGCTGTACTAGCATTAAGTAATTATCTCTCTCCCTAATGGCCATTAACGCTGGCCTTTCATGAACCTCCCCCAGCTCCCTGAGGTTCATATCTAATACAGCAATAAGCTGCTCAAAGGGAGGGGCTCGTTATCTTGCAAGTCTATGGGCCTGGATGTGTAATGAGGCTTTAGAGCAGAGGCCACGTGCCCTGGAGTATCAGAAACATGTGGCTGTAGACCTGGTCATGCACTTGGGAGTATCCATTAGAAAGGGATGGAAATGAGTAGGTGATACTGTGAAATGGAGACAGAAGAAGGAATCTTTGGCCACTCAGAGGATATGCACTGATTTCTCTATTTATTACCAGGATAGTACTGCAAACTGAAAGAGCAAAGCAGTGGGAATAACATGTCAACGTGGGCACGGGGAGTTGATCTAGGGAGAGAAAGTTAGAGAGCTCAAAATGTCAAGCAAAGCTAGACAGCCATGGCAATGGGATAAAGAGGCCAGTCTGCAGGTCTATGAAGCATTAAAATAACAAGGAGAAAGGGCAAGCTTGGCAGCATCATAGGATTTAAAGGGAGGAAAAGAAGAGGATTTACATTTTTTACCTTATTTGCTTGAAAGCAAATCCCTCTTGTGGGAGTGTCTCCAGGGGAGCTGTTGCAATGCTACTGTTTGAGGACATTTCACCCTTAGGGGCCTTAGAAGATGAACTTGCAGGGTGGCTGGGCTCCCCCATCCCTGGCTCCCAATGGGACTGGAGGAAGGTGGAGTGGAAGGATGACATGACTGTGTTAGAAAGGACTCCGAAGTAGCATGCTCCTGACAGGCATCAGTCCTGCATGGTCACTTAGTTCTGAAACCTGCCAGGCCCAGCTCTGAGCAAAAAGGGGCTTGACTGAAGCAAACCTTCAGCTTCTGTCTGAAGACCTGCTAACGAGTCTTTCCAGAGCCAAGGACATGCCATGTAAACTGGCTTTGCAAAAGAAAAAAAAAACAGCATACTTTTTTTTTTTTTTTAGCCTGATTTAATAGCATCATTTTGCTTTTAAGCTTTTGGCAATGGCTGGTCCTGTAAAAGAAGTATGTAGCCATGGGAATCACGTGCAAGTCTACACCAGCGTAACACAGATCACAGCCACTACATGTTATGCAAAGGATTTCTGTCACCCTGGACACAGTCTGCTTCCTATGGCATCAGTAGCACAATCCCTCTGTGCTCAGCTCTAAATCATTTTGCTACATCAGCAAATAACAGGGTACAGCTGACTGCAGACCAGGAAGACTCGACTTAGTGTTTACTCACTATACAGCTTCAGAGCAGGGCCTCTCCCTGCCTTCCCGCATTTGTTCTCTCATCTGTGAAATGGGAATTTTAATCCTAGTCAGTTTGTGAGGTGAGCAGTAAGGGATAGTTGAACGTGATGCTTTAAAATGGAATAGTCAGCCTGACATCTGAGGCTAGACATCCGAGTCATTTTATGGTACAGTTTAATGGATGACTGTTCTGCTTAGAGTTAGCTCATAGGTGCCAGACAACATTTGCTCTTAAAAATGTAGCATCTTGTTCAAGATGTTAAGAATACCTCTGCAAAGAATACCTCCTTACCTATGAGCATAGCTGAGCCATATTATGGAATCCATACATTTCTGGGCATTGCTTGGGGTTCCTCCCCCCCCACCCCCATTAATTTGATTATGATTATTACTAGATTAATTTTTAGTAAAAGGTATGTGACACACGACATACAGGGCTGAGAGGAATGCTTTGGCAGACCCTGGACTCCACATCCTTGGGACAACTGTTGACTGTGTATGTCGCTTTACTGGCAGCTCTTCACCAGGATGTGTCTAGAGGAGACCAAAGACCTTGACTTTATTTTAGCTTTTTAGAACTGGGATGGGACTGCTGGCTTCTCTGCTCTGCTTTCAGGGCCAGATCCTCAAGTGGTGTAAATCAGGGCCCTCCCAGTCAAGCAATACTGCTGTAATGCTGTTTGTGTAAGCTGAGGACCTGGTTCAGATATTCTGAACTGCCATAAGACCTATTCAAAAGGGAGTTAAAGTGTGCTCAATACATTGTACTACCTGTAATCCCAAATGATCTTGCAAGATTCAGGATACTGCAAATGTAGAGAGCTTTGCAATATGTAATCATTTGGAGATTGCTGGAAAACTGAAGAGTTAGTGCTGCTTAAAGGAGAACAAAATAAGCATTAGCACAAAACAGTTTTTGCAACAATCAAGTTTGATGTATGTCCTGTTCTGTCGATAACATTTCCTCAGAGCCCTTCACAAGAAGGGAAAGCAACTTGTAAAAGCTGGAAATGCAGGAAAGAGCTAGAATTGTAGCCAGGGTTTCAAAGGAACAAAGAAAGAAAAGCATATTTCCATTTCCATTATGGGAGAACGTTCTTGGGAGTTCAGAGCAGCAAGCTGAGAACACGCCAGCCAAGCCATCTCTAAATGGAGGCTGCAATGAGCTTTTTTCCTCCATGCATCACAGTTCTGAGCACCTCTGCACTCAGGAAAGAAAGATGTGCCTGAGAACTTTAAANGGCTGATTCAGAGTTAGAAAAAGGGCTGGTTTGGAGACCTCTGAGTCACTGCAAGCCCGGGTCCAGATTCTGTCAAACCCCAGAGAAGTCTGACTCGCACCCTCCGTGCAGAAAGCCCACTGAGCATCATTCCCATTTCACACCCTGTTCCAACACACCTCCCCAGCACTGTCCCTCTTGCTTCCAGGCACTGCAGTGTGTCTCTGTGCTGACCCTTCCCCACGCTACGTCTGCTTTCATCAGGCAAAGAAATCTGTGGGAGCTTGGGAAAACTGGCAACTCAGAGGAGAGCTTTTGTTTGTACAAGGAATGTTTTCTTCCAAGCAAGCACAACAATCTCATTATTTTAAATAGCCACACATATGCTGGAAACCCAGATACCAGATACCTTCTGCCCTGATCCGTCATAGGACCAGAGAGGTTTCTGCCTGTTTGATTCAGTCGCAGTGCTACAAAGTTATTAGCACCTGTTTTTTTTGGTGTCCATAATGAGACAAGCAGTTTTCCAAGCAGCACCACAAAAGCACTCTTTCTCATCATCACTAAAACCTCGGACACTTTACCCTCAGCAGAAACAAGTGCTGGAGACGTGCAGCCATGCTGCTTCCAGCGCCGGCTGGTCTTATCAATTAGCTGTTTCCCCACAGATGGTGCTTCTTATGTAGAAGGACAGAACAGAAAAAACTTGTCCTGCTCAGAGACACTTGGTTAGAAATCTCTAGTGAATCTGAAGGTAAACCTATCTGCTTTCAAACCATTGGCATGTATCTACTTTCTCTATTCATCTGCCTGAGAGAAGGGTAGACCCTGGCAGAGAAGGCACCTTTCCCTGGCTTGGCATACCCCAACTGGACTTCGTCCATGGGCTCCTCCATTTCCAAACTCCCCAACAGGGCTGGCTTTCCTGCCTCCGTTAAATGCTGAGCATACCCCTGCCTGTTCTTTACAAACAGACCGCCTTTTTGCAGTGTGGTCCTGCAGTCATTTACATATTCAAAGCACTCTCTGAAAAGGCCTGTAACACAGTTTTATGAGCACAAAATCTTTCATGCAATTAGGTGATGTGTGGATGCCTGTGCATCGCTTTCAGAAAACCTTACCAAAGAGGGGGACAAACCTCACGCCATGTTTCTGGAGGGCGCCGCAGAGCACTGAGGCCCTGCAAAACTCAGCACAATACTTTGCTGAACACTGTTTCTTGCTTTTCCTTCTGCTTTATCAGACAGTAAGGTTGGAGTATGCTCTTGGCATTTTGTCATTTGATTTCCTTACAAGCCCATTTTGGGAGGAGAGGACATCATTTATCTTGATACATTTCACTCCCTAGCTATCATGTTAACCAGGTGGGACTGGCAGGCAAGCCCATGGGCAGTCGGGGAGGCAGTAGCCAGCCCAGCTTTTTTGTGTTCATGTAGCACACAGGGAGGCCCTGAGCTTGTCCACGTCAGGGCTGACCCCTTCCTCAGGGCTCTCCTCACTCAGATTTCCTTGTGCCTTTGCCCTCACCCAGGTTGGAGGACACACCATGCTGCCTATCCGCTGGATGCCTCCGGAGAGCATCATGTACAGGAAGTTCACAACAGAGAGCGACGTCTGGAGCTTTGGGGTGATCCTCTGGGAGATCTTCACGTACGGGAAGCAGCCCTGGTTTCAGCTCTCAAACACAGAGGTACAAGAGTACTGAGACACCTCAGCTGGAAACTGTACTTTTTACCATCTCTCCTTTCCAGACACTTGCAAAACTGTTCGTACATAGGTGGTGCTCTCCTCGGCACCTGCAATAGTTCCTCACTATGTCCTTTTTCAGGCACAGAGATAAAACGCTTCACCATGGGAGAGGTGTCATTATCTCTGTTTAAGAGCTGGGAAAACTGAGGCACAGGGGAATCAATGGGCTCTGTCAAAGCCATATACTGGCTTGTCCTCAGTCTCTCCCTTCTAAGTTCCTGACATACCACATCTGATAAACTCTCGGAGTGCTGCCAGAACTGGGGACACCTCAATTACTGTTGGGATCTAAGTTATTGTCATGCCCTGCATTCTCTCTCTTCTGTTCCTCCTTACTTTATAGCTGAGGCTCTTACTGCAATCTTCAGTTTATGAGAGAGTGTTTAAAGCCTGTTATATAGCATGTGGCATGTTTCTGTGGGGCTTTTTCCCATATGGATATCTATTACATGGTTTGCCCCAGTTCATTGAGCGTGGGACCTAAGGAGCTGGTTCATCCTTGTTATTTCTTTGAATAGCAAAAGTTGCAGCCCATCAGTGTAGGGCTGTATTGTAAAAATGTTGAGGGAAGGCTGGCTGGGATTAGCAGAGTGTCAGAGCTGAGGTTTGAGGCACGTCAGCAGAAATGCATTGGAAGATTTTTGCTCAGGCTAGCAGGGGGTATTATAGAAGGGGAACAAGATGCATTGACATAGCAGTGTGTGGGAACCTTGCACATTTTTATCCTACTGTGTATCTAATGGATTTCAGAAATTTCACCTTTTGTAATGAGAAATGTGCATTTTCTGCTTTCTGGATACAGATCCCTTAATTAAGTGAGTTGCAGAGATGGCAAATCCAAGGTGTGCTTTACAGCTCTAATACTTGCCCATTCGTGTGCTCAATGGGGCCTGACTGTATATCCCAAAGTAGCACACGCAAACATTTTAGAGACACAAACAATGGAATAGACAGCGACAGAAGTTATTTGTCATGCTATTTAACGAGCTGCTCTTGCATTCCCTGGGAGGGTAAATACAAACACACACAAATGAGCACACGTAGCTTGTACATGGGTGATAGGCACGCTGGAATATGACAGCTCGGCTGCCCCCATGCTTTCTGCCTCAGTTTCCTTTGCAGGGCGCTAGGACTGGGAGAAGTCAGCCCTAACCTTGAGGGAGGAGGGCTGATTAAAATCTGCACAGATACAGCTGTATTGGCTTTGCTGCCATCCCTGGAAAAATCTTATCTTTTTCTTTCCTATTGTTGTACCCACTTCTTTCTGAGAGCTGAGGACTCTCACCCCAGACCACACCATCCTGGTGGGAGGGAGCTGCCTTAGCTCTCATCTGGCTCCTTTTTTGCAATTTGTGGAGAGGTGGGCAGAACGTGAGTGGCTGCAGGAGACTGACAGCTCCACCAGCGCCTGGATGGTGAGGCATGAGAGCAAGTCTCGGCAGCAGCAGCCTGGCCGCAGAGGTAGAGTCCCATGGAGAGGCAAGTTCAATGGGTCTGTACGAGGCTCCAGGCTGCTGGGACTGGACCATGATCAATCCCAGGCTGGTCGAGCACCGCTGCTGCTGGGTGTGGATATTATCAAGGCTGGGATGCCCCCTCCCTCCTGTGGCATTCATGTGGCCTCATACGCCAGGGCACTTTTAGCAGATTTGTTCAAGGCTGGAAGAGACCTTGCCTGAGCAGAGGGATAAGACCGGGCACTGCCCTTCTAAAAGCCTCAGCCAGTCCATTAACTTCTGTCTATGCCCTTTCTTGCTCCAGAGAGAAAGGACCCACCACAGGGCTCCTGTGCATGTCCAGGATGTCCTGTCAGAAACCATAACTCACCTCCTCCCACAGGTCACAGCTGCCGGCAGCTTTATGGCGATTCAGCCTTCTCCGCATGCTGTGTCTTCCTCTCCCTGCTTTCAGCAGGTCCTAATCTCTCCCCTCTGTATTTATATGCAAACAGCAAAGTGATAAGTATCGGTTGAGCTGCGTGGCAGGCCCATTACTATTCATAAATGATAAATTCCAAACACCCCTTGCTGGGTGGCTTCCCTCAACACGCTGCTTGGGATCTCTGTTTATCTGCAGAGCGTGGCAGGTCACTCTCACGCTGCAGTGCTGGGACTCATCAACTCCAACCAAGGAGGCCAGTCAGTAATAGCAGCTCTCTGACAAATCATACCCTGCTTCCCTTTGCATCCATTCCTCAGGTGAACAAAATACAAACAGACACTTCGGGGAGTCCTTTCCAATGGCATCCCTCTGAAGAGACTTTAATGCTGGCCAAGAGCTCACATTTCTCTCATTAGCAGCGCTGACCTGACCCAGAACAGAGTGTTAGCACTGCAAATTTTTTTCTCCATCACAGATGTGATTTGAGATGAAATTTCAGTCTTTCAGCTGCTTTTCTATGTCAAAATGAGACAAAGCTGCCCTTGGAGATGAAGGTAGGAAAAGATGCTCTGAACTCTCCCTTGTAGGACTCTCCTGGACTTTGCAATGGGAAGGAATCTTGATTTTCAGGGAAATAAAATATATAATTTCAGCTGTGCAAAATATTACTTTAGTTTGGGGAATGTAAGGCTTTTTTTTCCTTCATCAACTAGCAGGAAAAACTGACATCATAAATTAAAACCTTGTTTCATTTGCTAGTGACCTCCTGCTTGGAGTGAGCATTGAGGTAGGTAGGTGTCAAAGAGGAAGGGTTTTTGGGAACTGCAAGACTGCAGCTGGAGACAAACTTTTCACTGTAAAATTATCATTAACAACACACAAACAGGTGAGCGCTGAGGATCTGCAGACCTCTTGGCTTCTCAGCACTCCCATTCACTAAACAGTACCACATCAGCCAAGAAGTAGCTGGGACAGGACATCCTCCAGAAACTGCCCAATTCAGTGTCGCTCTTTTTTCTTTCTTTCAGGTCATTGAGTGCATTACCCAAGGCCGAGTTTTGGAAAGGCCTCGAGTCTGCCCCAAGGAGGTTTATGACATCATGTTGGGCTGCTGGCAGAGAGAACCTCAGCAACGGCTCAACATCAAGGAGATCTACAAGATCCTTCATGCTCTGGGCAAGGCCACACCAATCTACCTGGACATCCTTGGCTAGCAGTGGCCGCTTGTAAAACGTCCCTGCTCCTTCCTTCCGTCCTTCCTTCCCTCTCCCCCTCCCGAGTCCTTTGCCCCTCAGATCCCAAGCAAACATNAAAAAAAAAAAAAAAAACGAAACAAAAAGCAAACCAACAAAAATCCCACAAAACAACAACCTGTAAGGCAGTTTGGCTTATATATATTTATAGATATCTCTCTATATATAACTTCCACACCAATACAGAAAGAAGCTGCTGTTACAGAAAAATATAAGACTTTAAAAAAAAAAAAGAAACAAAAAAGGGAGAAAAAAGTATTTAAAAAGANAAAAAAAAAAAAAAAGAAAGAAAGGAGAAGGTATCTTTCCCCCGAGCAATGAAGCAGTGAATTGTAACCCTGCTGTGAGTATGGTTCGGGCTGCTGGGCAGGGCTCTAGACTGGCGACGGCAGCAATGCCATCCCGGGTAGGAGCCCCAGGAGGAAAGCCTTGCCCTGGTTGTATGATATGCACTGAATGTGTGAAATCAGTCCTCCCTTTTCGTCCTTGCCCCTCCTCCCTCCTTCCCAGCCCACAGGTGATGGGCACAAAGCCAGGGCAGTGCCCCTGGATGAACTCTCTTTTACCAACCCCTTCCCTCCCTCCCACTCAGTCCTTCCCCATCCCGCTCTGCCTTCCTGCCTTTTTCCTCCCTCCAACATTTCAGGAGACAATTTTTCTAATTTGCTGATTCTTAAATGTATAGACTCAAGGCTTTTGAACACACAGTCAAAGGATTGTGGCACCTACGGGTAAAACACACACCAGGAACCAGCCGCTCTCCCACAGACGGCGAGCTGGCTGGACCCAGACCTCCCTCCTGCCCCACACCGGGGCCGGGAGAGCAGCAGGACCCAAGCGGCTGTGCGAGGGAGTCGAGGGGGGCAGGTCCTGGAGACCCAGTCCCGAATCATCCCCAACCCACTGCAGTGTTCGAGACAGGAGTGCGGTTCACCCAGGGCACCCAGTGCAGGCGGCGACTTTGGGAGGAACAACCCCCCCGTCCCCACCTTGCCTTTTTCTCCCTCCCTTCCCTTTTGCCAGGGGCCATGGGGTTGTTCGCCCTCTCTCGGATGGCTGCACCAGGGCCAAACTGGTCTCTGGTGTAAACCTTCAGCAGACAGGGTTGGATCTCTGCTCCCCACATGGGGGGAAGGCTGCAGCGTGCAGACAGCTGGGAGCTTGCCTGTGTCCCAGTTGGGCATGCCTATGGGGTCAGCATAGCCCAACGCTCTTCCTCCCCATCCTCTTCCCTTCCCCATCCCTGCCCCATGCCTCAGCCCAAGCCTCAGGCACAAGCCAGCGGGGGACAGGGAGGGGGATGAGGCTTGTGAGATGGCTGGGAACCTACCAGCACCTGCCTGCGGCCCCCTTGCCATTCTCCTCACGTCCCCATCCCCTGAAAGGCTTGATGCATCTGCCTTTGAGCTGTTGTGAAATGCAGAGGCTGAAGAATAGCTCCACAGGCAGCCCTGGGAGGAGGGAGGGAAGGAGGGGAAGGTGCCTTCAGGAGCAGACGGCTCAGCGGATGGCCGCAGCGGCCAGCCTTGCATCTCAATGAGGAAAAAGGCCTGACAGGCAGTGACAGGGGGTGGTGGGGACAGCGAGGGAGAGACAGAAACATCCTCCCTATTGCCCATCTCCCTCAAGCAGGAAATAATCCTGACCTACGGAAAGGCTGAGTCAGATGCTGAATCCCATCCATCCAGACTGGGCTGAGAATAGAAAACCTTTCTGGGTCTTTTTTTTTTTTTTCATGTGGTTAATGGAGGATGAGGAGGAACCTCAGCTTGGCAGCTGCTCTCAGGAGACAGGGAGCGGGTGGCACAGCCATTGTCAAGGCAATTTTAAGAAGGCAACAACTGCCGGCACAAAAATAGCCTGCTCAGATGTGGCACTTGCCTGGAAGGGAATGCAGATGGGGGAAGAGGAGATGGAGAAGGGATCTTGGCTCCTTCCCCAAGGCCAGAGTCGTGTTCATTACCAGGATGCAAGGGGAGATAGGTGACTCTGGTTACAGCTGACTACTGAAAGGGAAGATTTTGCATCCTCTCCTCATCCCCCTTGTCTCTTGCCAATCTGTACCTCCCACCCATGGCTCTGGCATGATCTGGCTTATGTTTTCAGACAGGGGCAGGGGACACTGCTACAAGGAGGTTTGTGGTGGCAGCACTGGCCGAGGGTTTGTTCTGTGCTTATGTGAGAAGCAGTGCAAGCTTCAGGTGGGAGACGATGGGTGTAACCTTGCAGGAGTAGTGATGTAACCTTCCTCTGCATGTGAAAGAGATCTGGGCTAGTAGGACAGACCTGTGCCAATGGAGGCTGGACAGACTGCCACTGAACAGGCACCAGCAGCTCACAGCATGGACACCAAAGATGGCACGGTCAGGGACAAGGGTGTGGACTGGCTCCGGGAGTCTGCACACAGGAACAACACACGATGCCACCTCTCAATAGCAGGATCTTACTCCTTTGGCAGAAGACATCCAGTTTACCTCATCTGCCTACTCAGGTCCACCTTTAAAAGGGAAAAAGATTGGTTGAAGGGTTACGAGCCCTGACCTGGCTGCCTTTGTATGCAGGCTGCTTTGGCTAAAAGGACTGGAGAAGTGTGGGGGGGAAGTAATGGCTGTTAATTGCCCAGTGTCTCCAAAAGAAAATCCTTCCCTGAGGCTGCCTGTTTCTTACCCCAAATGGCTTCTTGCTCTTGTGGCTCCCAGATACTGTGCCAGATTGTGCAAGGCCACAATTTTGTCCACCCCTCTCTCGCTGTTATGCTCTCATTTAATTTTTGGTCAATATCACGGGCCTTTACACTATCAAATCACCTACAGACACTGTGTTCCCACAGTCCATGTGATTCCCCTGTCACCATTCTGCACAGCAGCTACATCCTCCTTTCCTTCTTTCTTTCCTCCTTCCCCTCCACGCCAGCACTGCCACCCTGTCCCTTCTGCCACCTCTTTGTATGGTCACAACAGCAAGGCGAGCTCAGGAGCTGAGCTCAGGAGCTGACCATGACACTGAGCCTTGGTGCTGCATGGTTAGGAATAAGTAGTCAATGAGAGGCGAGGACATGGGTCCCCAGAAGATGTGAAGTGGCTGAGACCAAGGTTCAGGCTGTCTGACTGCTTTACTGTTAGTCCCACCAAGTGCAGTGACTGCCTCAGAAAAAGGTCCTTTTGTCAAAGCTAATTGTGAACAATTGCTCAGAAGAGCAGGATAAGCTACAGTTCTGCAGTGTGACGTCTCCCTGGCTGCTGCCGCTGCTTTATGCCCCTTGGCCTGTTGATGCTGGATGGAGGTTTGTTGGGGGGGAGGAGGAGGTTGGTTTGTGTTGGAAGACATGATGAAAACTGTTGTGTCCTTTTTTGGCATGACGGTTTTGGAGGGGAAGAGGGAAGGCAGCTGTGCTGAGTTCCTGGTGAACACCCTGAGACCTCATTTCCAGAAGCACCTTCTCTGGACCAGATGCAGAGCTGCCCATCAGCATGGGTGATGGTGCTCTTCCCTGTAGGAAGACAGGCTCCGGGGTGGCCCTGCTGTGTGTGAGGGGTGGAAGAAGAGCAGATTTGGGGGGGAAACTCTCACAGAGTGCCATAAATCTGAGTGTGTCGACTGTTTGGAGGCAAAGAGAAATGAGTTCGTGCTGCTTCTCTATTTCCAGGAGAGATACTTCCCATTGCCCTGCCTCTACTAAAAGCAGAGAGCTATCCCTGCTGCCTGGGAACACTGACAGGTCTCACCCAGCTCTGGGGCAAGCCAGGCCTAATTCCAAGCATGGCCAGGCAGACATTCCCAGCACCCAGCCTCCTCCATCAGCATTTTTCTCAAGGGGCTTGTGAAACGGAGATGGGAGGAATGCTGGTCTGAGCCCTGCTGAGAAGGAGCCATGTGGTCTCCCCTGTCCCAGCTGCATACTGCTCCCTAAAAATTAAAATTGTTTGCACCAACTCAGTCACCCAAGGGTGTCAGTGAAATAATGCTTTCTTGCAGGTGAAGGTGCTATTTCAGTGCATGATACAGATGGCAATGCTGGGGCTGCAAACTGTGGGCAGCAAAGGTGGCTTCAGCCTTAGGGGCTCATCAGTGACCTGTCTTGTCCTCTCCAGCTGTCACTTTTCCTTCCACCCCAGTCTGTCAGGTTGCAAGATGAAAGCTGAAATGTAGCTAAGGGAAGACACGCAATGATCTGCCAGACTGAAAGTCCATCCCGTCTCCCACAAAGCTTGCCCATCTGGTCTTTCTAAATGTCCCTCAATGCATGTATTTTGGGGGTGAAAAAGAGCCTGGGCTGCCTCATTTCTGGCCTGTCCTTGGGTCCACAGGGTGTTGAATTGCAGACAGGTGACTCTGGGAACATGTGCTGCACAGCCAAATGTGAAAAATCTGGAATGCCTTTAGAGAAGCTGCTTGCTTGAGAGACATCGTTAGCTTTGAGCTGTCTGCTGGTCCCCAGGAGTGGGTGGAACAAGGTGAGAAAATATGTGGGGAAATAAAAAAGCCAAGGAAAGGGAAAGACTGGTTTTAGAAGGCAAGTATATTGGGTTGGGAAATCGGGACTGGTTTCAGGAGTGTGGCATAGAATTTTAAGTTGCACTGTGGATACAAGCAAAAAACAAAAGAAAATAGCAACATATTGGAGGTCTAGGAAAAGTTAGCTATAGCACTGGGCAAATACTGGTTTAAAAAGGAGACAGAAACTGATAAAAGCAAGGGACCAATTATGCAGGCAGAAAATAAAATCTCTAGGGTCTGTGCTTTTTGGTGATTTTTTTTTTTTTCTGTAAGAAAATACAACTAAAAGAAGGCCTGTAAAACTTACGTTTTTTCAGGGCCAGAGGCAGAAGTATACTACTATGTGAGTTATTTCCTTTCATGTGAAAGGCTCTTATTTCCCAGAACTCAAATGCATGAGTTTTCTTGAGTTCAGGATCTGGGTTGAAGAATGCAGACCTGGGTCACCGCAAACCCACGCAACCAGAAGTAGTTCCGAACACTTGATCAGCAGGCATTCACATGCCAGTCTGCATGGACACAGTATTTTTTCAGCATGCCATCTTAAGAAGGTTTTTTTTTAAATCTTTCTCATTTCCCCACCCCTTCAGGGAGTATCTACGTCCTTTGCCCAACTGTGACTCCCAATGGTTAATGAAAAGGCAGTGCAAGTAGCTGAATTTTTGGTGCATCATATGTCCATTTTTGCTTCCTGATCTGGCCAGGAATCAGCTGAACCACTACAGCCATGGCTCATATCCCATGTTTTCATAACAGCTGTGGGTGTGTTCTCTGGTTGTAAGGCAACGGTGAAGATAAGCAAGCTGAAGAAATGGGATCCTGGCTGTGATACCATGCTGTAGTGGCTCCTGTGATAGCTGGAAGGCTGTGAGCATCAACAGAGCTCCTCCGCTATGAGACTCAGCAGGCACAGGCATGCTTTGGCACAACCCAAAAGGCTTATTCTCCATTCAGATGCAGTGGCTTTCTAATGGATGGTAGGGTCATGGAGCCTTGGCATAACAGTGCTGCTAGTCTCCAAACGAGTACCAAAAATAGAAAGAGAGAAAATTCCCCTCTCAGCACTGCTTTCCAGGAATGGACAAACCTGCTTAATTCTAAGGTGCCTTCCCTACCCCAATGCATCTCTTAAATCTGTGTGCATTTAATTTTTCTTTAAGTAGCTGCTAAGTCTTAAAAAATCTTTTTCCCTTTGCAGCTCTCCTTGCAAGCAGGGATACTGAGTTCCAAGCCTGGAGTAAGTAGGTGTTTTCAAAACATCCATTCTGGCTGGCAGTGTCATAAATGGCACGGGCAGAGACATCAGTTGCTGCTCCAAGAGGAATGCAGGAGCATTCCGTCTCTCCTGTGCCCCTCATTCCCTTCCAGTACACTACTGAGCCATGGAACAGCTGCCTGAGAGAAGTGCTAGGAGTCCCATTGCTTGCAACTTTGAAAAACTGAACTGAGGAAAGAGATAAGAGGCTAAAGAGAAAGAAGGACACAATCTTACATCTTTCTTCAGGGGCTGAGCTAAGTAAGCTGATAGGTTGGTTTCATCTTGATGGCTTGAATTTCTCACAGACCCAATCTGACAGACTAAAGGAATGACCATTGGTTCTTCCTGCCTTCTGCTAGTCCCACAATTTTAGCATCTTCCCAAGGAGAAAGGAGGCACAATAAATCTAACCATTGCTTCCTTGCACCGTCAGGAGTTCTCTACGGGAACTGATCTCCCGCCCAGCACAAGTGACTGATCCTACAGCTGAAAACTTGAGGAGTTGTTCTGAGGGGGTGTTTAGCTGCTGAACTACTGGCTGCTTAGGACAAGGTCCCAGCAGGGAAGGACTGAAATACCTCTAAAGAAAATCATAGCTCTGGGAGGTCTGAATGTCTTCTTGCACGCTTTCTCTTGCTCTCTGCTGGCTTCCAACCTCCCCAATCTTTGCTGCTTGATACTTCGATAGCTGAGTTTCTGCATCCACTCCCTTTTCAGAGCACAGAAAGCTGGCGAAGCTGTTTGATTTCGATGTGGTAGGTGAGATAAGATTTTTCGCCCCTGCCCTCTTCTTTTTCTCCCAGTGTGGCTCCTGTCCTTGCAGTTCTCAGGACTTGACTAGCAGAGTTTTTAAATGAAGCAAAAGTCTTAATGTGAGGTGAATCCCAAGACCACAAACAGTTTGGACTTCAAACAGTGAGAAAATTGGCGCCGAATGATTCCGCACACAAAGCAGAAAACTTTCATTTCCTGCAGGCAGGATGGAATTGACTGTTATATTAAGACTTCAGAAGGAGCACTGCCCCGGAGTAATTTCACTGCTGTCAGGCAGTGTTGACATCTAGATTAACCTCTGTGCAGTGAATTTTACAGCAAAGCTCATTGTAATGCATGTGGGGTATCTCTTGTAAATCCCAGCTGAAGCCCATAGTGTCCCACCCTTCTGCACAGGAGAAAGGGTCAGGGAGCAGCCGCTATCATTTTTGACCCCAGCAGAGCATGACTCTAACCTCATCCAGGCCAGTTCTGCTGAAACTGATTTTCTACCATGCTAAAGTGACAGTAGCTCCAGCCTGGTTTGGTTTGTTCTCTTTTTTTTTTTTTTTTTTTTTTTAATTCCCCAAAGAGGTTTTCCTCACAAGGCTGACATTTTTTGCCAGTGACAAACAGCTCCCTTCATGTATCCACCCAGCAACACAGTCCTAATTAAAAGGCACTAGTTAACCACTGGCAATTAGCTGCTTGCACTGATTAACTCCAACACATACAATCCCCATACACAATGCTCTGATCAGACGTGATCCAGGACTAAATGGTAGACAAACTCCCAGCTGATGTGAGACGACGGCATCCAATCCTACCCACCAGCCCACAGGCACACTATTAACTCTGTCTACCAAACCAAAACTGCATGAATTAAAGGAATTCAGAGTTCACTCAGTGCAAATCAGAGGACATTGCAAAAGAAGTCTCTTGACTCCTGAACTCAGTGCTCCCGCTCTAAAGTTGGAAGTGTAGGCCAGACCCCAAACCCTGTAAGAGGGGTCTTACCCTTTTGCTGTAAGAGTAGGTCAAGCAGCAAGAGTTCCAAGGCAAGGGCACAACAACTTCTTCACTCTTGTGTGGGTAGAGACAATCCTGTTTGGGGTTCTCAAGATGCATCTCTGAGATGCACTTCTTCATAAAAAAACCACTAGCACCTAAAAAAAAAAAAAAAGGTGAAGTGAAGGTTTTTTTGTTTGCATGTTTTTACCACACCTTCTTATTCATACACTTATTTTCATAGACATTTCTCTGCAGTCATCTGCAGGAGGTTCTAGGCAAGAGGCAAGGTGTCAGGTGCCGACCAGATTAGCCGATAACCCTAAGGGCAAAATCTTAATAGTACTTCTAGACAACTTTTTCAGAGTCCACCCATCCTCTCACCCACAGCTCTTCATAGTAGGCTTACTGTTATATTTGTCAAAGGCTCTGGATAGCCCATGAAGAGGGGACATACCTGTAGTTTCCCCTCATCTTCAGATGGAGTTTTGTGTCTCTGGAATTTCTGTAATCAGGCCCATCGGGAAGATTTCTTCAAAATAACATGTACTAGCCCCAATCAGAATACAGCTGAAAAGGCTACCCAAGGTTATAGAGAAGGTCAAGCTGTTGCTTTGGACTGGAATTTGCTTTGGAAGGAATTTGATGGACCAATTTAACCACCACAGCACATCAAAACCTGGTGGCTTCATTTAAAAAGTAATCAGTATTGTATTTCGCTTTAGACATCCGTGCATTAGTGTTCTGCAAATATGATTTCCTCTTTGTTTGCATTATTGATGCCATAAAATGTCAGACACATTAAAGAAAAAAAAAAAAAAAGAGGCCAACCTTTGGGGTTTGGAATGATTCTGGCTGAATTGCAGTTGGGCTACTTTTCTTTTTATTTCCCATGGTAGCAATGCACTGTTACTCATTCTGCTATTGCTTTATAAAGAGTTCTCT
This sequence comes from Anarhynchus alexandrinus, assembly GCA_008711295.1. NCBI lineage: Eukaryota > Metazoa > Chordata > Aves > Charadriiformes > Charadriidae > Anarhynchus > Anarhynchus alexandrinus. Next base: position 5,869,225 of record VUYV01000035.1, on the reverse strand, counting down.
GTAAGTTTATTTATTCAGCCAACTATATTTCAGGAAACACATAACCATGATATTTTTTGCTGTATGTGGCAGAGTGTGTGTGTTGCTGGGGGGGGAAGGGAGGTGGAGCTTTTTACAAGCCCTCCCATGTCTGGTAGTATGTTGGCTTTGTGCAGTGCTGTGTGACTCCCTTCTGCTCAGGTGGCTTGTTTGATTTAGTCTCAAAAACTGTCTTTTGTGATCGGGATTCGAGGTCTTCCAGTTTTGCACTGCCCAGAATCTGTTATCCTGCTTTCACCATTCAGCAGCCATCTGCTATCCACAATAGTTCCTAGATGTCTATTCCACAGAGATTACACAGCACTTGAGGCTCAGGCATGTGATACAGGGATACAGTGGAGCAGTCTAAGGAAGGGACTCAACTAGGACCTGGAATGCAAAGTCATCTGTTCACATACTAGGCCCTTGCCAGCGACATACAGCAAGAAACCCCCAGCTTTTCATGAGCACCTTCCTGCCCAGCTCTCTTGTTCCTACCCCAGTTCTGAGGAATGACCTTCAGATGACCTTCAGATCTCCTTATCTTCACAGATCCATCTCAGAGGTATCCAAACAGCCCAAAGAAGAGATGACAGGGGCTGAATGAGTGTGTAATTCAGTATCTTTCTCCTTTTTTTTCATCAGGGGCAAAGATAGTGAAAGTGACAGAACAGAAAAATTATTTTCCCCAACATGAGTGATCCAGTTTCTTTTTAAACTCAGATATTTAAGATGCCATGCAGCACTACCTATAAATATGCCTTGAAATGTTGAATGAGCACAAAGAGTCTATTTGATTTTGTTTTTATGCCTGTAATTTCTCTCACCAAGAATTCAGCTGTTACTCAGCTCCCAGCAGGTTGTTCTGATTGCTGGAGAGATGGTTGGGATTGATTCCAGCTGTGACCTGTTCAAGTCCAGCCTCGTTGTGTAGCTAGATTGAGACAATAGAAATAATCAGCAAGGGACTGAATTCTTGTTCCTTCTTGTGCAACACCAAACTAAACATTGAACGTACGGAAAACCCACAACTTTGTGTGATGTCAGTAAAGACTGTGGATACTGACAGGCACTGAAGATCACTATGATGTTAGGAACAGCAGGAGAGAGGAAGAGAAATGCTAGAAGAAAAAAAACAAATATTATATCAGAGAAGACATTGGTTGGTTTATAATACAAGAAAATCTACTACTGTATATGAGAAAAGACTCAGAGTATTCACCCTGGCAACCAAGAACATCGGCCATCAGGACAGGAGCAGCTCTTTATCCTACAAACCTCCTCTCGCTTTTAATTTCCTTTTTCTCCTTCTTCTGCTAATACAGAACAAATCCTGTCTTATGGATTTCTTCAAAGCTGAAATCAAGGTAAGAGGCAGATTTGGGCACAGAAGAGAGACCAGATCCTGCTGGACGATATCACAGCTTTGTAGCCCAGCATCTTTTCAGTAGCAAGTGTCTGGTGTGATCCTTCTTTTTANCAAGTAGTGTTCACAATGAGGATAAACCAGTTCACTCCCCAAGAATAATAACAAAAAAAAAGCTCCCAGTGAGCTGGAGGTCTTAGCGGGCCGACAGGAGTGAGGAGCCGCGTCCCTGCGGATCAGGACCGCGGACAGCGGCGGCGCCCGCCCGCTGTCCCCCTGCGCCCCGGCCTGCTCCTTCAGGAGCTCCGCCGCTGGAGGAGGACCTCTGCTTTTGAAGGAACAGGGGACCACATGCCTACATCTGCCAGGGCACGGCTGTATCACCCCTCATTCTTTTCGACCATCCTTTTTTTTCTAGCGTGAAATCGTTAGCTGGTATCTTGTTTTCAAGTGACGGAGGTGGGATGGTTTAAAACACAAAACAATCAAGCTGATCTGGTGAAGAACTATTTTTCCTCGAGAATTAAACTCTCTGCCCCATTTCTCCCTATATTGATGTCCTACCTATGAAGGCTCCGTCTCTAATTTGAACTATGAAAGGCTCCGATCTTCTTGTCTATTGGGACAGGTTGACAAATGGAGAGATACTATACTGCTAGCCCTTTAGAAACAGAGCATTTATTTTATTAGCAGCATCATGTGATTCAGCTTTGGCCATCCACTAAATTTGCTGTTGGTAAAGGGTAAACAGAAAAATCTCTTGGAAAATTCAAAGTAAGGGGCATATAAATGACAGTGTAGCCCCTGAAAGCTGTTTTGACATCAGTCCATAAAAAAGACACATTACTGTGTAATGGAGACTTGTCAGAAAAGAGTCAGCCCAAGATGAAGAGCCATGCAGGGAAAAGCAGGCATCAAGAGGCAAGGCTCCAAATGGAAAATTAGTCATATCTCACATACAAAAAAAAGGGCAGGTACTTCGGTATCCAGCTTGCTCAGCCTGCATATTTGGAATTTCATCACACTTCTTTTTCTGGATCACACTGAGGAGGATATACCCTCAAATTAGAGCTGAACTTCTCTTGAACCTCATAATCGTGTCAAGAAGCTATTGGGCAGGCCCATGCAGGCCCATTCCATCCCTGAAAAACTTACAGTGAAGAAGAAAAGCCAGAAAAGTGGGCCAGAAAGTTGGATTATCACAAACTCCCCCCCCCAGCCCCTGCTTCCTAGAAGCAGTTTCCTCTGCATCCCAACTCCTCAGCTGTGATCGGCAGTTACTAATATGGGAGATTTAGACTGGTGCTCAGAGACAGCGAGGACTGGGAAGTGCCTGAAACACAGGACCTCAAACCTTGCAAGTGACAATACTGAAAATGAAGAATTGAGGCCAGATTTGTAATGCTTAGGGCCATCTGGAAGTGAGAAAGGATGAGCTTGCAGGGGATGGTGAAGATGATTTAATAAGGAGCTCAGAGAGCAAATGGTGCTAAGAGAAGGGAGCAAGGAAACCTACTGGGACACAAGGAGAGGAAGGAAATGGGCAAGGACATAATGCCCAGTGAGGAGTGAGCGATCATGAGGGCAGTGAAAGTCAGATGTGAGTTGTGGCGAGGCAGAAGAAAGCCCTGGTTGGGGAAGAGCTCTGGATGTGAGGAAGCAGTCACTACAAAATGATGTGTGCTCATCTAAATGAGTCCTGAAGATTTCTCAAATCTTTCAGCCTTGCTGGGCTTCTCCCAGGCCCACATTCTCTGCTTCAAACCCTTACAAATACCATAATTTTCACTGCATTTATTCTGCTTTCTGATGGCTCTGGTTTCAGTACAAGCATGCTAGATTATTTTAGTACCCCTCACTCCTCCTGCTCAGCCCCCACGCCCAGAAAATTCCCTGTGTGAAAGAGAATTGCCTATTTTATTTTCTTTTTTCTTTTTCTTTTTTTTTTTTCAGAAGTGTCCTTTAAATTTTCAGCTAAACTAGGAGGCAATTTCTTGCATGAGAGCTTCGTATAGATAGGCTTAAAGCAGAACAAAAATAAATAAATAAATACACTAAATTACTTCCCCTTCCCCCACCTTGTCTTAACGAAGTACTATTTTATATAAGTTATTTTAATAGAAATGAAGGATTTTTTGTGCAGGCAAATGATTGACATTGATTTAGCTTTCAGGGAATGTTACAGCTCCCTTTGCCTCTTCTGGGTCAGGCAAGGAGACAAGGTATCCCCAGGTAAAGGTTGAGGATACACAATCTCCTTGGGTGAAGGCTGTCTCGGGGCCTTCAGGCAGAGTTTGGGATGCTGTTTAGGGGCTGCACTGTGCACTTGCCTCTGGTGATTTCTGCAAGACGTCTGTGTTGAAGCAGTATTGTCCAGCAGTGGCTTGTGTGGCAGTGTGATGCCCTAGGCAGAGAAACCACTGTGGTTTCCCATGCTGGTATTCCTGCTACAAGGAGAGACACCTACACTCCAGAAAACTGCAAGGGTAGACTTAACTTCCAGGAAACTACTCCTGCTCCCAGCTGACCTGCCCTTCAATGATGCAGGCAGGCTTGGCCCCCGTAAGGCGCTGGTCCACAGCTCACTCTGGCAGGCGAGCTGGTGCTGAGAGGAGGATGGGACTACATCTCAGAGGAAAGACATTTTGATGGCATTTTGTTGTTACTATTATTTAAACCAGCTTATTTTAATCTCAGTTAATGTCACTGAAAGTCTGCATGAGCAAAAAACAAATCCTCTGGTGATGTTTGCTGAATTGATTTTCTTTTTTGGCAGACTTTTTTTACCCCATGCACCAATCCACATTTGCTTAATTGGGGGGTTCTTTTGCATCTTTTGAATCCTATTTGCCATTTTGCAACTGAATTGCTGGTTCTCAACATTTTCCATCTTGCAGTCTCCCCTTCTCCAAATTAAAACTCACCATTTTCCCCTGCTGGGAACAACCCAGGTTACGCCTCAAGGGAGAACCTGGTGAGAGCAAGGTGGTCGTGATCTCTGCCTGCCCATCCCACCTCCACAGCTCCAACTCAGAGGATGAGGAACCCTGATCTGGGTATTGGCCAAGGTAGGGTCCCTACTTCTCCCCTACCTGCTACATCATGTGTATCGGGCATGCTGCTACCCTGGATGGGGACGACTGATACAGTGTTAGCCAGACTTACAAGAAGACTTTTTTTAAATTAAGGATTTGCAATGAGGTCAAGGGACCGTTTAAAGTGCTGAGGTATTTACCCTCCCCAGACCTTCCCTTCCTTCCTGCCCCGCTTTGTCCCTTCCTCTCTCCCCAGCCTTGAAATGAAACAGAAAATTATTTTTTTAAAACTGTGTCAATAATTTATGTTTAGTATAAAGGATGATTTAATGGCATCACCAAAGGTCATTTTTTTCATCTCCGTGTTACTGCCCCAGCCCCAGAGGCTGTGTTCCCCCTCTTCCCCTTAACTCCACTGCCCTCCTTTTCATTCACCTCACACATCCCTCTGTCACCACCCCACCACAGCATACCACACACCAGGAACCTGCTTCAGGTTCAGCCAACAACCGTTGGAGAACAGAGATTTCAAACTGAAACCTCCACTCCAGACCACCACAAACTGGAAACATTTCCACCTTGAAAATAGTCAGTTGCTGCAAATGAAAGGCAGACTCATTTCTTGAATTACGTAAGTTTTTTTTTAAAGCCTTTTATACCTATTTATGTGTGCGCGTGCGTGCACCATGTGTACACAGTGGTATCTGTGTGCATGGATGCACACGAATATCTCTCTCTCAAATATAAATATATTGTATGTTAAAGCTGTAAATATTCCTTGGTCATGCGTCTACGTCTTCTTCAAAGTATCATATCCTCAGTGTTACGTTAACAAGTCCACTTATTGATTGATGAAACTGTGTGTAGACCTGTACCCTCCTGACATAGTTTATGTAGCTCTCTCTTCTCAAATAAAGTACAAAATTACCACTAGCAGGTCCTCCTCTCCTTTTTGGTCCGTGCTGAACATTCAACTTTAGTTAATAAAAGTCTGTGCTGAAAATTAATGCCGTTTCCAGCTATCCCAACAGTGCAGGAACCTCCAGATGATGCTTTAAGATTTGTGCGTTGCTGGCCTGGCCAGCAAGTGTAATGGTTGTTAGTGAAATGTAATAATCTGTAGGTGAAATGTTGTCTCAGCCACAGAAAATGAGAGTCTCACTATTGACCTGACTCATTCTTCCCACCTACCCCCCACGTACAGCCTACAACAACCATAGTTCACTTCATCCTGGTAGAGATGACAGGTGTCCATGCTGCCCCTCCCCTCTGTCAGGGAGTCTCCACATCATTACATCAAACAACCCTCCCACAGTGCAGAAAGCTCTGAGTTAAAAGGATCCAGTCGCTTCCCTGTTGTGTTGTTGGTTTGTTGTTGCCTGGATTGCTCAGCACCTAAACTCAACTCCCCTGAGTAAATCTTGGGGCTGGGAACAAGACTCAGGATTATGGCAAAATCCACTACTGTCCCTCGCTTCTCCTTGACTCTTGACACTGGCTTCATGCTGAAATCACAAGGACCAGAGAATATTTACCACTACAAGTTGAAAAAAAAAAAAGCTTTTGCACAGATACACTCACTGGGCAAAACCGTAAAGGTGATTTGTGAAGTAACACTTAATTTACTGCAACTGACACCAGACTCTGGGTGCCAGAAATTTGACTGACAATTTCTATTTATTTATATCCTGCTATACAATATCTGCCTTAATGTTGTAAATTTTTCTGATTGGAATTTCACAGTGTCAGCCTGGATATTTATTGATCATAAAATAATCTGCACAACCCATTAAAGTCAAGGCAGGGAGAATGGCTGCCAGAGAAATCACTCCACAGGATCCAGGTACCAGCGCCCAGGTAACAGAAGATGCTCAGATGCTATTTTTACAGCATTATGTATTACTGAGACCCAACCTTTTGAACCGCTTTTCTGCTGTTTCCCAAAAGCCTCTTCTGAAACGCTTCCAAGAGCCTGGTGTTGAGTTCCTACCAGCAACTCCATATGGACCCTGCAACATGCCTCATTTGCAGCTCCTCACCATTGAGAAATCCCACCTTTACAATGAAATCTGGTGTTTTCACAACTGTTCACTAAGACAGCCCACCAGGGAAATGTTTGGCTCTTTCTGCAACAGTAAGATCAATTTTTTTTTTTTTTAATTATTATTTTTGGCAGGCAAAGACAGAAGCGTAAAATTTCTGCCCACATGGGAAAAAAATTGTGAAACTTGGTCTCAGCTGGGAGTTCCCATATTGCCCGGTGAACGGAGTCTCTTATTGCTTTCACAGCTTCAACTATGCAGCTTTCCAATATCTCCAATGGATTTTGCCTCCTGAGTTTGGGCTTTTTTTTTTCTTTGTTTTACTGGTTAGTTTGTTGTTTTGGGGGTTTTTTGGGGGTTTTGNTTTTTTTTTTTTTTTTTTTTTTTTTTTGCTAAGGGAGACCTTTGCTCCCCTGTGGAAATCAGAGGCATGTGCTCTCCTCTAGCAGGAGCACACACAAGTTTTACCTTGGTCACAGCCAAACTCACCCTTTCCCCCAGAAGTCTACACATCCCACTCCCAGTCCAGCACACACCCACCATCTCACCAACAGCCTCCCAGTATGACACCCCTCCCAACCCAGTTCACACATATATACCCCACTACTCCGAGCCAGCAGTCTTCTGCCTAGTCCTGCTCTTGAACAGGAGCCTGCTCTTCTCCCTGTAAATGCTGCACTAGCTATTCATTCCTGCTGCTTTCTGAGCCCCAAAACCAGGCTGCACCCTCACTCCTCATCAAACACAGCTCCCTTTCTTTTCTCTACATCAGAACAAGAAACCAGAGGCTGATGATTTGCATTTTAGCCAAATTAGCTCTGGTCAGGCAGCCTGATGGACAGGGTTCCCTTCTAATCCTTATTTAATGCATTTACGTGACAGAAAACTTTGGAAAGTCAGTAAAAATACAATAAAGAAGAAGAAAAAAAAACCCTCACAATTTCATAGAATTGTCTAGGTTGGAACAGACCTTGAAGATCATCAAGTCCAACCATCAACCTAACACTGCCAAAACCACCACTAAACCATGTCCCTCACCACCATGTCTACCCCCCTTTTAAATACCTCCAGGGGTGGCAACTCCACCACTTCCCTGGGCAGCCTGTTCCAATGCTTAATAACCCTTTCTGTAAAGAATTTTTTCTTAATAACCAATCTAAACCTCCCCGGTGCAACTTGAGGCCATTTCATCTTGTCCTATTGCTTGTTACTAGCAAGAAGAGGTCGACCCTTACCTGGCTACAACCTCCTTTCAGGTAGCTGTAGAGAGTGATAAGGTCTCCCCTCAGCCTCCTTTTCTCCAGGTTGAACACCCCCAGTTCCCTCAGACACTCCTCATAAGACTTGTGCTGCAGACCCCATACCAGTTTCGTTGCCCTTCTCTGGACATGCTCCAGCACCTCTATGTCTTTCTTATAGTTTGACCAAGTTCCCTAGGAGTCACCTTGTTCTGCCCCCTCCCAGTACCTGTTGCAATTTGTATTTGCCTGTCTGAGATGAGGTGATTACATGAGCATGAAGCGGCTAGTGGAGCATCTAACAGGCTGGGAATAAAACCACAACAAAATAAACAGCAGCTGAGGCTGCCTACGACTGGGCTGTCAGTCTACAGGCACATGCCCTGGACCGGACAGCATTCTTGGTGGGAACATGGGTGAAGGAAGGACTAGATCTGCTCAGGGCTCCCAGTACTTCATTCCTGCCACAGCCACCCTGAATCGGCTCAGGCACACACAGTAACCTTTTCAAGCTCCATAAAACCCTTCACAAATTACCCTTTAGAAAGCAGGAAAGGCAAGCAGACCACTGTATCCCCTCTGGGTGGAGGGAAGGGAGAGGTCCTGGCCTTCCCCCAGGTTGCAGAGAGAGCCAGACGAAAGGTTAACAGCGTGATGTAATCACAAGGTAAAAGCATGGGGCGGGAGCCGGGGAAATTATTTCCTGTTGAATTGTGGCTGCTGTTATTCCCAGAGTAAAGCAGCAGGTATTCAGGAGCTCCTCATTAGCCAGCATGATTTCCATAAGGCTGTCTATTAACATTTTGTGGCCGTAATAAACACCTACATAATTAACACAAAAAAAAGGGAGCCCTCTCTAGGCTAAGACAAGTGGCCAGAACAAGCTGGGAATAGCACAGGCAGGCCAGTTCCTGCCTGGAAATTTCTGCCTGCAAAGGAATTGCTCCTTCCATCCTCCTGGGACAGATTCCCTTGCAAAGAGTTAAGTTTTAATGTTTCTGTCCTCCTGGCTCAGTCTAGGAAGGCACCTACTTGTACTTTGCATCTGGAAAAAAATGTTGCAGAGCAGGGTAGAAATTGTCCTTGCAAGTCCCCCAGGGGAGATTCAGGACACCCCAGTATTCCCCAGCCCTCTGCCATAGCTCTGAGGAGCTTTTTCCCGCTAAAAACTGACAGGGAAAGAAATCCCTTCGGAACACATGCATGATCCTAGCTAGCAGACAAGCCGCAGGAGCTCATACAATGTACCCATGGAAAGAAGATGGGGCTTATTATAACTTGGGCTTGTTTATAACCATGAAGTACCGTAGCACTTCAGGTCCACTGAGAACCGATGAATGATGGGGAAAACAGACACGGAGGTAAAACACAACCTTCCCAATGCCTCAGTCACTGGCCTTCCCTGCCTTCTCCATCCTGTTAAGGACACTAACAGCATTTCTGAGTATGCTGCTCACAGGGAGAGCTTACAGGTGGATGCAGCTCCTCTACAGCCCTTGCTGTCCTCCCCACCAATTGCCAAAGGTGCCGCTATGCACAGGAGATTGAGGACATGTCATTTTGACAGGGCTGCCTGTCCCCCTTCCCTCCCCCCCCCGCCCATTTCAGACTCCTGCTGCTAAGAATATGCGTGCCCTTTATCATAGCTTTGAAATAGAGAGAGACACTTTGGAATTCAATTAGTCAAACAGTTGCCACAGCAACAAAAACATATAAACTTAAATGATTTATACTCGTAGACACCACTTCAAATAGGAATAAATTTAATACAGCAGCTGGGAATGAAATGCATTGTACAATAAGAAAATTGCATTTTTTCTCTCCCCAATGATAGGCCTCAAGGTCTTAATGCAATATAGATTAAAAAGATATTTGGGCAGAAGGAAGCGGAATACATTGTGCTGTATGTACAATGCCTGCTTGGAGAGTACAAGGCCTAATGAGCATGTACATCTAATCACAGAGCTGCGATTCTGTTTGCAGACAGCCACAGATAAAAGATTGCAGCTAGCAAATTGACTGCTTGGTTTTTCCCTCTTTCTTCGACTCTCCTCCATCTCATGAAATCTTTCCTGTCGGCCCCCACCCAGGAGAAAAACAACTCTACCTTTATTCCAGCAGCTTCTCCATCCACTACAGAGCCAGGTCCCAGCCTAGTAAAGTGAGATTTGTGGTTTTTTCCTAGTAGAAATGCTTTGATTCAAACATAGTTCTAGGACTTAAAGTAGAAATTAATTCCAAGAAGCGTGCAGGAAAGTATTTCCTCTGCAGGAAAATTGCAAAAGCTTGCAAGGAGATCTAGAATAATCATTCCAAGTGACAGTCACCTGCAGTAATTTCACCCATGAAAGGCTGAACATGTGGGGAATGCCACCCTCCCTACAGCTGTCCTTTGACTCTGAGATTCCCTGGACAGAACTACGGGTACATGGGTTGTGAGACTGCACAGAAGATAATGCATGCACAGACCACTGGCGTTAGCACATCTTCAGTGTATCCTCAATCCAGTACATAGAAACGTATCTTTTCCAAACAGAAAAGGTTTTCATGGATGAAAATGGGATGTAGGGACCATTCTATGATTCTATGACATACGGGTGTCTTATGGTTAGTTTGCTGTAAACAGGAATTGTCCAGAAGTTGGGCAGAAGCTATACCCTTCTTCTCTAAAGGCACAGCAGCTGGTTTAACTCAGAACTGTGGAAGGTTGTGTGCTTGCAGCTCATCTGCCTCTTTATTGAAGTGCCAAATCCAGCTGCTGTCAGACCTTGGCAGTGCCTGGACCAGAAACAGCTAAGCTGTGTCTGGAGTGCAAAAGAAAGTGGACATCCAACCAGTGGCTCCTTATTTACCCCTAAGCGGAAGTTACTCCATTTTCCTCAGAGGCATTTCGGAAGTCATCACCTGCACCCACAAAGCCTGGGCACCCTCTGCTTTGAATGAGATTGCTAAAACCCTAGAAGGCCAATACAACATTATGAGCAATTGTATGAGATCTTTCACCTAACCAAATAGACAGCATTTATTGTGGGAATAAGATCTTTATTTCCTGCCCAGATCATGCTCATAACACCTTCCCCTGCACTTCACAAGAGCTTAAACAAGATGAATCCCACGTACTTTGGGACCCTTTGTGCAAAGGCAACTTCTCTGGCTTAGATTGTGTATTGAGTAAACATTGCAGGTCTAAGTGCAAGAGGAAAAAGGCAGAAAAGTACCTTTGAGAGAAACAGAATACTTTTTTCTAACTATAAACAAACAAAATCACAAAGTTATGGGCTCCTCAATGTAAAAACTTATCAGGGTGAATTTTTATGGTTTGTTTTAGGTAGGAGGTCAAGAGTGCTGCTTATTATTAGAGTTGGCAGGTGGGGCAGGGAGTTCAGGATGCTTTGGGTGCAAATCAAGATCAACACCTGCAATTCTCTTTGGCAGCACTGAAAAGGAAGGCACACAGATGCAGAACAACAACTCAACAAAGCTAATAATGAAATCATATTTATGTAGGCAGGAAGGAAGCTCAATTGCCAGGAGAGTACTAAAGTCTACAAGTGTAAATACATACCAAATAAGTCAACTTGACGAGATGCCAAATTTGCTCAGCAGAGTATGGCACTTTACTGCTGAAATGCTCCTGCAGGAGGGAAACCAGTAAAATGTCAAAAAGGTTAAGGGGTGAAATGTGTAGCTCCATTAGGAAACTATGCAAAGAAGCTCGTGTCAGTAGGACTTAGCACTGTCTTGCAAAGTGCCTCTTGGTCCTGTCACATTAAAGCACAAGCATTTTGCTCCAGAGCTCTGTGTATTACTGATCTAGAGTTCACTGCTCTCTTCTCATAGCAAAGCAGAAATCACCACAATTTATAGATGAAAGAGCTGGTGTATTGAGATTGCCCACTTGAAGGTTCTGGATTTCAAGCACAAACTCAGAGAAACAAACTTCTTTCAGCTGGCAATATTGACACCATGAGGGATGTGGTGGGGCAAGTGTGTGAGGATTTGTAGGACTTGTATGGCCAATATTTGACTATGAAGGGTCCAAGGCAGTAAAGGATATTAGTAGCTTTACAATATCTTTGAGCCTCACTCTCAGACCAGACTATTCACTTTGCATCAAGGGGGAAAAAACCTACAAAACAAGAACAAATAGTACAAAGTATCCCTGGACATGTTTAGAGTGGAAATCAGAGCCATCACAATATTTAGGCCCTGGATCAATCTTCCACAGAGGTTGCAAGATCCTAAACAGCTGAAAGATGGAGCTGAGCCAAAAGTATTCAGCCTGTGACAGCAAAAGTCTTGACTCAGCTGGGAAGTCCCCTTCATTTCCCTGTTCCTATGAAGGTAACATCTGTTCTAGTCTTTCCCTGCTCCATCCCTCTTTGGTACAATGACATGGAGAACAGCAGGCTGGCGTGTCCATCCCTGCTCCACTCCTTCTGGATTAGGGGATGGAGCTGTTCAGCAGCCAGCTCCCCAGGCCACAAACTACATTTATCATCATCTTTACACGCCTTTACACAGCTGGCTCTCCTGATGATAATGTGTTCTACAGTTTCCCTTGCTGGTGTGGCTTATGTTAATACTCCATTAACATTGCTAATCAGAGACAGACTTGTGGCAGCATCTCCAGGGGATGAGCAAATGTTGTCCTATGCCTTTTAGTTTAGGAGATCAGACTTTCAGATGAAATCCATTCCCAACATCTCTGATTTCAGCAATTAAATGAAGCTGCAACATCTGGGAGCTGTTCAATGCTGGATGCATGTGGTTCCTACTGCTCCAAAATAAGTCCTTTAAAACACCCTTTTATGCCAATCCTCAGCTATATGACATTTGGAACTTTAATTCATTTGGGAAATCAAAGGCTGCTAGAAAGACGAGATGGAATCAAATAAAAGATAAAAGGTACAGAAGGTCCTGAAGGTCTAAAAGTGCAGGCGGCTTCATCCCAAGAGATAAAAACCTCAGTATGGCAAACCTTAGTCATAAGAGATGAAAACAAAGACACATGATGCATGTTATCCATTAGAGCCTCAAGCAAGTTCGCGGGGTTCCTTCTAATTGCAGTGTGGCTACTGTATTTCTTATTCCCCTGAATTCCTGCCTTCTGGAAAAGCCTCTGGAAGGAGACCAGCTGCCAGTTTTTGAGCTGACCCCACTGCCTTTTGGCACTACTTCTTTGCCCTCCCCTTCTCCAACATGTTCCCAGTTCAGATTACCCTATCCAGAAATCTAGACTTAAGTTTGATCTGTTCTTTCTTACGTTTCAGGAACACTTCCAAACACCCTTTAGCTTTGCAAAAGGAGTCTAACTTTTGTTTGAATTAAGTAGAATCAGGCACCGTGATATATTTGTTCTCAAGAAATTGTCTGGAAGTTCTAGCTGCCTAGGTAAAAGGAAGGCAACTGCTCATTAATGCGATTTTCAAGTCACCTCAGATTTCAGGTGGACTGCCATTCTCCATAAGATTCAGAGAGAGCATAAAATTAATGTTTGTTAAACAGAGAAGGCAAAAGCAAAAACCTACACAGTGTAAATAACTTTATTTCCAAAGAAAATATCATAAATGGAGCAGAATGAAACATAAATATTGAAAGGAGATATAACGCCTGTAAACCTCTCCAAGTCCCTCAGCAACACACAACAGCTGAGCAGGAGGATGATGCAGTTAAACTCATGAAATAGTGAGTCTGATCAGCAAATTCATGCTCTCATTCAAACAGATGCATAAATCCATTTACCAGCCAAAATTAGGACGTGCTTCCTCTCTACTTTTCCCTTTCCTCTCCCCTTGCATTCTTCCTACACCTCATGACTTCTTGTCTTAAATGGAAGGCACTTCCACTGCAGGAAGCAATGCTTACCGGTGATTCTCAGGAATACACATACAAGGAAGAACAGCTCAGTTTTAACATGTGGCTGCAGACCAGTTACATCTGACAGCAAAGCCAACACTTGCCTTTCCCAAAAAAAGCCGACTCAATTTGCAGAAAAAAGGAGGAGAACTCACAAACAATCTTCATCAGTATCTAAATGATTAAGTGGTATATGTCTCATATCCATTTGGAAAGGCTTCTCCAAAGCCCCGGAGGCCTCACCAGAACCTATTTAGATGCACAGCTCAGACATGCAGTAGCTGCAGGGTTTGTTTCAAATACTTCAGGAGTGTGGTTTCTATGCCCACTCGTTTTAAAGGTCTGAATTCCAATTTAAGCTGAGGATGTACCATGTTCACTGAAGATGGGGAAAACTGTGTGCATATATACAAAGTCCATGGCACATGGACACAACCTTCAGTCACTGGTTGGAAGTGATTTCTAATACATCAGCTCATTGCTATAATAATGTGCTTTGGAGCCATTAATTAACTCACTGCTCTCTGAGGAAATGCTCGGTCCCTCCATCATTCACGTCTACTTAGAAGAACTACAGAACCACAAATGCTGTGTGTGAAAGCAAGATTTCTGTGGGATGTAGCTGAGCAAACCGTGGGCAGGTGCTATGAAAACTTCCTCATACAGTGCTTCAGTGCAGCTCCACCACATCTTACAGCATCAGACCAATGCTGCCAGAGCAACACCGGCTTGCTCTGCCAGACTTAGTTCAGCTGCTTGCCCCCAAAACCACTGCCACCAGGACATCCTGAATCTCAGGTCCATGGGCTTTGGCTTTCCAGCCTCATATTCTACCTTAGTGGAAAACACCAATTAAGTGAAGATGAATAAGCGTGTAGTGAAAAAAAATTTGCTTGCTCCTCCTTGACATAAATTGTCATCTCCTATTTATTCATTATTGACATTTTTTCACCAGCCTGTTTATGAATTTTTGCCTTCTTGGGCTGGACTTGTTTGCAAGTAGTTTATTACACATCTTCCATATTCAGTGCCAGAGCACGAGTGAACACCTAGTTCACAGATACCGCAACTCTTCCCTGGCTGGACGAGGGTTAACTGCCTTGGGTGAGGACCGAGACCCAAGAGCTAAAGATGATGCGTGCCTCCTATGCTGTTCTGCAATATTAACTATTCTGCAATTCACTTCTGTTTTGTTTCAGCAGCTTCCCTCACTGAATCATCAGAGAGCAAAATTGCTTCAAAATAATATCCAGCTATGTGGAGGGTTATTTGGAGAGGGAAAGAGCAGACTTTTACTCTAGATTTACATAACTCTCAACTCACACATTTCACTTGCAGAGTAAAGTGTGCCCACACCTCTTTCTTCAGAGCCAGCACCTCGGGAGCCCACCCTCTCAGCCTGACCTCTGCTTCCTCTCTTTACGGATGAAACACCCTCCCTTGTGTAATGCAGATAGCACTTCTGCAAAGTCTTTCAGCTCAGGAAGGGAATTTTTCCAGGTTAAGAACAGTAATGAATGGATGTCAGGCAAACGCAGGCCCCGCGCACCCCATCTAATATTGTGGGGCTGCTGCAGGTTAGTACCTCTGAAACCCATAATAGACTTCTCCTGTCAAAGTATATCACATCTCTGGCGTTGACTAACATCACTGCACACTCTGAAGCAGCTCTATCCAACAGATAGAAAGTACATTTGTAAGATTTCCGTTGCACTTGTCTCTCTCTTTCACGCACACAAACGAATCTTTAAGTACAGATTAATATTTAAACAATCAGGGCTACAAATATCTTCCAACCTTCCTGGACAAGAAAGCTCTTGTATGGAAAAACAGAGTGGGAAAAATGCACAGAGGAAAAAAACCTCTTTTCAAATGGGAATTTACTTTTCATTTCCGCTCCCTTTGATATAACCAGGATTAACTGCATTTCATCCCCTTCTATAGGACACGTTGGGTCCCCAGCTGTTTTTCCACTATCAATCCCTGGAGAACAAAGCTTAGGAAGTTAAATGAGTTTGGGAATCTCATCTTCACTTTTAATTAATTTGAAACGAATGTATGCTAATGACAGCACCACAGCAAGATTGCCAAAACTTTCCCGGTCTGCATAAGGAAGCAGTGAACATCGAAGAGCTTGGGATCTTACCAACAGCTTTAACCCTTACTTGATGCAGTTATAGCCAAAACCTTGGGGTGGAATAGAGTCTGAAGGGTGCAGCAGTTGTCATCTGCATACACCCTATGGAGACACCCTGACCACCTCTTCTCCAAGCAGAGAAGGGAGCCAGCCCTACAAGCCTTGTCCCTCTGACTCTCAGAGTCCCTACAAGAAGAATGACAATCACATCTTGCTGGGTTCAGATTGAGAGAAGCCAAACTGCTGTTTCTCAGTTTAGGGCCACACTTCCAGCTCTTCCTCTTTGTTTTACATGAATTATAAAACTACCATCACACTTCAAATCCCTCACGTGGAAGAAATGACGGAAAACAGCCCGGTGATCTTATTTTCCTTCCATCAGCCTCACTCATGGGTGGCAGCACCAGTGGCATCTTAGAAGGTTACTACTTTGTTGGTTTTTCAAGGCAGAGTGGGGTCAGATTGAGACAATGAGATGAGCGTTATGTTGCTTCTGGTGCTGACAAGGTGAGCTATGGCAGGAATGAGTGTTGGGCCAGGGATACTGAAAATCTCTGTCTGGAACTGGAGGCTGTTAAATCCGAGAACAGCTAACTCTTAATTTTGGCAGAGAGCTTACAGGGGTTGAGAAGCCATTCTGCAGAGACCACAACCCTAGCTGTCAGAAGTAATAAAAGCTCAGCTCAAACAGAGATACAGAAATGGTTGAGGGAAAGGACAAGCAGGAAAGTGGACTGGATTTGCTGATCTTACAAGGAGATTCACTTATAGTCACTCTGGTAAATGGAAAATAGAACAGGGGAGCCAGATCCGTACTGGAAATTAAGCCAAATAAGAAGAGAGGGTAATGTGAGAGAAAGGATTTGTACCCATCAATCTATGTTAAGGGTCTTCAGGAGAGACCTTAAGGACACTGTGGAGGGGAAGGAATGAGTCTAAACAGAGCAGCTCCCGCTGCCCTAATTCACTGGGAACTGTTCATCCATCACAGCTCTGGTTGGCCTCTCTCACTCTGATCCTACAGCTTTGCAGGAATTAGGCTCAGGGCATCTGTCCTAGCAGTGTCTCCTGGCTTCCTGGCAGAGCTTCTGCCTCCAGTCTCTTCCAGGCCCCTGGTTTGTCCGTCCTCTCAGTCCAAGTGTAAATATAGAGCATTCTGTGCTGCCGAAATGACAAGGTTCAGCAAAGGAACATGGGTTACAGAGGTAAAGATGACCACAGATAGGAAAGAGGAGAAATAATTCGTCAAATAAGCTTTGATACCCTGTGTCTGGTTATGCAGTCGAGGAGCCAGATACTTGCAGATATATATAAGCACAAGCTGTAACCATAAACATTTAAAAAGACAATGCCCAGAGGAGGCTTTTGTTCATTTAAGACCTAAGGCATTAACACCAGCCTGGTTATGATCTGAATTTGTTTGTGCAGGTAACCAGCCTGCAGTCTGAGGATCATGTTAGAGTGCCTTTACAGATGCGGAAAGCGATTACCTCATTTAAATTAAACAAAGAACCCTATAGCTGCTGTTGTGCAATCGCTTCCTCTCTGTAATTGAGCACCAGCTATTTACATGGGGGCTTTTGTGGTTGGGTGTAAGTCGTTTGCAAGATATTTTTACTGCTTGCGAGGGAATCTATGAAAAAGGATGAGGCAGAATGTCTTGGAATGCAAAGTACTGAGCTGGATTTTAACCACCGCACAACAGAAAATGGGTTATGCTTGGCTTTTTACTATTCAGCTGGTAGCAATAAAACAGTGCTTGGCTTACTCCCTTACAGAGCCAAGTTCTTTATCTTGAGAGAACAATAGTGAAAAAAGGCCTGTAAAGGAAGGAGGCAGCCTTCTGAAAAGTCCCCTGAAGACTCCCTTGGCGCTGAACACGGAGACTTAACTCCTACACATCCAGCCCCCGCGGTGGCAGCTCTCTCCCCGGTTCCTCAATGCACCCAGGGTTAGAAAAGCCACAGTTCAGCCTTGTCTGTGGTTAGCGAGATCAGCACGAGATCAGCACGAACATGCCATTCACAGCTACCCATCTTAAGGGGCAGGGAGACAACTTCAGCTGCTTCTCAAGGTGGTGCTCACCAATATAGAGCAGAGGGAAAGTCCTTCCAGCTGGTAACAGCACACAGCTTTGCCTCTGCATTCTGGGAGCTTTCCACTACTGTCTGCAGAAGTACCTGACTGCATCGTTGGCAGCACCGGTATCTGGAAGGATGATGTTCACCCAGAGGCTCCTAATCTTAGCATCCACTTAAGGCAGAGAAGAGACAGGCCTCAACAGCAATGAGTAGAAAAGGCTTCTTAAGTAAGACTGATGGGCGCAGACAGATCCTCTGGTGCTCTGCTTCGCCAGCTCCCAGATCTGTATCAGCATCACATACATTATATGGTCGTCTTACTCCTTGGCTAGGGACACAGTCATGGTTCAGTGTTTTAATTAGCCTACTCTAGGATATCTTGGCCATAAAGGCTCACAGAGAGAAAGATAAACACTATGCAGAAATGATGTTAATTTATAAAATATTCAATTAAAGAAAACAAACAGTATAAACTAAGATCATCAGAGCTAGATGACAGGGAAACCATCCTGCTGGGAGTCAGCTGCCTCTGGCCTTGGGCAGGCTAACGTATTACTCCTCTGCACTTCTTGCACCAGAAGGGGTCAGGGAGAACAGGACCACCCGGGAGGTGAAGCTGCAGAACAGGTCCTACAACAAGTGCATTTGGCAGCTCAGTCCAGGGCCCCTTCACCCCCTCAGGGATCAAAACACTCACCTTCATCTCAAGTTTTCTTCAAAGCAAGGAGAGACACAGTCCATCTCAAGTTCATTAATGTGCAGCAAATTTCTGTTTCTTTAAAGCCTAGTGAGTTTGCAGCTCAGATATCTGTAAAATGCTGATACTGTATAAAGCTGACTTTCAGAGGCTTCTCTTGCACCCACACCAAACTGGGACTCTCGAGCCCTGCTGAGGGAGGACTGTTTTCTAATAGGGCACGTGAAACAGGAGAGAGGATGCCGGGAAGGAGAGCAGCAGCGTGTTCTGCCCCCAGGGCTGGGCACACAGCTGCGGGAGCAGCAACTACATTCAGGGCTGGATCTCATAAAGGAAATGAGGAGTGAAGAGAATCACAGCATTTAGGGATAGAAAGGTCCATTTGCTCTCTCTCTTAGCCCACCAGTGACAGATCGCTCCCCTGTGCTTTGTCTTGTGTTTAATAACCCAAGCAACCAGGGCTTCTGTTTACTCTCTCAGGGAACAACTCTGCAGCTTTGGGAATCTCCATGGGAGGAAACCTTAGAGGTACAGCCTTCATTTTCCCCAGTTAACTAAATGGGGTGGAAAGTAGGGATGAAGGTAAATATTGCCTTTAGCCTGTGCTGCATCTCTGGAGTATTTGGGGCAGGCTTGTGTCAGACCTCCCACCGTCAGTGCTTCAGCTAAGTCCTCCTTGACAGCGTGAGTCCTCAACCAAGAGCTCAGCATCTGGGCTACAGGGACTTGCTTCCTTCCCTGCCAGCCTGTGAAAATAGAGTCCCTCTGCGTGTGCCCCAGGCAGCAACAAAGCAGCAAGCAGAGAGCTGCCTGGGCCACTGGCCCTTGGCATTTCTTCTGCACCTTTTTCCAGCCTTTTTCCTGCAGGGCCAGTGTTGCTTTCAGAGAAGGAAAGGAAGCAGTGACCCTGCGAGTATTACAAACCGCTCAGCCTCTCTCTGGGGAACGAGAGACAGGACCGCTCTGGCCTCAGTAAGTTGCACGTAGTGTTGCTATCTGAGATTCTCATTATCTCCAATGGAAGCTGTGATTTTTTTCTCAGTTCTCATTTCTCTTTGTACACAGTTGCTTCTCCTTTTAAAGGCAGCTTTTCCTAGGAGCTCTGGCCTCAAAGGTTCCTTTTTCTTCATGTGTGAATTACAGATGTCACAAACACCTCCGACATGGTGCGTGATTCCTCATTCAAATGCAGACTAGCTGAGGGGGTAAACAAGTCTTTAGATCTATAGCATCCCCTGGGGATATCGCTATAGGACACACGCATGCCAGTGATAAGCCAAACTAGACACTGGATGTCACCAGCACTCCACTGGAAACACAGAGGAGGGAGCAGGTATCTGGCAGTAAAAACCTCCACTCTTAAAGCAAGCAGTCTGGTTAGCTAAAAGAAGCATTGGCAGGTTGTGAATTAATAAGGATCATCTAATGTACCCTAGAACAAGAATAAATCCAGCAAGGGAGGCTCAAGTGTGGAGGTGAAGGAAAGGGTGCAAGGAGATTGCTATCCTAGCTTGGAGGGAAAAGCAAGACCAAGGATGGTGTAAGAATCTCCCAGATAACCAACAGTCCACAAGTCTTAACAACTGCCAATGAAAGTGGATGGTGGGATGGAGAAGGCCACCCCTCCCACTGCAAATCCTGAGTACCAACATGCCTTAAGGGCCCTCCTGGAGGGCCCTGCTTGTCAGTACAAATGAGAAACACCTGCCACCATAATCTGACATCTCCCAGTGAAGAAAGCCTACTGATGCCCATCAGCACCTTGATTTCCACGCTCACAGGAGCCTTTCACTTCCCTTCACCTTACAAGGCACTCTTCTACCCCAAAGCCCTAGGCCAAGAGAAGAGCAACTTTGACAAAATCTCAACCTGGCTGCTGCTCAGATCCCTGCATGGGAGAAGAGGAAGAGAAGACTTTGGGCAAAGCCCTGGCTCACTCTCAATGAGATCCACACACTGAGGGACACAGAGAGGCAAGGGGCTTGAGGAGGAGAGGGGTTGCTGCAGATGTAGGCTGTGTACACCAGACTGGCTGTTCAATCCATGGTAGCACATTCACACTATGTCTGATGCTTTCTGGAAGGGTCCCCACCTCACAAACTCATGTTGCGCAGTTGATGTGGTTGCAGTGTGTGCAGCAGCTTGGGTAGACATGAACCACACCAGGCTGCCTTATGTGTGGAGCTCCTGGACAGATACAAAAAGCATGGATATCCTCAAAGCCCTGATAGATTGCAGGCAGATTTCTCTGATTGGATATGCTGGAGAGCTTAATGTCCCAAAATGCTGTGTAAAAACAGGGATTCACACCTTTGCATGTGCATTGATAACATTTTCAACTGGATGGAAAGAAACAGCTCAACTGCCTGTCGTAGACTCAGCCCTGCCAACAACCAGAAAGGTGTCCCTCGTGAGTGGGCTGTGTTTTGGCAGCAGAACATGAGATTTTGATACACACACCCCTCCCAGCTCTACAGCAAATATTTGGGTGGGGGCTAGGAAATACAACATGAAGCTCAGGACAGCCATGGCTTTATTCCAGTTGAGGAGGTGAAGGCTCCCACCACACTTTTCCTAACATGTAGGGCCTCCTACCTGACTGTATAATTATGTTTCTGTGTCCAGCTGCTGTGTTTGGTTGCTTGTTTTAAGGACTCCTCCGTTTAATACCTGGCTTTGCTGGAGCTCTGAGGGACACAGGCACTTGAACTGACTGCCACCTTGCTTTCTCTCTCCATAAATGAAAGCATGCGAGTGCTTCACTGACCTTCTAAATACAGAGGCTTCAAATTAAATTATAACATTGCTGATAATCAGCAGACCAGGGATTAAACTGATTGGGGCCCTGCCAGACCAGATTTAGCTTTCATTAAGTTCTGCCCACAAATCAGGCTTGCCCATACCCTTACTCTCGAAGTTATAATGTGCACAAAAGCACAGAGGGAGAGCAAAAAAAAAAAAAAAAAAAAACCCGAAAATACTTTACTGTTTAAAATTCTAATCCTTTCAAGGTCTGGAAATACCTGGGGTCTAGCTACCACACCATCTATCCAACATCTGCCGTTAGAAGTAAAAACCTGAAAGCAAGTAATTTACATGAGGGTTTAAGAGGGATGCAGAGAAACTACAAGAGCAGGGATATAATCAGTAGCACAGAGAAAGTCTGAAAGGAGCTTGTCGATCCCTATGAAACAGAATGAGAGGCTTATTTAATTTTTTTTCTTGTGTGTGTAAATTTCCTAAACAGCTGACCTAAATGAGTTCTTACCATGATCAGATAGCCTAGGACAACAGAGTAATCCTTCTAATAGGATTACAGGCTGTGCTAAAGGAGACTTCAGGCTTTTCTGCTCTGCATTGTAATACGTACACATACGTACGCAAAAATATTGTGCCTGGCACCTGCAAACCCGGCATTTTCCCCATTCCCCATTTATCGCTCTCATTACCCAGCCCTTCTCACCCTACTTTTCTTGTTTTCTCCACAATTGCTGTAAAAGTAGTCACCAATCTTGGATTGGGAAAGGAGGAGGGAATAAGTCAAAGAGCTGAAATCATAAAACTGGACAGATGGAAGCGTGGGGAAATTAGCATCGACAAGGCCAGTTTCAGTAGGGTTCCTGGAGGACTGGTATTACCCGATGCCAGTCAGCCTTTCCAGTGCTGTTCAGGAAGGCAGCTTAAAATCCCTGCTACTAAGGTTTGCAAACAACACAAAAAGTGGCAGAGCGGCATACAGCGATGCAGCAGGAGGTCCCACAGAGCTTTGCAGACCTCCTGGTCTGCTTGACCTGCATAAACCCAAACACCTTAATAGAGGCAAACACAGAGGTATGCATCAGGGAACAAAACAAGCAGGACAGATCTACCTACCATCTGTGGGTGGAAAGCTGCAGGGAAGTGTGAGGGAGTCTCTGTGCAGCAAGAACAAGAAAAGAAAGCAATGCACACACGCACAAAAAAGAGGAGTTATTTCCTAATAAAGTAGTAACCAACTGAGCTTGCAGAGAAGGATATAGTCAGTGTCTAATACAGTCTTTAGTCACATGCAAAGGGATGGAGAAGGTAGCTTGTAACTTCAGACTGCACGAGTGAGACCGATGCCAGTGTGCTGATAACAGCTTTCACAAATACATTTTTCAAAGGTTGCTAAGAAGCGCTTAGAGATGGGGCTGGAGAGAATTACAAAACCACCAGATGCAGTGGGGGAAAACGCCTTGCTGCGAGGGACTAAGAGCTCAATTCACTTTATCAAAAAAAAAGATAGTTGTGGGGGATAGCCACTTAGCAACTTCCAGCAGCAAAGATCTCAAATATTAGAGAGGTTTCTGCTCACACACGGAAAGGCATAGTGAGAACCAGCAGCACGTGAAAGATAAAGCCAGATGAACCCAAATGGGAAATAAAGCATACATTTGCAATAACGAGGAATAACAAGAAAGGACAGGTTCTCTTTTTTTTTTTTTTTTGATGCCTTCAAATTAAAATTTGGAAGACACTTGTAATGATCCCTGGGAGGCTTCCTCAGCCAAATACGTTCCCGCATTCAATGCGGGAGAAAGCAAATAAAATGCACTGCCCTGCAGTATTTCAGAATGCAGCCTAGATCCAATGGTGGTCTGCAGACAGTTCTCTGCTGCAGAATGATCCTGTCCTGTCTGCCTTTTCCTGGGGATACTGGGAACAGCTGATCTACCAGTCAAAGAACCCAACAAAACACCCTACTAAAGCAAATGTCTCTTCTTGTGTTCATGCATGGGCAGACATAAAGCAGTCCAGCCTCTTTTGAGGAGCCCGTCTCTTCTGAACATGTGCAGATCTGCATCTGAGCACATGCCTCTCAACACACACTAGCTCTCATGTTTATGGCTTTGAGCAAGTGTCCCAGGTCTACTACTAGTCCTGAAGAAATATAGAAATAACAACGCTTCACAGTACTGAAGGCTTATTTGAAGACCTGGGTCAGTTCACAATACAGTGCTCCTTGTTTTGGACTCTGTGGCAGGACACGTGTCAGTCTTCCAAGAATGTGCTCATCAACCATATCATCTCCAAAGGACCCTCTGCCATCTCCCAGACACCACCACCTCTCCCAAGGACAGAGGAGCTGAGCTCCTCCGCCTGTTACCTACCTACCAAAGCTAGTTCTACAAAAAGGCTAATTTTTATTTTATTTTATTTATTTTTAAGAAGAGAATTGATGAAAAGCACCAGAACAGACACCACATTTCTTTCAGCATCATGGACTTCACTTACCAGGAACCAAAATGAGATCTCACAGCACAGCAAAGAGCTGTCAGATGAGAATTTAATCCCTAAACCAACAGGAAAGGGAAAGAGGTTTGAAAGATTTAGAAGTGACTTGTTGCTTGCCCTGGAAAGAAGATGCTGGGGCCCTGGGTCAGCAGCTCTCCTGTGCCTGTGATTGAGTAGGTGCCATAATATAGATGACTGTGGCTTCAAATTAATTGATGTTACATCCCTTATAAATCTGGACTACCTGGCCAAAGCATAATGCTCTCAGAGTGACTGAGAACTGCTGAAATATTTATAAGAATGAGATATTAGTTTAGACTAGCTGAAACAGAGGATTGATTCCATTGCTCCCTTCCCTGTCCTCCCTTCCCCCAAAAATATGAAAGCTGCCTCAAAAGAAGGAAGGAAAACTTTTCTGTTTCTGCTTTAACAAAATGTTATTTTGAAATCAGAATTAATTTTGCTTTTTGGAAGTATGTAATCCCTGCAGACTGCATAGCCTCATAGGTGTGCCTGCAATATATAATTCAACTAATACACAGGCCAGTACCCCAAAGCTCCCCCGCAGAACCATACACACCCCCAGCAGCAGGACGGTACTAACAGAATTACTTTTGAAGGGGTAGACAAGATGAAGGCACATGATCCCTTTTCAGATGTTGCAATAAATCATTAAACACACTCACATGGTTGAGGTTTACTCTAAAAGCTATCACATACACAGCAGTGGAAAGCTCGGCCCTGAAGCTGATCCATGCTTTGGGAAGGGCAAATGGAGCAAGAGGAGATTCATCTCTGCCAAGAGAAGAAAGCACTGCTGGAGACCTGTCCTTTCCGCAGCCCATCTCCTAGGTGACCCGAGGGTCTCACAAAGATGAAAACGTCACAGAAAGCCCTGCAGGGCTCTAGGCCTTTCTTGTACAGATCTTCATGATGGGAGGGGACAGGAGGGGAGAGGCTAGGCGGGCTTTGGTGATAGCTAATCCTAGGAGGAGGAAATGAGAAGCAGAGAGGAAATGAAGAGAGAAGAAAACGAGCAAGGTGCTGAATAAAGAAAATCCAGGTGGAAGCAGGAGTCTTCCCATGTGCGCTTGGTGTGGTCCAGCATCTTAACCCGCATTTCCATGAGCTGGTCCCCACCTAATGTTCCTCCTTTGCTCAACAGCCACTAAGTGTCCAGTCCTCTATTCCCTGTCCAGCCAGCCAGGCATCCCCATGCTTAACAGCACCTACTTGCTCACACAAGGCGTGTTTCTCTTAGGACTCAGCACTAGTTATGAAAATGTCTATGCATGATATTATTTGTAAGATATTTTATGATTATATTAATAATGAGACAGGAATCTTATCCGTCTTCTTCCTGCCACCTTGCTCTCCCCCACACAACCATAGGCTGCCTTGCATTGTGTATGCGGGGAGCATTACACAGGCTGGCCAAAGGCTGCCAGCTCCCTCTTCACTGGTGTGTTTGAACCCTGACAAGATAGCATCTCTCACCTTAGAGCTTGCTCGCTTCTCAAGAGCTGTTTTTCACCCTTTAGACGTTCAGAACTGCAGCCAATTGCTACACCAGTTGTCTAATAGCTATGGCAGGGTAGGGAAAAGTGGGATATTTTTGCTTGTGGGCCAGGGACAAAGCAACAAGAGTAATTGCCTGGGGTCTAATGCACAGCTGGGTCCCCACAGCAGGCTGCATGAAGTGCCTGTGTCCATCACCTACATGGTGGTAACAGCTGTGGCAAATGCACTCAGGAATAACTAACATCCCACTTTTAGCTCTGACTTATGCCACGAGCTCTTGGCATCATGAGCCGCTCCCTGAGCTCAATGAAGATTTAGCCTATGCTTGTTAATGGGACCAAGATTTGGGAATGATCCCACCACCTCTTCATCAATGGCAAGGGCTAAACTCAGCACAAGGAAAGGCCCAATCTCATTTCTTTGCTGGCCCATTTGGGCAACTGGGGAAGAAGTACCCTCTCACCCGCACAATCAATATTAATTTATTCCAAGCCCAAATCTGCCCCTCTTCCTCATTCCCCAGCCAAGCATCCTTTCCAAATAGCAGCACTTGCCGTGCAACCAAGATCCAGGACAAACCTGGTCCTTTTCCAGCCCTAAGCCCCAGTGCCCTTCCTGGCGGCTCCCATCAGCAGCAGGTCGACGGCAGAAAGGGTTATTATTAAAACATCCCTTTCTCCATTGTCGGGGGCTCTACCGCAGCTGTGAGCCACACAAAAGCTGCTGGCTCCAAGAATGACAGCGCTAGGTGAAAAGCTGTCCCTGCTCCACCGTGTGATGGGCCGCACGTCCGGCAGGACCGGCACTTCAATAGCAACACAGAGAATTTTTAAAGGCATTTGTTTATCGCGGGCACATGCCACCATTTGATTTCCTGAAAAGCCCAGGACGGCACCTAAACACAATATCTCCCCGAGAGTGACAGTCAGGGCAGTCATCAGTTGGTATTAAACAGACACCTTCAATACAGATGGAAAAGACTACAAAAGAGGCATTAAACCAGCAGTTACATCCCTCCCTTACCCCTGGTGCCTGTTCCAACTTCTCAGTCTGTCATTAGGGGCTGCCACAGGGGACTGTATCGCAAATGAGCAGCACGAAGAAACACAGGCAGAGAGCAGCTCCCTCTCCCCCCAGCATGCTGCCAGCAAGAAAAGCCTCCACGGCAGCACAGGGCAATGGGGTACAGCTACCGGTACCCGTGCATCAGCCAGAGACCTCCCTTTTTCCCCTGAAGGTGATGATAAAACATGGGGGAGGCAGTTTCTCAGTGCAAGAGAGGAAGTGCATTGTTGTAAGTTGGATTTCTCATACAGTTCTGCAAACGCACCAGTTCCCAGTTGTTCGTGCTGGGAAAGACATCATGATGGTCTCGCTTCCAATCACAGCTTTTAAAGCTGGTAGCAATTTTTTAAGCCCCATCCTGCCTCTCCAGAGGGCTGTCTACCCACCCCACCCCAACTTGTTGGTATTGTTTTCCAAGAGAAACCAAAGACAGAAAAATGATTTTACACTAAGTTTGAGGTTTTTCCCTCCTCCTCTACTGCTTGAAAGGTGAAGCAAACCCTAGAAAATTCTGAATCATCCTAATAAAAAACACGTTCCTCATATGAACTCTCTGGGATGATCTAAAGCAATGAAAAATTCTTCCTATTCAGAACCTGCAGACTGTCAAAACTCCTCACAGAGCCATTTTGACAAGCTCAAACTGTAAACCCTGTAAGGTTCGCTGCCCATTAGTATTCTCGGATGATTCCCTCCTCTATTTGATTGTCACCAAATGCAAACATCAGTTCTTCCAGACATTCTCATGTCTTGTAATGAACAAAAAAGCAAGGAAGTCAGAAAAATAATCTGAATATCCAAGATCTTGCAAACGAGCACTCGGTCTATCTATAACCAGATCGCCCAAGTTCATCATCCTCCCTGACAACTCTGTACTGGTAAACAAAATGTATTTTTACTCTGTTTTGCAAAACCAATTTTGCACACAGTGAAACAGAGCTTATGAGGGCATCTCCTCCTCAAGCTTTCAGTGTTACACATCTAGGCTCATCCAACGAATATGGACAGGGAACTAATATCTGTGCAGCATAGTCACAGGCGTCCCCTCTAGGGATCTTCACGCCCAGGCTGGCTGGGTAAGGAAATATCAGCAACATCCAGCAAGTCCCACCAGCTAATCTGATCCCATGAGTGCTCCTGGAGGGAGCCCACGGGCCCTGCTTTGTGCACAGCCCTGTTATATCACCTGGAAATATTTATGGAGAAGAACAGCACTTTTTCCATATGCCGTGAGGCACTGTGAAGATCTATGCTTCGCACTTGTAGGTGTTTTTAGTCAGTGTGGATGTCTGCACTGTGGTCCAGAAGTACCACATGTCCCTCCTTACCCAGTGGCCTGTGCTTCACAGTGAGATTTGGTTGACAGCAGTAGACAACGACATAGATCAGCAAGGCTCTGCACTCCTGTGAAACTACATCAATAAATGTACAGCCGAGACAAGGGAGTGCGGGGACATAAATATATATGATTAGATTCCCATTGGCTTGAAAGTTTCCCTGCACAGTCTGCCTCTAGGCTGCATCTTCCCAGCTAAGTTGAAGCAACAGATATATACGCTGTCAGAGCTTTGATATATTAAAAAAAGGAGGTGTCCGAGTCCACTCTAATCCTCTTCATGTGGCTCATTTTTAACCAGGCTTTCTCATAGGAGCCATCCCAAGGACACCTCCTCCAGCTGAGTAGGGGGACTGGCATGTCTGCAATGCACCAATGACTGAAAAGTGAGGGAATTGTGCAGAAAAGGGCCTTTTTCTCTCCCTCCTCTCCCAAACATTGAGCATGACTGACTGCTGCTGCTGTGACTCCAATCTCACTGTGCAAATTCCAGTCCCTGTGCCGGGTGGGAAGAACCACTGCCTGGATGCTGCGGGAACAAATGGAAATTTCACCTGGAAGAGAAGTGCATAAATAAAACTGATAAAAAGTTTTAGGGCTCATGGAATGTGCATAATGCACTTTATCAGCGATATTGGCTCCTATGCTTAAACACTGCCAGTAGCTGCCAGGGAAAGAAAAATAAAAGGTCTCTTATAAAATTATTACCCTGTCACTTAAGTCAACAGCAATGATACCATGATAGAAGGCAGCAGTTATGTCACATTGTTTTATCACTATAATTACATCAAGAACACAGTAACTGTCTGTGAGAGATAAGATGCGGGAAGCAGCTCTTCTGAAGCTTCCTGTTCACAGCACTGGGATTTGCAGACTGGTTTGGGGTTTGGACATCACATTCAATTACCATCCTTGAGTTCTGAAGAGCCACATCACTAAAGAAATACAACCAGAGGGCTCCCCCGACTCCTCCCGCTGCAGGTGGGTTTGTAGGAGCTATCAAGGTCAGTCCTAAGGATCACGAAGGACCAAATTAATGGAAATTGGCCTCTGGAGGCTTCCTGTTCCTAAATGTCCATGGTAGGATGGCATGAACATTCCCCCAAGGTAGTGGAGGAGAGCGTGTCACCACATTTGCTGAGCAGGAATAGACCTCTCCCCAGGCAGATGAGACATATAGCTGGGACTACACCTATTTTGTAGGCCAAGAAAGGACTCAGCGTGAAAGAGAAAAGCAATTCTGGGCAGCTCATAGAGTCACAGGCAAAGGCACTGAAAACTCTTCTCCTGACCCCAAAACGACCTGCAGTCCTGTACCTCAGACACACACACCCAAACCTCCCTTACATCGCGCCACGCAGATGCAAAGTGGCATAATCCATGTGGACCCCACTAACTCCCCAAACAACCTGACGTCCTCCAAATGCTTCCTTCAAGTCAGTAAATCCCGAATGCATCATGAGGTTGTCATTATTTGCTGTTTTCTTGTCACATCGTTCTCCTTTGTTTAGGAATTCACTGTAATGAGGTTCCTTCAGAAACCAAGCAAACTCCCTGCTCCTATATCACGCTAACAACTCATCTGTTTTTATCCCTCTTTCCCATGGATCCCTCTATTTATTGTAAATTGCTCTGAGGCACCACGGCATACAGCATGCAGTACAATGGAGCCTGGAAAGCTGCAGTTGCTACAGCTTTTAGTTGTCAAGTGAGACTGTGAAAACAAATAGTAAAAATGAGTTTCAGAGAGTAAGTAGTTGTTTGGGGTTTTTTAAATAGCAAAAGACAAGATAGGTCACAGACTATTGTGAAAAGAGAGAAGTTGCAAGACTGGCCCCAAACCTGTTTTTCTGCCACCCCCCCTACTCAGAAATTCATTGAATCGCGCAGTTATTAGGCCATTCCACACTTGGACAAACAGGATTCAGGCAACGAGTACATACAAGATTCTTGTCCTGCATTCTGATCACCAAGTGTGTTTTAATAGCAGTTTGTCATCTTCTGCTTATAGCAGGGAAAAAACCTTATGGCAGTTATTACCCCTTTCACCCCAGAGTCACTGCTTTTCAGGGTTGGGCAGAGGTTGCCCTGCAGAGTCCAACATACGAACACTGACACCCTCAGTGGGAGTGTTGATGGGAGGGACAGAGGGCACATGCCTGGGAGGACAAGGGTAACACCTATCTCCTAGAATAGAATATTTTCAGTTGGAAGGGACCTTCAATGATCATCTAGTCCAGTATCCTACAGAAGATGCTGTCCACCTTTCAATACTTCATTAGTATTGTTCTAGGCTGCAGAGAAGTTCCAAGGGAACCTCAGTCCTGTGGAAGATGGACACAGGGACCATCTTCTCCGCCAGATATAACACCGAGGAAGACGGTGCTGGAGAAAACAAACCTGTTTACCATTTACCACCCTTTCCACAAGAGTTTGAAATAAAATATCCTCTTGTCTGAAGTCAAGAGCAACAGTGCTGTTAAGGATGATCCGTCATGCCACAGAACTTTATCACAGTAATTACATCAGGAACAAGTTTACCATTTCAAAAAAGAAGAAAGATTACGAGAAGCAATCCACCAAAACAGCAGCAGTGTCACAGCTGAGAGATATGCAGAGAAGAGAAATGCATTAGATGGGAGCAGTGGAGAATGAGTTCAATGTGGAAAGGGCTACATGTTGCTAGATTGTGTTTGGAGCACAGGTAAGCATGTCTGCTTACAAGTGAGCAATCAATGGTTCGGCAAGCACAAGATTGCCACTTGCATCCACATGTGCACTTTTGCTAATTATGCAAATGGATTTCCAGAGGGCCTTCAGAAAAAATAGAGAAGCACCCATAATTTTTTCCAGATTCCCACAGAAATTAGCCTAATCAAAATCCTTGACAGCTACACAGGCTGGAACTGTCATGCATCAAGAAAGGATGGTGCTTGCACACCCCTTGACATCTCAGATTAACAACACAACCATCTGACTGAATGCTTGACCTGTCAGCAGCTCGGGGAAGGGACCTCTGTGGTTTTAAAGCCTTGTGTAAGGACACAGGGGATGCTGAACTAGGATCTTGTATTGAGCCTGTTCCCAGCATAGCAGGAGCAGACACCAGTGAGACAACACACTTTCTTGCCTACAGAACAAGGGTCATGCATCGTTGAAACAGAAGTCTGGGTTGGTTTTGATTGTTTTTTTCTTTTTTTCCTCTTTCTCTCAGCAAATTCTTGAGGGGGAGCATCATACAGCCCTTCTGAGATAAAAATAAAGGTCATTGCAGCCAACCCAGTGGTAAGCTCCCAGCAGCAATATCACCTAAGTCATTTTCCTCTGCCCTGGAGTCACCCTGGTGTCTTGCTCGTCGTGGAAACCTGTCCTGCTCCCCTTGTGTGACCTGCCAGGCGTGTGCTGAAGGAGGCATATGGGGGAGAGAGATTTGGAGAGAACAGCTAGCAGGGAAAACCACATGGATCATGATGATTCAAAGGAGGTGTAGAGCAGGGAATGTAGAAGGAAGGAACGCTCAAGGCAGCACAGCCTGCAGCAGGCTGATGCAGGCACTAAGGCTTTCTGCTTGGCAAGGTCAGGCTCTGCAAAACTGGTGCACACTGTGAAGTGCTTGGCAAACCTGGGTATTTCCACACTGCTTTCACTGAGACCTAGCCCTGGTGGGTCTGAGGAGGTCACCAAGCGCAGCTGAGGAAGAGCAGGATCAGAGAGCGTGAATCACTGTCCCCACAAGGAACTACCCATTCACACAGGTCATGAGTTGGACAGTCACTCGTGGGGCATGCTCTGCAGCTGTCCCCTCACCTTCCTTGGACAGAAAAAGAATGAAGACCTGAGTGAAACAGGCTTTTGATTTTCTCAGGCCCGGATAAAATTGCCATACAGACTAGAAAAAAATCATCCGCCCAGTAATAAAGATTCCCCTCTCTTCCCTGTGCCAGACCCTGATCTTACTCTTCTAAGCAACTCTAAACAGCACACATCAGTTAGCAGACTCCAGTCTCACCTGCTGGCTGCTGTGATCCTGGATCCTTTCCAGACCAGCTCCAGTCCACAGCATGATGCAGAGAAAGCACCGATTGCTGGGGAAATTGTCCTATTATTGTGACAGACAGGTTCATTCGTAGCCCTCCAGCTTGATATTTCCATGGTATCTCTAAACGCTGGTCAACCAAGGATTCCCAGCCCCTTCATACTCAATGCCAGGAAAGGTCCCTGCCATGGGATACATCCTAACCAGAGCTACAAAGGCACAGCCCCTCTCATCCTGTTTTAAAAATCATCAACAGAGCAGGAAAAAAAAAGCATTTTGCGTGTGTGTTTGCAGAGGGCAGGAGGTGTAGGAAGTCAGCTCTCTAGCAGAATAGCTGCATTATTTATTTATTAAATACATGGCAGACTGTGTTAGGATTTATGATACAAGATGTCAAGTAAGTTGGGAGTGTAAACAACTAGCCAGCTTTCAAAGTATTTAGGAAAAAACACCCCTTTACAATAACAATAAAATGCAGATGAGAGACCAATTCCCTCATAAACATGCTTCAGTTATGAGACTCTGCCCCAAAATGTCTCGAGGTATGGTGTGGGTAGTTCCCCCCACCTCCACCAGCAGACCATCCCTGCAGTTGTTGCTGGGTTCAGGTTAGAGGTGGAGCTCTTCCAAAATCCCACTGCACCCTGAGAGCCAGAACAACGGCTCGTATCAGGATGAAGCTTTATCTCTGTGTCTGTATTTCACAGCCAAACGTACACCAGTGTTGCTAAGGTTCCATCACCTCCAGAACAGGGCTGTTAGAGTATTGGGCAGGTTGCTTGCTGGGGCAGAAGTTCTCCACAGAGTTTTTTTGAGAGGCAAGAGGAGAGCTGACTGACCCAGCCACCACACGTGTTTTTAAAGGCATCAGTGTGTTCACCCTAGCATTCAGATGGGCAAACGCTAAAGGGACAGACACACCAGGGGTGCACCTGCCACAAGAATAGTTTCTGCTTCCCTCCAAAATCAGATCCTCTCTAACACAGCAGAGACCAGGTTGCATCCTAAGTTACAGCTAGCTAAGCCTGTGAAGTCTTTCTGGTCTTCAGTGCTTTACAGCTCAAGCACTTAGCTTCTATAGTCCATTGAGCTTGTAAAAACAACATCACATCCCCATAACAGCATCATTTAAACTAACTAACACCATCCTGACAGCCTCTGGTCAGGGCCCAGACTGGCTGACAATATGCTTCCCGTGCACATCTTCCGACAAAGACAGCAGCTTTCAGTACCCAGGGCTTTCAAGCCAATACTTTCACTCAGGCTTTAATCTCCAAAATCAATTAAAAGCAAAGCAAATAAACCCAAGAGATCCTCTCCCCTGGGTTTCTTTCAGCTTCACAGGCTGGAGAAAAATTATCCTTCATAATATCACATTGAAAGCACGTACTGCAGATGGCTGTCACTCAGTCATTAAGTGCAGTTTTGCAATTCCACCTATCGCTCCATGAACAAGGATGATTTGTGCATACTCAATGCATGAGTAACATACTGGAGCATTCTGCATCCCTTACGAAAAGCCATTATAGATAAAACAGCCAGATCCCTGATAAGGCTTCAAAAGGCCTGGGAGTGTATTGCCTTCAAAAACATCACCAGTCCCTTCCTAAGATAAGTCCCACTCGAACTCGACTAGCACCCAAGCTCAGCCAAGCTCGCTTTCACACTCCATAGCTCTGCTTCTCACTGCTGTGACTAAACATGTCATCTCGTCTGCAAAGCAAGGATGTACGAACAGGGAAGAGGTAGAACCCAGCTCTTACAGTAAAATGCCTCTTTTGTCACAAACCAAGCAGACCTCTGTGATTGCCAGATGCAAGGCACAAGTTGTCAGACCCAGTGGGTTTTTACATGACACTGAGCTGAGTCATAATGGAAATTTTAACTCAAGTCTTCACCTTTTGATACTGCCAGGTGTCACCTCCTGGGTAGTTTGCATGCAACACTGCGAGACGGCAGCATTGAGTCATCCCATTCATCGTATATCACGCTGTGACCAGTCTGCTGAAATTACTTGTGTGGATGTGTGTCCGATTAGTTTGTGAGTCACCGTTCACAGATAGCTGCTAGCCTCAACTACGAGGGAATATCGGTCCACCTCTTATCTGAAAAGTTAGTGCCTATTTCTTGCCATAAGTGAATGGTCAACTAAGCCCCATTACATGCCAAGGACTGGAGGAGAGAGGACCATAACCCATAGCTGATAGCAAAGCTTGGATTCCATTGGCATGTTTTATAAGAAAAGGTGATTCTTCAATAATGTTTTAGATATCTGACGATTTTGTGAAATGAGCCACTAGGACTTCACGAACAGTGCCACAGTGACACAATTCCCATGCTCCTTAACACATACATAACACGTTTCTGAGCACTCCCTTCAACTAGAGCTGCACAGACACCAGCTTGTTAATTATACTAAGATAAAGGGGAAATTTGGCAATTAAACTCCCGTTTTTTGCATATGTCCCTGGTAGGCTTTTGATAACGCTGTCTGCTGCCTCAAGGCAACATTCCCCCACACAAGGTTTCCTGGAGACCCGCTGCTATGACTAAGCCTTCCATCACTGCCATGTAATCACGGGCTAACGCCAGGAGGTAAAGCTGCTCAGACTGTGGCAGCCATTGTAACTTGAACTTTCCTTGCAGAGCATCTTAGGATGAGTTTCTCTAGCTGCTGAAAGCTTGGCAAAGCAGCTTTTAGTGACTCTGCCAGCAGGAGCTGGTGGAATTTTTCACCCCTTCATCTAAGAGAGATGAATCTCAAGGACCCATGTTTGTGTGTTGGCACTGGTGATTACTAAGGTTTGATCACGGGAAAAGGAAAGGAGATGAAGAGCAAAGCTGGTAATTTCAGTCTGCTCGCATGCACACCAAGCCTCCCTGAGTACATACAAACATGCAGATAAGTATACAGCACCTACTGATTCCACTTCTTGCCAGTCTCTCCCTATTCAAGTGAAGTCAGAGGCCATCAAGGTGACCTGAGTACAGTATTTAAGTGCTGCTGTACTTTTGCCAGCAAAGAGAAGCCAAGCATGGAAGACGATATGCGAGCAGAAAGAACAAAAAGACACAATATAGAGTATTCCATTTCCGTATTTCCTTTTCTGGTTCAACAGTTGCTGCAGCACGGAGGGTTTCATTCTGGGTGTTCATAACCCTTGTGAAGCAGCTGCTGTGTGCCACTGGTAGTGACAAGACACAGAAAAAACTACCCCATTCCTAGTTCCTAGCACATGCATAAAAGAAAGCAAACTCTGAACTGAGGCAAGATGACATCAGTGAAATCTAAGCCAAAGAACCGGTTAAACCTCTCCACATCCCAATGATGCTAAAGACCTGTTGACTGTGCAATCCTACAAAAGGTTTGATAGTAAAAGCATAAAGAGCATGGCTTGTTCCACCAGCCCAGCAAAGCAAAACCAGCCTTTTCTTGGTTTGTTACCTCCACCCAAGTGCTAGCCTTTACCAAAAGCTCAGAGCCAAGTGAAAGGTTCCTTTCATTACTGCAGAGCATTCCCCCAAACTGTTCCTCATCACTAAGGCAGCTGTGGCTTTGAGCACAGGAACTGAGACAGATTCTCAGTTGGAGCCATTAAGTGATGACACACTGAGGACAGTTTGAGGAATAGGACAGTGTTCAAAGGAAACACCATATTTTATTTAACGTCTCAAACTCAGAGTTTAAACTGTGTCTTACCTCAAACGTTATTTAAGTGTTTAGTTAGCTTCATCCCTTGTCTGCCTGTGGAAGATTTTTTCTTCTACTGAGTGGAATTAAAGGGGTTTTGTTCTTCCTCCTGCCCTCCAACTCCTTACCAAGCAAACAAGCTGTTTTCTGAAGAGCCAGTATCTTCTTCTGGTCTCACCTGAGTAAATTCTGAAGTTTGAAGCTTCTTCTGCTTCCATCAAATCTGATCTCGTAGTCAAGTGGTAAGTTGGGGTTGAGGAGAATGGAGGGAAAACATGCTTAATTAAATGAAACTAGAAACATCAACCATCATGATCAGGAGGTGGATTTATTTTTTTATTAAGATCTGGAGAAAGAGGATGGAGGAAGTGAAAGAAGAGATAAAGGTCTTTGTTATTGCACAAAGTAGCCATCAAGAGCCCCCACTAAATTTTCATTATATCCTGATAGTCACCATAAAAGGAGAGGGCAATTCACCACCTCAGAATAATAAGGAAAAACACTCAATTTGAATTGTCCATAAATACCCTGTACTTCCAGGCTTTACACTGCTCAACATTTAAATGGCACTTTAAAAAGAAAATAAAAACATGAAGGAGAAGAGAAGATGTACCCTTAGGGGTAAATACAGCACTCCTCGGGAAAAGCAGGAAAACAAAGATCTTTGTATCCATTCAACTTCATGTAAGCATTTGCCCTATGAAGAACTAATTAGCAATGCAAAAAATAACGCTTCTTACTGTTGAGATGTCTGTAAAAGGTGGTTTGTTACAAGCAGCATTTGCTACAGTGAAAGTCGACTACATTACAGTCTGAGAAGAACATGCCTCATCTATAACCATCGTTAGTGCTACACAGGCTGCTGCTTCCACCAGGGTTCAGATATCTCCGTGCTTGCTGGAACACAGCGGTCCTCAGAAGCTCCCTGCTGCGCTCAGGGGTCTGTTGTAAAAAGCCCTTTACAAATACTCGGTAAGAAATACTCCTTGTTCCACGAGCAACCAGCCAAACGGGCAAGGCAGATAAAGGCAGGAGGAAAAGTATCACGATTCCTATTTTTTGTACAAGAAGCTGAGCCACAGAGAGGTGAGTGTGTACTTAGAGCTAATCTGCTGTGCCAGCGATATAATCAACGTGCCTTCCTTGTTTATCTATACATGCCAGGAAGTCCTGATGCCTTTGTGATTCCCAGTGTTAACCGCACAGGCTCCCGGCCTTTTATTTGTTGAGATTTGACAACAAGCAGCAACCCCCACCCTCTCCCAACTCCCACGCATGCCACACCACCGGTAACTGTTAGAAAGCCAGCTAAATGAAAACCGAAACACAACAGTGGTATTTAAACAAATATTCAAGACCCTGAGTCAGAGCAGAAATGAATCCCTAAACTGATCTCAAATTCTGCCCATCCTAAAGCTCTCTTTGAAAGACAGCTCTTGCATCCTGCCCTGATGGGCATGTTCTGGGATGTGCTGAGTGGAGATTTTCCAGCAGTGCCAGCTACCAGCATCTCCCTGCAATGGGATCACATGATCCCAGTCTAAGCATCTCTTGGGGAACACTACAGAATGGGACAAGCTCCATTAGTGGGAGCTTTCAGGACATTTGCTGCATCACAGGTCACCCACACCTGCCATGATATGCACATTGAATTTTGTGCCTGAGAATGTCCTGCTCAGTGTACCACCTGCCTGAAGGAAAAGCCCCTCCTGTCTCATCTAAGGACATGAGTTGTTACTTGGCATTTTTAGGATGCCCTCCTATAAATCAGGTTCTAGCAGATTTGCATGGTGCAAACAGGCTCTTTGGCCATGACTTGAAATTTGGCCAAAGTCATCAGACTTAAAAGGGATGAAAAGCACACCCTCTGCAGTAGCCTTATTCTTGCTATATCTACCCACAACTTTCCCCTTTGTTAGATTTGCACCAAGCAGTTCTCTCTCAGCCTGACCCAGTACCAGCAAATGCTGGAACAGTCCAAGCTGCAGGATTCATGTTAGACAACAAACCAGTCACTGGAGTGACTGGTTAATGTGTGCTTCCCACTAACTGCTCCTTCCTCTCCCACATCACACACATTGTCTGAGGGAGAGTAAAATGGATCCCTCGAGATCTGAATGTTACACTTCTCCCTGGAAAAGAAAGGGACTTGTTCAATATGGTTCAGCCCAGGACACAGGAACCAGCCCTCCTGCTCTGTCTAGCCCTCCCTCCACGGTCTCTAACCAGATCAATAGCTTCATGTAACTAGGAATAAATACCCAGGAGACCTGATCGGTCTCATAATCAGTCTCACCTTTCTTGCAATTACTGGAGGAGCCAGGGGCTCTTATCAAACTCAGCTCTACCTTATCACCTCCTCACTCCTTCCCCTCTTGCTTCTGACATCCTCTCCTGTAGGTGTTTCACTGTCAGCTTTGCACAGCCAGATGCTTTACAGACCTAATAAGAGCAGACAAACAACGTCTATGTCTGAATGATTAGCTGATAATCACAGACGTGGTCTTTGCCAAGTTTTTTTGAGCACAGAAACCCAGTTCAGCCTTCCTTCACCCCAGCATCCCACTGCCAAAGCCCACAAATCACATCAGTGCAAGGAATGGGTGAAAAACAAAATCCAGCTCATATTGTCTGCCATCAAATGGCTGCTAAATAATGCAAAGAAATGAAAACAATTTGGTTTGGATGATTGATTATAGGGAAATTGCTCATACCTCCAAAGCGTGGCACTTCCAATCACATCTTTGTTTCATTTGTCAGCAAATAAATTAAGTTCCTCTCCTGGCACAGCGCCTGTGCTGTCCTATTAGCTACATTTGGCACACTGCATTGCTTTGCAGCAGTTTCTTGCCCCACTTTGACTCCTCACCTTGCCCCACCACAGCTGCCAATTAGTGACCACCATGTAGTGTCACCATGTGGGGGACATGAAGTTCAGCTCCAGTTTAGCAGACTACAGTGGCTCAGCTCTCCCCCAAGGCAGTTCTCCCAGCTGCTTACATTAACCCCAAATGACACTCACTCCAATCAGCGCAAAGTGTTTGCAGCCTTGGAAAAGTCAGGACACCCAGCACCTGAGGATTTGCAGTCCCCTTCAAGAAGGTCTTCCCAAACTTGGATTTCCCTCTTTCACCCCATCGCAATTATACAATTTTAAACAGAGCTGTGACCTTCAGATCTTAAAAGGAATATCAATAACTGCCTCACACATGAAAAAGCACAGAGATGAAAGAGGTACATTTGTGTCAATAAAGAGCAGAAAACAGTCCCACTGGCATAAAAATACTTCTCTTCCCCTCAGCTCCTATAATACAGGAACAAAAGGGATCTCCTAGTCCCAGACTCTGCTATAACAGGCAGTAGTTCTCTATAATCCTTTGAATTAATTTAGCAACCTCCATTTTAAAAACAAGTTCTGATTTTTGCCCCCAGCATTCCCATTATGAAAGGCTGTTTCAGAACATCGCTGTTCTGACAGTTCGAAACTTCCAATTTCCTGCCTAATTTATGGCTGGCCAGTTTTACACTCCTGATGTTACACCAGTACTGTTCTTCAGTTTAAAGAGCTGCCTTTCCTCCCGATGTTTGCTCCATGATGATATATTAACAGAGCTGTGGCACAAGGCACGTTTAATCTAGTTTTAGCATTAAAAGATAAAGACTTTATCTAATTATAGATGGGGTTTTGGCTCCTCAAGGAAGAGGCTGTGCTTTTATATTGTGTTTAATTATAGATACGTGTGGCAGAAAGGCATTTCATGGGATCATCAGAGCCCAGTCGTCTAGCCCATTCCTAAAATTCACTAGGAAAGGGGATGCCACATCTTTCCTAGACAGCCTGCTTCAGTGTTTTACCCCTCTAGGGATTAAAAGGGTTTTCCTAATAAATATCTCAAATCATCTTCATTACAAATTCAAGCAGTTTCTTTTTCTTACATCACTGACTATGGAAAACAGCTCATCATCAGCCTTTTTATAAGTACTATTTATGTGTAGGAAGACTTACTGCATCGCATTTCCATCATTTCTCTCCTAAAATGAACAAATGCAGTGCCTTCAATCTTTGTTCATAAGACCTGTTTGCCTAACCTTTATCATTCCCTTGTTTTGTTTTGTTTTCCACCTGGACCCTTTTTCCATATTTCTTAATGGGTCTAGACGAAGTTTCACATCAGTTCCGGCCACCCACACTTGGCTGAAGCTCTGCCAGCCCCAAGCAGGTTGTAATAATTTTCTCTCATATCTGGCAAAGAGCACTCTTGTTAACACAGTATTGGATACAATGAGTTGTTTTGCAGCAGCATCGCGGGGCTGATTCATATTCTACTTGTGAACCAGCGCAACCCTGGTCCTTTCCTGCCTGTACCGCTGCCTCATTGCATATTCCCTGTTTTGTGTTTGTGTATTCTGCTTTGCCTGCCTAAGAGCAGTGCTTTGCACTTGTCTTAATTTCATCTCTTTTGCTTTCAGGCAAGATGTCTCATTTGTAAAGACTGTTGTAAGTGCTGAGCCTTTCTAGCAGGTTCCCGTGTTTACCTGCCGCAATGACAGGCAGTGTTTAAGACCTCCAGACAACAAGGCTACCATGTACCCACTGCAGAAGCACACTGTCCTCCAGCACAGCTCATCCGGGATACGGATGGAGTGTCTACACCTAGTTACATTGCTCTTTCAACTAATATTCAGGTAAAGTTCTCATAATCTTGATTTTTAGAGACTACTTCCCCCCAAAGGGATCACATACCTTCTCCTGAGCCACCTCCTACTGCAGCATCATCTAATGACATTCCACAGTATCTGTCTTTCAGACCTCTTCTCCAACCACCTAAACCTTCCCATCTACCACAGGACACTTCCTCCCTACTTTATGGCCCTACTCACCCCTGCCAACACCCTAATGAGCCACAACCTTGAGGTGGGACCTCTGCTTTCCTTGAAGCAGCTGCATGACACAGTCCAAAGCTGGAATAAACTAACGCAAACTTTAACACAGGTTTCTTTATAGGCAGATTAAATAAAGGGTCAGAAAACAAACTTAACTTCTGGTCATTGTGTCCCTACAGCACAAGGTCATCTTCTGCTCTGCTTTCTAACAGACTTCAGCAGCTCTTTGCAACCAAGCGTCCTCCTACATACCTTCACAAAGGTTGGCCAGAGCATTGCAAAGCTCTCAGGAGCCTCCCAGCCTCCACTGCCCTGGGCTGAGTATGTTCCAGAAGCAGGTCTCCAAAAAACATCTCTGTAACAGAGGGCACTCCAAGAGAAAGAGCCCTGGGGCCCAGCCAGTGCCTTTTAGCAGAAAAAAATCCTCTGCATGATCCCAGTGGTCAGGGAACAAGCAAAGTAAATGCTTTCACCGCCCACCCAGTTTTGTTTGTTTTGACATAATTCCAGTTCTCCCCTCTCCAGTACCTCACAGCTCAATTTTTGCAGGAAGGGCAGGAGCCTTTAAAGCTGGTGGGTTGCAAAGAGCAAAAGCCTTCTAAATCACATTTTCCTGAAGGACATGGCACTGTCCTGGCATGATTTCCCCTGAGGATTTCAAAGCACATTCCAGGACTGTCACTTCCCCTGGCGCTGCACTGAGGCACGGGGGCATTCTAGCCCATGTACAAAGCATGGAGAAGTTGCCTCAGGTCATTGCTTTTAAGGCGATGAGATGAGACCAACAGAAAGCTGATGAGTGCCTAGCTTACAAGGAACACTAAACTCAGATTCAGAACTAGCATGATAGCAGGTTTGAAGCAGAACATAATACAGGTTAAGCCTTGGACTTGGTTTGTTAGTCCGCTTGGGGATGGCTGTGTCTGCTCAGGTAGAGGGGGAGTTAGGGGCTGGGTAATTGCATTGTTGTACCTCTTGGAGAGGCCTTCAGCACTCAACGAGAACCACAGTCCTTCCCTAGAGGTGATCAGCTGGCTATCAACACAATGATAAAAAAAAATAATCTTAGGGCAGCTTGGTGCTGGTGCTTGTTTGCCCATAACGGGGGAGAGCAAGCAGCCTATCAGCGGAAGCGCTGGGCTAAACAGAGCAAAATGAAATCAGGTAGCTCTGCTGCTCCTTGTAAGAGAGTGATCCTTCAGGATTTGTCTCGAAAGCTGCTCTGAACCATGACCGTGGACAGAATGCTGATTCCAAGCCCAGCTCTCCCACCCATCGGCATTTTCCAAATGGCATTTTTTTGTGCTTGCTCAAGCACAGAGAAAACCTTCCTCCTTTCCCCCTGGAGCTGCCTGCTCGCGTTCTCACGTCTGCTCCCCATTCACGCTAACGTAGGGCAGGATCTTTCCTGCTTGCCAGAGGTGTGAAGCCAATGTAAATTACTTTCCCTTTTGCATTGAGGGAAAGTCTTATTATCAACCTGTCAGATCTAGACAGCTGCCAAGATGCTTTATAAGAAGAATTAAATCAGGCTCAATCTCAACAGATAGATTCTTGTCCCTCTTTGGGGGCCCCATGCAGGGCTCTGGCCTTTGCCAGCAGCAGCAATGTAGAGCAGCATTATTTTTTTTTCTCTCTCAGCTGAGTTTTATCAGTCAAAGCCAAGCACATGGGGGAGACTGCAGCAGCATAAAACTGTCCACTGTCATCAAAGAGTAGGTCATAAGAAAGTTGTTTCCCAGGCTTTTAGCCAGAGACATCTCACAACGAGCTGACAGAGAAATTACTTGGTTTCATCCTCAAGAGGCAGTCCCCTGCAATATTAGAAATTGGTGGTCAATAGAGACCAGCACAGCCCCCAAAGCAGTTGGCACACCAGAAGAGGAGAAGATGGTACCCCTCACAGATTAAAAAAAAAAAATGAAGAGGGAATTTTACATGTCAGAACAAGATTATCTGCTTTTCTATCCAGGCAAGACACTGAAAGGAAACACATCTTCCCCCTCCTCCAGCTTGGTAAGTTCCCTCCACACATCATGGACTCCACTTCAAAGTGGAAGTGGTGGTTCTGGCTCTGCTGTGGCAGCGGTCAGATAAATTATAACCATCGTTTCTGTGGGATGCTCATTTGCTCAGTTGACTTCTCCAGCACTGAGTATCAACATGTTTGCTTGGAGGTCTGATGAGTTCCCAAGCCACAGTTGAGGCTGGCATTCAAATTCATGTGAAATTCAGCAACCTCAGGCTCCATAAGCTATGTGCATTTTGTCTTTCTCTACAGAGATGGAAAAAAAAATACTTACTGCTCACAAGTAAAATTAATAGCTCATCAGATCCCTTCTCACCTTGCTCCCCCATCCTCCAAAGCCTCTGCAGCCTGCATGCTACCATAAACTAGCTGTGTTGTGGATTTGATTTATTATGGTGACAAAGCACTTTGCTCTCTGAGTTTGGAGTCCCTCTGGGTATTCTCTGCTGTGCAAGGTTTCACCTATTTTGCATTAGCTTTGACCTAATTCTCAATGAGGTCATGCTGGTGGATCAGGGGCTATGCAAGAGCAACTGTACTGCACTTTCCTTTGAAAGGGTAACCTGAAGTTAAGGGCTTAGAAAAGGGGGATAAAGATTGGTAGCCATGCCAACCTCTTCAAAAGAGACAGGCCCAAAGGATGGCAATTTTGGTCTCACAACCAATAGCGATAGACCCTGCATGTTCCCAACTGTTTGGCAGATGGCAGCAGTCACGTTCAGAGGAGCAGGGTGCAGAATTCATATACAGATTCTACACAATTCTACATATAAGCTTCTAGACGAAATTCTAAAGGAAAAGGTTTCCAAATGGGATGCATGACTTTATTCACAAACACCTGGCCGGGATCTAAACACAAAGGGGCAGGAAATGGATCCTGAGCCAGCTCTCACCAAGCACGAATGAAAGGAGCAACAACTGAAGGATTATCGATACTTCATGTAGGCAGTATTAAGAAGACTGGAGGGGGAAAAAAAAAATAAAAAAGAGATGAGTCTAGAAGGTAAAAATTACAGTTGTCTTGAAGGAAAGCTGGAATTTTGTGCCATAGATCCTGGAAAGACACAAAGATGTCAGCAAATCCTCCTCTTCACCCTCCTGAACGTTGATTCAACCCTGACAAGGTGGAGATCACAGGCAGGGAAATTTCCCCAGTCATTACTGGTCTGCAGGAGCCAGATGTGACCAGCTGAGGTTGCTTGCCGTGGTGCCCCTGGATGACATGGATGCATGGAGAGACCACGACTTCAGAACACTGCAATGGTTCAGACCAGCAGATCTACTTCATGTGACCATCCCTCCTTTCCCTGCTTCTGCCGTCATCCCTGGTCACCTCAGCACCTCCTCTTCCCTAGGAGCAACAGCCTCTTCCCTCCTCAGAGCATGAAAACCTTTGAGACAAAAGAAGTGGCAGAAACAGAACAACACGGGCATAATATTTTTGTTTTCTCAAAACACTCAAATGGCAATCTATAGCCAATAGCTTTTCTGATGGGAAGGGAAAGCTATTATTTGAATACCCTTGTATCCTGCCTGTGCTCTTCACTGCCTTTACAGCAACAATGCTGGCTGCAGCTCTGTGGTGGAAGGTTTTATGAAAGTCAGAAGTGGTGAAGGCAGTGGAAATTAGGTGGTAGCAAGAGTCCCTCCTTCTCTCATCATTGCTATCCCACTCCTATATTCTGCAAACTGGGATATGGCTATGCAGGGTCACAGCTGCATTAGCTAGCTCTTGCGCAAATCAGATGCACACACGCTCACAGTCCCATGGAAACATGCTCCTGGCCTACGCCGATGATTTGTCTCATGCAGAACTGACACATTTTAAGATCTAATTATTATCACAAAGCTCTAAACCTCATGGAGCAGACTCTCAGCTTTTGCTCATCAATGCCCAACTGCTCCCACTGATCTGGAGCAGCAGTTTGTTAGCTCCAGGAACCGTCTGTCATTTTGAACTCAGGAACTAACAAACCAGAAGAGGTTCAGCCCAGGATTTGACATTTCCCTGCCAGAGGCTCAGATTTGATGCCCAAATCTGAGTCCGTGACATTCTGGGTATTTGGATTCTAGTCCC
Source organism: Anarhynchus alexandrinus (assembly GCA_008711295.1). Classification (NCBI taxonomy): domain Eukaryota; kingdom Metazoa; phylum Chordata; class Aves; order Charadriiformes; family Charadriidae; genus Anarhynchus; species Anarhynchus alexandrinus. The sequence goes on along the minus strand of VUYV01000035.1, from coordinate 5,824,857 downwards.
ATGTAAGCCATGACAGACCACAGCCCTTGCCAGTGGGTTCATGGCCTGGAAGGTTACAATTTCTGCTGAGGATTTGGCATTTGAAACGGGATCAGGTAGCTGCATGCAGATGAAAAGAATCCCACCTTCCTTTCCTTATGTTTTGCACATAGCCACTGTCCCATAAGCCCCGATGGCAGGATGCCCTGCCTTGTCTGCAGCAGTGCTCCCAGAAGGAAACATACTCTGTTTGTCACCGAGAAGGGAAGCCAAGGCATCTCAGATTCCTCCAAAGTTGCTGCTCCCTTCGAGCTGGCTGGATTAGGACTGTCTGTAAAAAGGAACAGTTCAGCTATAGTTTTTGCAGCACAAGCATAATGGGAAGACTCCCATTGCCAGTGTGCTCTCAGGAGTCTGCAAGACATCAACCTCCACGCAAACTGGCTGGATGCTTCTCCAAAATCAGCCACACACCTTGGCAGCACAGCCTGTCACTAATCCCTAGAAAACAACCCCTTTTGAGAGCTAAAAATAGATGCTATTTTTTAAAAGAACAAATTAATTACTCCTAAGTTTCTGCGTATTAGAACTATTAAGTCTCTACTCTGCAGCTGCCCTCAAATTGGCTTTTCACCTTCATTTACCTGTTTCCACACCCATCGATGATGGCAGAGATTGGCATATCCAGACAATGCCTGCAAATTAAGTGGGCTGTGAACCTTCTTAAGCCACAGATGGAGAAGCATGAAGGTTGTGTACAGAGACATGTGCCATCAGTTTGTTGCTCACAGATGAACAAGCCCGGCTGGAACAAAAGCATTCAGCATAACCAAACGCCAAGGAATAAGTATTTGGGGATTTCAGCAAATCAAATTCAGATCCCTTTCCCCTGTTAAATCTGTCCCTTTCCAATGGTCATGGGCAGCACTGAGGTCTTCACAGCAGTTTTTAGACACAGCAGAATTTCATGGCCTGGAGCTCTGGAGAGGAAAGGCAAAATAAAACATTAAATTGCTCTCAGCACAACACACAAGTATTGCCTAGCAATATGGCTGTTTTGTACAGAATTCTCGTCCATTAAGTACCTTCCATACTCTTCGCAGAAGCATACATATTTTCAGAAGCATGGAACTAATTTTCTTCCTCTACAAATTTCAGTTTAGATTTTGTAGTATGGAAAAGGAATGAAACCTTTAAGCCAGGGATGTTTCCATTGAAATCAGTGTGTTTTCACCAGTGAGAAACTACATTGGATCAACTCATGTTGAGTCTACTAATCACCATGAAAAGACCGTTTTTGTGAGCGCCATCTCCATTAGGGTCATGCCAGATTCCACTGAACTTAAATGAAAAGATATCTGTGATTTCACCAGAATCTCAATCTGGTCTGCAAAAACCTCTTCCCATCCAGCTTCAGGAATACAAGTCAAATCTCCGGGTCCTTATAATCTCATGGCAAAATATCGCTTCACCCGTTATACATTTTCCCTTATCTTGTGGTGCTTAGTGCCCACCTCCCCCAAAGATATCAGCTAGAACAGCCTTATACTTGTGTGACATTTCTGAGCTTAGTTGGAGCTCAAAGGCCAGGAAAAAAAAAAAGGAAAATAATTTCTTATTTGAACTTCAGCTGTGGTTCAATTACAGCCTGCGGCAAAAGCTCAGGTTGATTTCATTTTATCCCAATGGCCTATTTCTTCTTTAATTTGCCCCCCTGTCCTTGCACCTGTTATATAGACATGTAGAAATCAAGAAGGCCTTAAATCTGCAGTCCCTCATTAAACAAAGCTCAGAGGCCTTTTAGAGCAAACATAGATGTCTTTTTATTTCCATTCATCCACGTATAGTGGGGCCTTCAGTGACTTTAATCAGCACCATGACACTACAATAAAGATTATAAATTAAAGAGCATTTTTGAAACCTGGCCTGGTTTTCCTGTGATAAAAAAGCATAAGTTTAAAAAGGTGAAGAAACATTCTCTGCACTGTGTTGCTATCAACAGACAATCCCAATAACTCAGCAGTCTTGGGTTTTATCACACACACACAGAGAACTCACAAGATAGTAATCAATTAAGCATTTTGCGAAAGCACTTAGTCAGAATGGAAACATCTGGAGTTGAGATTCAATTGTCCAGAACTAGCTGCCCGTTAATTAATATTCCTTCTAATGGCTCTTCTATCAAGGTGTCCCTCCTGTTTCACCAGCCATTCCCCTGTGGCTTGGATACACTACTAAGTAGTTGCTCATCCCCCAGCTCAAGCCTTGTATAGAAACAATGCAGACAGGTGAAATGGAGAACTTATGTTTCAGTATTGCTTCAGGCACATCCACCAAGACTTTGTATGAAAAACGTCACCTCGCTTCAACGGCAATGAGAAAAAAAAAACCACTTGAAGAAATGTTCTATGAAATATATTTGTATTGCCTCCACAGGACAAGTGCAAGGAGGATGGATTCACCATCATAAGACCTCACGAAGATTCACCTCCAATTCTAATATCTGCATTTTCTGACTCTAAAGGGTCACATCTTTCAATGGCCTTTGGGCCGTGCTCTGGTGCAACTCAGAAATGCACCTTTTGCCATTGCTAGTCAGGGCAAGCCCTATATCTGTCTAGCTTACATGTGCAAGTTCAGGCTCTTCAAGCATAAACTGACATCTATATAATTGCTCCACACTTAGAAAGTGGTTGCTGCTCCTTAATGCAGCCCTAAAATCATGTCCAATTGAATTGCAAATATTTCACTCGCACTCTGAGTACCGGGTGGCAAGGGATCCCCTTCAGCTGTCTGAAAAACATCTTGTTTCAAAGAAACCTCGCTTTCTAGTTGCAGGGAAACAAAATAACTAGACTGGAGGGAATGCATAGACCCTACATCAAGCAGGGATGTGTCCATAAATATTGATAGATCATATGCTAAGTATTGATAATGAGCTGCTGGAGATCTTCACCCAAGAAACTCTTGGTACTTCTACACTTTAACTGAGTTTTCCTACTATTTTCTTGCCTTCATTTTGCCCCAAACAATCTCCCTCTGACAGGTCTGCACACTGGTTTAGAGCACGGTCCTGTCTTCACAGGTCTGTCCCAGGGCGTCTTCATTGAGCTCTGCCCTGGGGAAGGGCAAGAAAAATCAAAATGCCCACACAATCTGCAAGTCCAGCTATGTCTATTTGTTTTCAGATGCATTTCCAATCTCTTTAAGTTTCCAACAGGGAGAAAGGGATCTGATTCTACGCAATCTCATTCACACCTCTTCTTCTACCTCTGTGGAAGCCTGATGTTGACTTCTCAGCAAACATAGCCCCATTCCTCAGGGTCTCTGCATTGCTTGCTTAGCTGAGCCCCATCAAATTATGTTCAAATCACACTAAGACAAGAGGAAAATCAGAATGTGCCCCTTTCATACCAAGCTTTTTTATTTATTTTGTTCTAATAGAATTTATCATCCAGAGGAATTTCAGTTTTTACAGAGCTGCTTCTTTTTCCCTCTGCAATTTGGCTCAAATCTTATCACTGAGCTCTGCTAAATTTGTTGCAATATTAGCATTGCTGTCCCCAGCCTGGTGGGGGTGTGACAAGTAAACATTGCTGAGCTCTGCCCCAAATCCAAGCTGAGACCACCAAAAGGGCTGTGGAAAAGAGCTGAAGCATCCTAGCCCAGCTTCTGGGAGCCTGAGGCTGGAAGGGAATGAGACAGGTACAGAGCAAGTACAGGAACAGCCCCTGCAAGCTCCACATTTCTGGATGTTGACAGAGAGACTCTTCTCTCTGTTGAGAGATCTGCTGGAACAATCGGTCTCTAAATCAGGGCAGACATAAGGCCAGAACAAAACAGTGGATGACAACAGAAGGTCAAATGGACGGGGGAGGTAAAATCACAAGGAAATAAAGAGAAATGAGGCTTTTTGTTGGGTCCATTCTGATGATGCACAGGTGGGAACATGACAAGGGCTGCTCTGACATGTAATTCAGTCTGGCTGTTGCTTAGAAATTGCTGTGTTTCTCCAAAAAGAAAGCTGCTCTCCTCATTTCTGGCTGGCTGGAAAAATGGACAGTGTGGAGAAGAAAGTGGCCAGGAGGCATTACCTACATGGGGCGAGAACTTGGGGCTTTGGAACAACAGCAAAATAGCTCAGGCCACCTCAAGGGACATGTTTGTGGGCAATATCACACTTCACCAAGGACTTCTACCCCCTACTTAATTCGGAGCAACTACAGTTTTAAATAAGCACCTTCAGCATGGAAAAGGACTCTTTCAAGTTTACTGCCTGAAAAGGACACACTGGGCAGCAAGTGGGAAGAAAACAGTTCCCTGCAGTAAGGACACCACCCTCCCTCTCCCTTCATCTCATTCCCAACCCTCCTTCCCTCCCTATCTCCAAACTCAAGAGGAAGAAATTTGCATCTCTCACACAAGGGATACCCAAGCTGTGCGTTGATTTAGCATCTTGGGTTTTGTGGTTCATAGTGGAGAGAGACTTGTGGAAGATACTTGGCAAAGTAAATAGTGCAGAACAGCCAACAGAGAGTCTTCTCCCTTTCACAGCCTCTAATGAGCCCTTTGCTTCTTATCGGAACAGCAAGGGAACAGACATCCCTCCGTCCCCTCCAGCACATAACTGACCCCTCTCTGAGGACCAGGAGATGAAACCATAAACAATGAGTTACAGACATGGAGTATTTCTGAACTCATTTGTCTGCTGATAGGTTTCAGGCCTTATTCCAACCTGCAAATGGGATGTGCTTCACTAGTTTTAAATCACTCAGCAGGTGATAAGTGGTTAACGCCTGGAGCCCTGAGGTGCCTTCAAAACATAATTGCATATTAAAATAAAACAATAATTAAGTGGAAGACACAGAACCTTGTGATTTCTGAAAACTGGATCATTTTTTATAATGAATGTCTGAGGCTGGGAGCAGACAAGGTGTAGCCACAAAATAAGGGAGAAGGGCTGGGTGAGACCTGAGGGCACACACTGCTCTGACAGCTGAGGAAGGGAAGAAATGATGGGAATTGAGAGCATCCATGGAAAGGATGCTGTGGGATGCCACCACAGAAAAGGCACAGCTGCATTTGATTAGCAGGGGGATATTCAGTTTTGCACTGGAGGGGACAAACTTCAGGCTCAAAAGGTCCAAAGCCAAGACAACTGTGGCATGTTTTCAAAGTGCTGGGGGAAAAGGAAGGGGTTTACTTGGTGACACAGCTCCTGCCTTGTCGCGTGGTCATGGCCTTGATAATGTGGATGGAGGGTCACAGCTTCTCATTTCCCTTCAGGCTGCAATTAAACAGTCTCAGTAACTGGCACCTAGCTCAGGCCCTTCTGGAGCCACTGCAAATCAAATTTCTCACTCTTCTAGCACTATCCATTAATGATTGATCTTGTCTGTGTGGGGATCTGTTTGCCAGAAACTGATAAACAGGACATCCCTCGCCAAGTCGTTGATATTTGAGGTACCAGGAGTTGTTCTGTATGCTTGCATTCCCCCTTCCTTCTCTCCTTCCAAGCAGAGAGACAAGAAGTCTCCATCTCTTCTCCAGGCAAGGTCTGCCAAAGCCTGCCCACCCCAAGAGCTTTGATGAGTAAAAACTACTGCATTAACAGCTCAGTAAGTAAATACCTGATTGTTTTCATCCTCTTCACCACAGTGTGAGCTGCATAGTTTTAATCATGCCTTTGGGTTTAATCCCGATTATTTCGTTGCAAACTGCAAGAACATATCATTACTTACAGTGCCATTCTAGGCTGTTACTCAGTCCTTCAGGCCAGCAGGTGATGAGGGAACCCTCCTGTGTTACCAGCTTTCTGTGCCCCTGCTTCTCATATGGTGACAAACTGCTGCAAGCACCGAGCTGAGAATTAATGAGAAAACATCAGCATAATTTAGGTCCTAAACATGTAACCCTTCCAACTTTGCACACTCCTTGCAGATATAATCCCACAGAAGACGAGCAGGGATAAACAAGTGAAAGCGTTACCGTATACCCTCCAAACACATGGCTTGTTTTACAAGTCCACTATAAACAGTGACAGGGAGCAGGTGTCACACACAGGGGCTGTCCCATATACAGGGCAGACTATCAAGCTCACTTTGCCTGCGTAGCAGCTTTAAAATATCTCATCTGGATCCAACCCCAGGTGTCACGTTATAAAATGACCTACTGTTTATTGGCCCTTCGTTAACAACCTCAGCAGAAGGTCAAGGCTGGAATGAGCAATGGAGAAGTTGCCTCCAGAGTGAACTTCTTACCTTCCCCTTCCAGGCCAGGGCAAGGAGAAAATCAGACTCCACTGTCTGCCCTACAGCTGTCCCCAGACTACCCCATACTGGAAAGAGATGCCAGACAATTTTGGCTTCTAAACATTCCCACATGAAAAATGACTACCAGCACTTCAGCAGATCTCCGGCCTCAGCAAGCAGGACGGAGGCAGCAAGCAACTAAATGCAGAGGCTATTTTTAACCTGGGCTCATTTCTTCGGGAAGAAATTATTCATAACCTGTGTGCATGCAGTGCATCGGATACAAGACAGGCTTGGCTGCAAACACTCATTAATGGAGCTGCCAGCTCCCTCCTTTCTGCACTGGGAAGCAAGGGCTCTTCTTGCTGTCTTACAGGGGATTGCAGGGAAACACTGAAGGTGTGATATTACCTGTCTCGTCCCCACCTGCGCGGTGGCTGCTGCGGTAGGAGGTCAAGAAGGGGCTTTGAGGTATATTGTAATTTTGGCACTAGCTGCCCATCTCCCATTTCATCCCTGCCCCACTCATGCTCAGAGCCATCGTTCTGGCTTTCTTGCAGCTCCTGCTTCTTCTGTTCCCTGCAGCCACACTGTGAACACACTGGGTCCTGCACCCTTCTGGGAGGTCCTCTTCTGAAACGCAGACGTTAGCTTAGCCTAAGGCAATTCACATTTCTCTCTAGTCTTTTCTCTACATGGGGAAAATGTAGGTTTCCTGCACTTGGAAACTGCACTTCCCTTTACTTGCAGCCCTCTCACTTCTCCTCGCACTTACATCCTTTGCCATAATCAGTGGTCAAATGTTCCTGGCCCAGCAAGGGCACAGATCACTCTGAACCGCAGTCCTGATAATTGGGTTTGGCAGGCAATATTCAGCTTTAAGACCTTTCTCATCTTTTTGATTTCACTTTTATAAAGTACATGCTTAAGGATTTCAACTCTGAAGGTAAAAAAAGGCTATTATGATCATCTAATCTGACCTCCCACTTACTTGTGGATGTAAAAATTCACCCAGTGGTTCTTTACTGAGCTCAGGAACTTCTAGTTGAGCTGGATTGCCTCCTTCAAAAAAGTGATATGAACTTGATATATTGGATTTAAGTAACAGAGAGCTTGCCTCATCCCTTAGGCAGTCACTTCAGGGGTTCATCATCCCCTTGTTAAAAACATCTACCTCGTTTCCCAATTGGAAATCAATGGTAGACAAACACAGACATCGGATCTTGTTACATCCCTTTCTCCACTGGTCTAAAAAGCCTCTTAACATTCGGTATTGTTGTATATTTTCCCCTGAACTGTGAACAAGCAACTCCTACCATCTATGTGGTATGCCAGCCTTAAAGCAGAACACACATAACAGATATACAGAAGCTCTAAAATGTACTGGTTCATCATCAGTCTTAGTCCAGTTTGGCTTTTCAATGTCTTTCTGCTTGGAGATCCTCGCTCCCATGCCTGTCCCTAAGGTTGGGGGCTGCTTTCATGCCCTCATGTCTCAGCCAACTCAGAGGTGCTACATGCCACTGACCTCATCCTAACAGCTCTTTTGCTGACATTAAGCGTGAAGGCCAGGTTAGCAAACGTGCTTTTGTTTTGTATTAGCCTAAACCTCCTGCTGTGTTTCAGGCTCCAAAAAGCCTGCAACACCATTGTAAAAACATTCAGTTTGGTTTAGCTACTTAAAATTAGGCTGGGAGGCTCCAGATCCCTTGAGATAGATGCATGCATTGGGGAAAAGGGAAGAAAAGAGAGAAAGACAAAGCTCAGAAGTCAGCCAAAATACTTAGGCTCTGAGCTTAGCTCACAAACAATTGCAAACCATGTTTTCAATCTGCTGCTTAAGGACTCCTGGGATGCACAGTCCACTTCTAAGAGTTCATAACAGGTGGTTAAAAGAGCAAATAGAGCCATAAGTTCTTGCAAGAAAATTCATCATGCCACTCAAAAAAATTTGGGGCCCATATTGCAAATGGGGATAAGACCCATTGGTTACAGCACATGGGTACAACAAAACATCTGAAGAGGAGCTTGTGCCCCTTTTTCTCCATGACAAAGAGCATCTGCTTCTCAGTGAAAAAGTCACACCTCAGTTAGGAAAGTACAGACACTCCATCTATCCCCAGAAAGCAATTGGAAAAATGAATGCATCTTATCAGAATGTAGCTTTTGCTAGTTGCTCACACCAGACCAACAGTCCTCACATGTAACTTCCCAAGAAATAACACTAAAGAGAAAGAAAAACATCACAGAAGAAACTGTTATTTACAGGGCATCAAAGCCAGCAACACATCTCGCAGCCAAAATCAGCTAGAGTTTGAGGGGAAAGCTACCAAAAAACCCCAATCAAAAAAGCCCCCTCCCCTGACCCCAACAACTCTAAACCACAACCCTCCCACATGGGTCTTTTCAGCGTGCAGAGGAAATTGAGGTGAGCGATGACCTGATGCCCAGCAGCTGGGCCACTTTGCTGGTCTGGAAGCCTCTGCACTCAGCCGAGCAGCTGCGTGTCCTCTCCCAGGCAGCCAGGAGGACCGTGATTACCCCCTTCTCCTTTCCAGGAGCTCTTCCCTCCAGTGAGCAGAAACACACCATGTATTGAACTTGCTGTTGTGTGGCTGGAGATAGTACAGGTGGGATGGATTAACCAGAATATAAACAAAAAGCCTAAGGTGCAGCAAAACAATAATAATAAAAATTCACCTGTATCATGAGCTCTGAAAAATGTCTCCTCTCTATCTTCAGATACTGTGGTCTATGCACACCTCCATCTTTCCCATGGTTGTCAGTCCTGCACTGCTAGTCTGCAACTTCTTTTCCTGAAAAGAAATATGAGGCAAGTCCTGTTTTTTGAGAAAAAGGACAGAGCAGACTTTGTATGAATCCATAAAACATAACTTTTACTATCCCCCCATCTGCTTTCCCACTGGATGGCAAAGATTTGCAAAGCAGCCCTTGGAGGCAAGGGAAAAGAAGGAAAGAAAGAAAGTTGCTGTGAAGAAATCCAAAGTGATGGGAAGATCTTAGGGTAGCTGTTGTAATTTACAATCAGCCCATTTAATATGGAACACTAATGCACAGCTGCTGAGAAAACTTGTCCAATATGTTTCTGCAACAGCAAAAAAGGCCTCTGAGGTCATCTTGGCACCTACATTATGCTACAAAGAAATTGTCTAATTGCAGAACCTTGTGTAGTTTCAGTATTAACCTCTTTCCCTCACAGCCAGCCAAGCAACACAGCTCTCTTGTTTAGAAAGCCTGGAGCAAGAGGACCAAGGGAAAATGGATTAATAAATCCGGCATGAAGAGTCTTTTACTGTTGAGCCTAGATTTATATCAGGAATAATCTGTTTCTTTCCCCTGAGCAGAGTATGAGGGCAATGACACAAAGCAGGACTCACTTTAAGACTAACAATATTTCCGAGCTCCCTTTTTCCTCCCAACTTGCCAGTCTCTGCCACAAAGCCTCTGGCTCATGGGTAGGAGCTGAGCCTGTCAGTTCCCCTGGCTGGTGTGTTCCCATGGTTTTAAGGTGCCCAATGCCTTATGATTTCAGATTCAGAAGGACCCTGTCCCTGCAGAAAAACCATAAGCAGCTTCAAAGAGGGCACAGGACAGTGTGGAGGAGAGACACATCAGAGTCCAGAGCTTTAATGCACCATTTAATCCATGGGCACAGGCAACTGGACAGTGAGTGGTTCAGGCAGCTCTCAGGCTGGCTGCCGATGGAAACTATTAGTAAAGCAGCCCAGTGTCTCTGGAGAAGCCACAAATCTTGGAAAGCAGGTTGGAGAAGTGGCTAAGGAGACCTGCGAGCAGGAGTTTCTACTTGTGGTTTCCAAAGCATCATCATCACAAGCTAAAATGAAATGACTTCTGTCTCAGAAGTCTAGGAGGTATCTGCAAACCTGAGGTTATGTGCAAATGGGTCCCAGCTGACAGCCAGATCACAGACGAAAATGCAGCGAGAGCTGTAATTTCAGTTCTTAGAGGTCTACATGAGAATTTCAGTTCTCAGGGCTTCCACTTTGCTAAGCCTGCATCTCTTGAAAACTGGGTCTGGGGCAGACCTCGGCACTTGCTCATAACTCCCGTAACCTGCCTGGCATCCACCCAACACTAGAAACCCCTGCTGCCTCTCTTGAAATTTGGCTCAGACGACACAAATCCCAGCTTCAGGCTAAGTGAACATTTTGCGAACCATTCAGCAAGGCTGGCCTGAGTTCCAGTTTGCAGATGATTTGTTTTCTGTAGGAAGAGGCTAGCCAAAATCACCCACACAACCTGAAGGCTGGTTGCTCTGCTAGAAAGAAGGTAAAGCTGAAATAGGGCCTTTGTGCCTGAAGTCATGAGAAGCTTGGGATTGCTCAGACAGATGCTGTAACTGGATGTTGGCAATCTTTAAAAGCAATCAACTGTAGACAGCTGGTGGAGCTTGTAATCTTAGTTATAAGCATACTAAACACATTTAATGAATTAAATAATCTTGTATATGTCAGATACTATCGTAACACAGCCTTACAGAAACACTAAGTTTCTTAGTAACCTCCCAGAAGCCTTTGCAAGAAAACAAAAGTGCTGATGAACTTTGAACACTTGTTAATACATGTGGTGCTGGGATTGTTAAACAGAGAAGGACAAAAAATTATGGCTGAACAGGCACCAGTCTGTCCGCAAAGCCTTCTCCAATTAAAAGCACAATGGTTGTATCAAGGATAAAGCAAAGGGTTCCCAAGGCATTAAATCTTGTCTAATTAGCAATTGCTAAGAACCAGTGAGCATTTTGATTTGTATGAGTTTAGAAAACACTAAATTAGCAAAAGCGTATTAGAAATGGAAATTATTCCAAGAGATCATGCAATAGATAGATTCAACTAGGCTAGTAGTTCAGTCTGGAAGAGCCTAGTTCTTCCCCACTGGATTTAGGTATCAGCCCATGAAAGATACCTGGTTGCATTAGGATAGTTATGGTGTGATGCAGAAAATGGGGGGAGTTTAAATAATAAATCTACTGGACTGCTCCTGATGTCTGTTTGTGATCTCATGTTTGAATTAAGGTCACCAGAACAGTTTTGACCTTTTTTTTTTTTTGCTGAAGCTGCTCCATCTAACACACCCAGCCCCTTAGCTAATTCACAGTCTCTACCAAGCACTATGGGGTTCTTTCCTTTCGATCCCTGCCTACTGCCAGAGTAACAGCCATGGGACAACAATTTTTATTTTTATTTTTAAATCGGTTTGTTGTTCTGTGGTTTGATATTTATTTTGCATTTGTGACCACAGCTCTCAGCTTGTGCTTTTGGAGCCTGCAATTCCCTCTTTCACTCCCAGCCCAGTGTGAGCCCAACCTGGACTGTTTGGATTCCAAAATCCGGAATGACTGGAGGCAGTCTCATGGGACCATAGGTAGTTGTGCTACTACAAAGCTTACCCTTGCAGTTATTTTCCTAGCTACAAGAGGGTGACATTGTCACACATAGCTAGGCATTAATGCCTTTTTGACCAGAAGATACGTTCCATATCACAGTTTTCTCATGGTACTCATAAGGCAAGAAAGAAGAGACAAAATCTATAAATGCCACAGATTTTTTAGCCTGAACTTAAAATTTCAGGGAGGAAGGATCCCTGTTTTAACAGCACTTCTAAAATTTACCTCCTTCCTAACTATTGTAGCAATGGGTTTATTTCTTAATAACTTACGGAATAATTCAGTCTATTAGTTTCCCTTTTGAAATACAGCTAGAGTCCACACATGAAGTATGTTATGCCTGGACCATTTTCTCTTATTTCTGGGAGCTACTATCAATTTTTTCCTGATAGATAGATATTTGGCTCTATCTTACTATAAAAAATCATTAAAGAATTCAAGAGAAAAGCATCTCTAATTCTTCACCTCTGTGAATAAAAACATCCTCATTTGGACGTCACAGCAAAAGTCCCAACACCAAAGTGGCCAGAAGAACAAGGGTCATTTTAGAGATATTGGTAGGTGAAGAAGCTGAAAACAGGATTTTGTGGAACCTTTTTAAAGAGGATATGAAATATCCGTGGGGAATTTATTAAAGCCAACAATGCAGCTATTCTGTAGCTTTTTGAGGCATACAGAGGATCAGGTCTTCAGCCTCTTTCAAGCTTTTTTCCGCACTTGAAATTGCACTTGTTATCCACAAAACTGGCTGCAATTACTGTGCTGGAACATGTTGGGTTGCGACTGACGGTATCACTGCACACCCAGCCTCAGAAAAGCTAGATGCAAATGCAGACTCTTTCATTTTGCACGTGAAAATTGGAATTTTCTGTCAAAAAATGTGATCCTTACTGCCTCACCCAGTAAGTCAGCCAGTTTGGAGTGTGAAGTGAGGATCAAAAAATGTCTTTTGCTTTGTACATCATTGCCAGAGCCACACGTTGCTTGTTTCCTACTTTCTGCACCTGCTTCCCAGACCTGCAATGGCAGAGATGAAGCAGAGATCATCACTCTCCCTGCAAACTTGCCATGAGCTACCCCAGCCTTGATAAAAGCTGTGTCTCTGACTACCTTCCTTCTCAGCTGAGCCTGCAGCCAAGCAGCTCTCCCACCCTTCCCATTATACCCCGCTCACATATCTAAGTGTAGCAAACCTTTAGGTGTGCTGTTTGGATGCCCTTTCCTAAACCTAACTACTGTGTATCTTCCTGCTGTGGTTGAAGCACTGGTTCACATCATTTTCCAGTTTCCAGTTCCCACAGAAAGAGCTACTAAAATCCTCTTCCCAGTAGCACATACTATGACATCCTTCTCTTTGAATTCTTCCTGTACCAAGTTTCTGTGTGGAAAAGGATTTAGCTAAATTTTGACAAAAGTTTCTGAATATTATTTCCTTTAAAATCAGCTAACGGTGGGCTGTGGACTGGGCTCTTGGATCAAACACAGCACTGATGTTTCCTTCTTCTTCCTCCTCCGTTTTCTCCATATTCACTCAGGTGTAAAATGAGAGGCAGACTCCTCCATCTCTTTTGGTTCTTTGTGCTAGCATTTACCCACAGCTTTTTGATTTGAATTTATGGTAATCGCTTTATTCAAATGCTTTTTCATGATAGCAGTGGTCTGTCTTTATCTTCCCAGATCAGATATGTTCATCCTAGCACAGCCAAGTCATGATCAAACCCGTTGACCATTAAAGCACCAATTTGTATTTATTAGCTTGAAAATCTGGCTGTGCCCCCGCAGCCAGGACATGGATCGGGACCGCAATGCGTGAGGCCCTATGCACACATGAGAAGAACATTTTTCTCAAGACCCCACTCATTCACTGGCATGATTTCAAAGTGTTAAAGGTCTGATATAATTTTTGAAGTCACCTCAGTTTATATTAGCACTCAGAGAGTTAAAGCTAGCAGTTTATTTCTTTTTTTTTTTTTATTATAGTGACTGCGCTTCTCAATTTCTGTATTATTCACACCTCAACAGATCTTATTTCATTAGATTTTGGGAACTGCAATGGTAATTTTGGTGATTAACTTTAAATTGGGGATAATACATGAGCAGACATTAACATAATGTCAAAACAATTTTGTACAATTGTTACTTAACCTCGGTCAAATCATTTCCACCCCCAGCGTCCTCCCAAATGGACCTTTATTAATATGACACAGACAAACACAAGAGAACCCTGGGCTTTATGCAGGGAAATGATTAAACAAGAACACTTATCAGAAATGATCACGCAGGGTAACAAGGCAGCAGGGCAAATCTCTGAATTCTCATATTCTTAGGGCTGCGTCTGGCCTTTAGAGGAACTACATGAACAAGCCCTCGACGGGATGCTCGGGAAAGGCATCATAAATTGTCTTGCCTGGATGACAACTAGCGGAAGCTCAGCAGCAAGATGTTTAGCTTCTTGCACTTGCTATACACAGGTGATTTTAAAGCTGATGGATGGGTATTAATTACTGTGGAGACTGAAGATCTTTATTTCTGTTGTGATGCCACAGCCAAACCTGAGAGACTCCATTTTCTAGGGTTGAAGGGCAGTTCATTATCTGTGGCCTCTTGAGTCAATGGACAGACCAGAAAAAAAGGCAAAAAACCCAGGAGTGATGTGTCAGGGACACGTTGGTGCCTCACACAGCCAGGGATGTATTGACTCCTCCTCGCTGCAGGAGGCTGCTCATATGAGCTCCATATGAGCCCCATTCATTGCTGCACAGGAACCACATTCTCATCATACACTGTGATTGTCAGGGAATCCTCCTGGGCTTTTGTCTCATTAACTGTCAGGGGAAAGTGAAACGTTCAGCCAGGTGTCCAACTTTCAGTCTCACTGGATTTCCTAGGGCCTTCCTTATCTTGCAGCCCTGGGACTTTTTTTTAACAACCAGTAGACCAGCTCCCACTGGCATCGAGGGGAGAGGGATAACTCCCTCGTCGCTGCGGTGGGGATGGAGGGGTGCTGGGTTTGTTGCAGCCATGTTGGGGGACTGCCTGGCCAGTTACTTGCTCTACATTTGTACTTACCTGAACAATCACTCCCAAAACACAACAAAAACTGGGAATTGGCTGGAAATTTGTGCCCTCCAACTGGGACCATTAAATGAAAATACAGGGTAAATGGGAAAAAAACCCCACCCTAATTTGTCAACAGATCAGCTTTTATCCAAAGTGCAACCACAGAGACTATTGCTGTAGGCAGAAGAACAACGCTTTGCCATCTAGCTGAGATGATCAGCCCCATACTCTTGAAGAGGAAATCCTTCCCACAACTTCTGCTCAGTGCAAAGCTGGCAGTCCTCCAGGTCTGGACTGCAGAGAGATTCCCATCAGCACTGTCAAGCTCTGAAAATGTTTGAAAGTTTGAAAATGTTTTGCTCTGTGAGGTATATCCTCTTTTATGTGTCCAACCAGACACCCAGCTTCCAAACAGAGGAAGAAGCAGATAATCACCTTGCAGTCACTGGGAATGGATCCACAAATCACCTCCTGCAACTAAATTCACTCACAAGAACCTCCATTTAGATACTGAAAGTTTGAAATGCTCAAGACCAATGATTGCCTTTGACAATGTTGACTTAAATTCATCCTGACGTTTATTCCAGAAGTGTAGAGAAAAGAAAAAAAGGAAGAAAGGATTAATAACTTTTGTTTGTTTGTTTTAGTTCATGTTTTTGTTAGAGGGTTGTTTTTTTTTTTATTTCACATAATCTGTCTGCATAGAACATAATAAATCTGAGAAGGTAATAAACAGCTCATAAAAAATCACTTTTCAAACTGTTGCTAAAACAACCTCACAACAGTTGGTGCTCTAATGGCTCACTGGAGGGATCAGAGAAAGCTTAGGTGAGCCACGAGCTCCAGGGTAACAAATAGTGCTAGTTGTTAGCACAGTGCCATGGCTTTGCATCAGGAAAAGTCAGTACCAGTGCATGTAGAAAGCATGAGGTAACTATTAGAAGCTGTTTGCTCCTTTCTTTGCCTTTGATCTCTGCTATTTTTCTCTAAACACTACAGTTTTGAAGGTTTTGTCTTTTCTTCACAGGGTCTGAGGTTTATTGTGAGGTCTTGCAGGGAGGTGTTTTGTGGCTTGCAGCAGGTAGAGGATATGGCACAGATGTTCTGGGGAATCATCTGGACTGAACATCTGCTGAGCGGTTGGCAGTGATGTGAGGAACAGGATTCGATGCATGGGATGATCTCTTCTCCATTGCGTTAATAGCTTCTTTTCCATTTGGAGGTCTTTTCTGTTTCGCATGGATGTGACCAATGCGTATGCATTTACCACGTCTGCATTTTACCAAAAACACCTTTCTTCGGGGAAAAAAAGAAGACATTTATCCAAACTCTCACAGCAAAAAAGTGTTTGGTTGAGAAGAAGCCCTTGTTAGTGCCAAGCCCACTGCAACAACAAGCCCTCAAAGAGAGAGACCATACATTAAACAAAGAGTCACGTTGTCTCTGCAAGCACCTGCTCGAAGAAGGAGGAACAAAGCATGAGTCACCATGATGTACACAAGCAAAATTATGAATGATAAGCTAAAAATAAAATGCTTTCAAATATAGTGGTGTTCCTACTTCTGACTGAGGAGCAAATTCCTCCAGGGGAGGTGATACCATCCTATCTCAACTGGACAGCACTGTCAGCCACACGCAGAGCCCCGAGGCAAGCAGCTCCCTAATTGCCCTGCAGCGGCAGCACAGGACTTTGAGCTTGTTCAATGACACCAGCCACGCTCTTCCTGAGGGTGAGGCACTCTCTAGTTGTGGCATCATCGCCCTTCAGTCCTTAGAAGGCCAAACATAACCCATTCAGAAGAAGCACCCTTCCTGTCAGCTGTCTCTTAAAAGGAGACATAGCATCTTGTGAGACCCAAAAATGTTATGTTTTGAGCCTGCACTGAATGAAGCCAAAAGTTCAGCATTAAATATCACCAATGATAGTTTCTGTTCTCTGCTAGGTACTGTGAATAGCTAATAAGAATACACGAGCCAGGCTGTCAATGCAATGAAGCTCCTCCTAAGCTTTTTAGTGCACTGATATTTTACAATGTAAATTGCTTCATCCTGAGAGATGTCCCAGCAATGTAACAATATGAGCACATAAATTCTAAGCTCCTTGCTCAGTTTTCACAGTTTCTCTGTAGTGTTTAGCCACCTTGCCTGAGTAAGGGCAGGGTAAAGCAATGGCTTTAGCTCTGCTCTTTTACAGTTCAAAGAACCGGTAGCTCTTGATAACAATTACAGGTATATAGCAGCTCCTGCTGGATGTTACCCAGATGGGGAAGAAGACAAAAGACGAGGTGGGCTCTTTTAAATCTTATTTGCAAGCTTGAACACCTCCCCTTGTGTTGCCTATTTTCATTAAAAAAGGTGAAATCTGACAATTTCCATGTGTGCAATACATCACCAGCTCAGACTAGGATCCCACCACCAAGATTCTGGTAAATATTTGGAATTTTACCTGTACTCCAAATCTGCGTCAGGCTGACATACAGAACCAAGCAACTATGAGTGAACAGAAGCAGAATATCAGAGAGACAACATCGGGCGGAATTGGGTGCGTGTTGAAGTAGGGGAGGAAAGAGCATCAGCAGTTGGGTTGCTGGTGTGTAGTGCTGGGTCCCCTCGCTGCTTCCCAGGTGTAGTAGGAGTACAGAGAAGGTGATAAATGAGCACTGAGCAACCACATTAAGTGACTCATGAACATCTGCAGATATTATCACAGGACACAGGAGACCAGGGCACTTCTAAGGCTGTGAGACAGTCCTCACTGAAGAAGACAGCTTTGCCTTGATTTTGAAGACTAAACATTGCTAACCTCCATGGGCTGGGAAGGGGATGGCTCTCAGATCTTTAAAAGGAATGAGGAAACAACAGTGGTGTCTGACTCGTCTTTTTTTGCTAATGAGCTATTAGAAGTTGTTTTTGAGCCATACTCTTTGCCCTCATTATATAAGCTCTGCCTGTTGTAATGAGGAGAAATCTGGACCGATGCACGGTTTTAATGAGATACAGTGTAGATGTAAACCAGAAAGACTAACATTTGAAGCAAGACCTCAAAGTGGAGTAACAGAAGCAGGTAGAGGATTTACCTCAACAGAGAAACCTGGGTGGGAGAAGAGGAAATAACCATTTTCATGTCACAGGCAGAACACAAAAAACTTGCCCCCCCAAATCGAATGTGAATTCAAGAGGTGATATCTAGAAGGACGTAATTCACCAAAGGGAAAGGAGGGAAGCTAAAAAGAGATCTAGCAGCTAATGACATCTAAGAGTTTAATGGCGAGAGGAAATGTTCACTGTCGACAACACCAATGAGGGATGAAACAGCCAGCAGAACATTTCTTTTGTTCTTTTCTCATATCTTTTCATGAAAATTAAAAGGGCAGTTTTCACAGCTGGTGAAGGACTTTTTTTTTTTTTCCCTTTGCTCTGCCATCTGATGCTGTCTCCACTTTGAAAACAGCAAATTTATGCCTGAAGCTGAACGGGTAAAAATTGGACTCTGTTGCCTGTGGGTATTTTGCCATGAAGAGCAGCAGGATCTGATGAGAGATTTCATCCAGATCAAATCAGAGAATATTCAACAATGTCTCTGTTTTTGCAGGCGACTCTTCTGAGCATCAAGAGGGAATGAGGAACCAGGGCTCAGCTGGGTGCACCCCAGGATGCTCAAGACACTTTGTACTACGAGGGGGAGAGAATGGGGTAAGACTGTCACTTTTTGCTTGCATTCTCTGAACCCAGTGTGCCGGAGTGAGACATCTCCATTCTGAACCCAGAGGGAAGGATTTCTTCACCATGCAACTATGTTATGTCTCGTGATGCTAAGAAGCGGGTGTAAAACCTGTGTGAGTTCCCATCTTCTCAACAAATCTCTGCCTGATGATGCTCTGCAGGCTCACAATACCCTCCTCTCATCTTTGTTAGCATCGTGTTTGTCCCAGAAAGACCAGCAGTGAAACATTCACCAAGAGTGACCCTGAAATATTTCCTGTCAAGCACCAGGACAGGACGTTGGTTTTGAGACAAGCAGGGAAAAATCCTCATTCTTTCAGGAGTAACTGGTGCTCTTTTCTGAACCTGGATTTACATCGGGGCAGCCCCATTGCTTTCTCCTTGTGCTTTGTACCTGTTCAGAATCATGCCTGCTGCTTTGAGCTGTACATAAGCATATTCATATGGGGAGCACTACAATGGCCATGTTTGGAAGATAAGTCTTGTAGCCATAAAGACTAGAGATTTCTGATATTATCTTCAATGAAATCTTAAACACTGCAAATACTGATATGGCTGGCTCAGCATCCCAGTGCTGACTGGCTCGTTCAAACTCTGGCTATGACTCAAAATGGTTTAGTCCCTATGTGTGTCCCCGAGAAGATTTCTCTCCTAGGATGACCAGGAGCTTCAGAAAATCCCATGCATGGAGGGTTTTATTCCCTGAACCCCAAAAACTTCTCTCATCTCCATGACTTCACTAAACTGTGGCCAGATTTCTGTAGCTTCTCATTGGGAGAGAGGTAGCACAAATATTAAATGCAGGCTGCTTTGTGCAGTACTTCGCCAGCTGCAGCTGTCAGTCCCAGAAACCTGTTGTGCATTTCCCAACCTCTGTGGCTCCCGGGACTCGCTCCTCATTAAGAATTGCTCTGCTGTGACGGTGTCTCTCATTTTGCAATAGGACAGCCAACATGATGCTGAAGCTTTCACATGAAGAGGAGTGCACAGTCCCTCATCACAGTGCTTGGGAAATCCAGGATTGCTGTGTTTTATTTTTGATCATTAGATGTCAAGGATTCAAAACTGAACAGTTCTGAAGGGTTTTGTTATTGCAGATACTGTTGGTTTGGGATGTAAAACCATGCTCTGCTTTCCTGCATCCCACCTGAAATGAGACAAAGGAAGCAGACAATGAAAATGCTGCTTTTTACTAATTTTTTCCTCATCAGCAGTTATCAGAGCAGCCACTGGCAGAAAATTGGTGCATATATGTCACAAAGTGTGTGAAATAAGGATGAGTGCCTGCATATGTGAAATGCATAAAGTGTGGATCAGGCAACTGAGCATCAATATGCACATGATCAAGGAAAGTATCTGTGTGCATGTGGGTGCCTGAAGTGCCTCTACATTTTTGTGTGCATCTTCTGTTTGTGTGCGTGTATATGTCTGTGTGCCTGAATGTAGCAGGGAGGAATTATGAATTATCTAGGAAAGGGTGACTACTACTGCCACTAGGAGTAGATATATCTGTTCAGAGGGAAGTGTGCTTCTGAAGGCCAAGGCTCTGTTTGCATATGGTTGAAGGACTGAAGTGCTGGATGGCTTGTAAAGCCTGCATGTGGCACAGAAGGAGTAAGGCAGGGAGAGACCCAAGTCCAACTAAATGGAGAGGCTGTGCAACTGTGCAACATTGACTGTGTTGCATGACTCAGGAATATGTGGGACCCGCTGCCCATGGGGCTAAACTGCCCTGGTCCCTGTCAGAAACCCCCTTTAGCAGTGTCCTGACCCCCTTTCAGACCTGCTGGGATAGCTTTTGTTAGCTCTTGCAGCGTGGTCTGGATGTCAGTACCCATTCAGTTCTGGAGCATTTCCACTCTTGGCAAGAAGCTGTTAAAAATAAAGGGGTGGCGGGGAGGGGGAATGTATCACCTAATTGATTAGCTCCATGAATCACAGAGATGCCAGCCTGTCAAAGAGTAAATCACTGAAGCTGTCTTTGATGTCTCCTTTGGTCAAGGACACACCAGCCTGATGCAAATGTTGTCTTTCCTTTAATGTGCTTTCTCTCCTTCTCTCTCTCACTTGTGCATGTGCATGCGGGGATTTTTTTCCACTGGATGCCTGCAGCTGCCATACCTTGTATTTTGATTCCTTCAGCAATTACTGGCCAAGCAGGGTTGGGTAGGACAGGCCTGCAGAGGCGAGATTACTAAGGAATGGGAAATGCAAGGAGGGGTATTAGACACCCCTCAAGGGATTTCTCCCCCTCCCACCACAGTGCTGTCACACACGCTGAAAAATACCTTCCACTGCAAATAATTTTCCTGAAGGTGAAGGGGACCTCCAGTTAATCCCATCTGATGGTAGCATCAGCTGCTGGAGGAGAGGAGAAATGCAAATGGGGGTGGCTGTTGGCAGAAAGATGTGGTCTTTTTGCCTTATCTAAAGAGCTGTTGGTTGTTTTTTCCCATTTCCAGCATGGCTGGAGATTCACTCTCAGTAATGTAGTGCTGAAAAACTATAATAAAAAGCTAAGTGATGATGCAGCTTTTGTGATGGAATTTCAGCACTCCCCACAGGAGCTGAAGCCAGAAGCCGCATGCAAAAAAAAAAAGTGCTATTCAGACAAAACAGAACAAGTTAACCAAATTCCTCTGAATTTCAAGTCTGAGCTAGTTCCAAAGCTTTGGAAAGGCACATCTGATCTTGCTGCCAATATACACCACATCTCCTATCACGTGCCATCTCAGATGGAGGACTACTCCCCAGGAATGAACTTCTTTTCCTTGGTTCCTTGCCAATGCCACCTGTCCAGCTCCATCTAGGTAAAGCAACACAGCGATAGCGAGCATTGGCTCAGACAGCGAGTCGGATCTGGGCCAGGCTGGGAGATGGCCTGTTAGTAGCTGTCGCTCGCTTGGCTGGGTTGGTTGTGTGGTGCTGGGAGAGGGTTCAGCAGTCAAAGGCTTCTGCCAAGATTTTCCACATGACAGCACCCTCCTTACTGCAGTCTGTGGCCGGAGTGAGCTTCTTCCCACGCTTCCCAAGAGCAGGTCTGTAAAAGAAAGGAGTTCTGACATTTCCAGGCTGTTCTCCTTGGACGTCCCTGCAAACACAAGCTGCTCCCTGTCCCGGTGCATGCAGCCTGGGTGTTAACAGCAGAGAGGTACTGCCACACAGGTGGAGAGAATGGGGCTCTGGTGCTGGCTTCCTTCCTCAGAATGCAGTTTGACCCTAAAAACACTCATGGGAGTCTTGCAAGCAGAGGATGGTGCTCCCAGAACATGCCTGGCTGTTGTTCCCTCTCACTCCCCTGCCCTGAGAAGCAACTCAGGGAACATCATCACTCAGCAGGAGTAGGACAAGCCCAAAGTGTCAAAACAAATAAGAGAAAGTGCTCAAGAGTTGAATAAACAACAAAGGTATGAGTGAAGAAGGGTGAGATAAGCAGTAATGATGGAAGGATGCTTTATGTTAAATGCCCTGAAATGCATTGTCTAGTTCATATTTTAAGCCACTGTAATTGACTGTTTCTTTCAGGCTGAGCTTATTGCCACAAATGTTCCTCCTGCAAGACTTTCCAAATTGTGGCCAAGTCAGCCCATCGGCCAGTCTTTGGTAAGACCTGGGTGGAGATTTGAGTCAAAGGTGACATTTCTCGTCTTTGAAAAGATTACTACAGCTTTTTTTCTGAAGCACCTTTCATTTGCCGACAGCTTTAGCTTTCTTGAACTGTGAAGACCAGCAAACAGCATATCTTTCCTGTGTGGATACTTGCCTGCAGTTAATTCCAGCTCGCTCTTCCTACTCTTCTCTTTGTCTTCAGCCTGAAGTCACCCGTGGACATGTGTTTCTGGGGGTCACTTCTTTCCAAGAGAGCTAGAAATATCCGTCCTTGGAGGTTACCCATGGAAACACTCTCCATTTTGCACTCTGTCGGGTTTAAATCCACTTCACCCATGCCGTGCTCATCCGCATTGTTCTAAATTCCTCCTCAAGATGACAGTCAGTATCTATTCAAATGCTTCATACGACAGTCTTGTTATCATTATCAACCAAACGTGTAATTTTCTCCTCCTCTCCTCTCCCCAAAAGTATATGATCTTAGTTTATTAGATTCTATTTCTACAAAACAAGCCATGATATGAGGTACAATGAAAATATAGAGAAAGGTGATGAGGCATCTTCTTTCCACCTCTGAATTCCAACTAAGTTTCCAAATATGCCTTGCATATTAAGCCATCATTAAGAATAGGCATATTAATCCCTTTTAAAATCTTAGCTGCCAAAGCAGAGGTGACCACTGGTGGCTTTTTAAGGGCATAATACTGTTGAACTTAACAGGAATATAACTTGCTGTGATTTCCGTGTGTATCTTTAGCGAGAACTCCCTGACAGGATGCTAATGGCTGGATTCATCTACTGGAGAAGAGGTGATTATTAGAAATGTAGAGATGATAGTTTAACATTACAGTCTATGTGTAAGTTCTTTATTTTGGACTTGAGATCTTAAAGATCTTCTCAAAGGTAATCAATGCCACTTTAGTACCCTTTGAAGCTTTTATTCACAACACTTGTGTGGTACTTTGTGCCACATTGACTTTACTATTTTCCTCCAATTTTAAACAAAATTACTCAGACCTGCATTTAAGAAGCTGTAAATGTGGTGATCTGTCAGCCTCATTCATGCAGTGCATCAGGGGCTCCCTTTTTGCAGTAAAATCTGGGGTCATCATTACATTTTCCTACACTCTAGGACATCAACGGACTAATTGTTTAACTCTGTGCTTGCCATTATGGGAATTGATACACTGCACCATAAAAGAACACAACAGAATTGGCATTGACCTACCAGAGAGGTACAGTGTCTGAAAGTAAAATTGATGTAACACTAAAGAAAACTGGACTCCAAGGCTCTGAAGGGCAATATTGTATATGCTAAGTGAATGAGGGCTGGATGTTCAAACAGCTTCTTAAAAAATGCAAAAGCAATTTCCTAATTTTAAGTCTGTACATATATTTAGGGGTTGATTTGGGACCTTAAATAGGCTTCTTTTTTTTTTTTTTTTTTTTTTAACTGCAACTTTAATCTCACATAGCCATGTGAGCTAATCAGTGTCAGAAACAGCTGCATTGGTCCAGCCTGTAATATCCTTCATGGGAAGGAAGAGCCGTCACAAACTACCTGTTAGAGGTATTAGTTACATTCCTTGGTGTAATACTGGAAGCACCCAGCTATAATGCTGGTGAAAATGGTGTGAAAGCCAATTTAGAACAGAATAAAATAGTTATGTGCAAGGTCTTTGAAGAAGAAACTGTAAACGTGCAACATGAAACAGGGAAATTGTTTTAGCTTCCTTATGATTTTAAGCTGTATTTCATTTGCTCTGCTATCATTGCTATCACAGCAGTAAGAACATTATAAAACCTGGCAGAAGGAGCTGAGAAGGCTTCTTGTACCACAACACCTAAAGACTCACTTTTCATAATCCCTAAAACCCACAGTACCCCAAGAAATCCCACCACCTTTTGTGCTCCATCCCAGAATCTGCCATTCAGGTTTTTGCTGTTCACCTTGCCTATCCCACTCTGCAATGCTTAATAACCTCTTGCTTTTCTGTTGATTCCTCTGTATGGAAAAAGTCAAAGGCATTTGTATTTCATGGATATAAAATGGAAAACTACATCTTTAAAAATATATCTAAAAGTATAATTTATTCATCTCTGGGAGTTGCCATGAATCTCTCATTCCTCCATATCTTATATTCAGCCAAACTCTTTCCTGTAGCTGGTACCGTGCAGGCAGTTTTCCTCGCAGCTCAAAAGGCTGGAGTCAACCTCACTTCAAAGGAAAGCTTCTTCCCAAGCAGAGCCTTGGGACCCACCTGCAGGGAAGACCACGAAAAATTCAAGGATCAGTGCCCCGAAGTCATGCATGGCCCAGGCTGGACTTGACTACACCATTCCCTCTGACTGGGAGCACTAAAAGTTTGGCACAAGGCGTGAGATATTTAACTAGGCTGCCACTATGCAAAAATGATAGAGTGTGCCTGAGCAGAACATCTGTCAGTGAGGTGGCAGCTGACAGAGCCCTGCAAGGATTTTCTGGAGAGAAATGGGACATAGATGCCTAATAGAGAGCTGTGATACCAAGCTGCATGGGAGGGTGAGGGGAGCATGTGTGAGCGAGCATGTTGCTCACTCGATGAAGAACCAGAAGAAAAAGTGCCCAGAGGAACCTCATTTGGAGGGGCAGACATGAGTGCTGCAGTGTGAGAGAGGAGATACAGATGAGTGCAGGAGCATGTGTGCTCAGCAGGGTGATTCCTCATGGCCCAAGCAACAGTCTCTGATTACCCACGGGCTCTTGCTAACCTGTCTCCTTCACTGACGCATTATCCCAGACTTCTTTCCTTGAAGATTTTTTTGTGTGTGTGCAGGGTCTAGCTGCAGGCCCTTTAAGAAGGAGACACCTGGAGCAAGCTGATGGTTTCACTGTGGGCCCGAGCTCTTGTCCTGGGGGTCTCGCTGCAGATGGGGCTGAGGAGCCCAGGCCACACACAGGTATCCAGGACCTGGCTTAGCAGAAAGCAAGAGCTTTGAGTCCAACATCATCCAGCATAGTATGAGGAGAGGAGGGTCTGATGCTGCTCTCCTTTCTATACTCTTACTGCTTTCAAAGAAGCTGTATTTGACCTTTCCAGGGCAGACTTTGGGTGGCCTATCACCGGCTTGCTCTTTACTCTCCCCAAGAACCCACTTCTCCCAAAACTGAGCTCACAGCAGGACTTCCATGGGAAGGGATGCTAGCTGGCACATGTGCTCAGGAGGGCATTACAAAGCCCTAGGAGCTCCCCTAACGTCACAGGGAGGAGAAGCTGGAGGATGGATGGGTACTGGAGGGAGGATGAAACCAGCTGTGAGAGGGAGCAGGCTTGTGGGTGCTGAAGAGAGATGTTTGGAGAGAGAGAGATTCAGGGATGTGGTGGCCTGTGGAATTTAGCCTGGTTGCAATAGCTCTTTCCAAATCCAACAGGGCTTCTGTTCACCATGTCAGTACTTTAGCTCCGTGCCAGGGTAACTCCTTACATGCCCACACATGTACCCACACCTCCACTCTCTTCTGTCAGTAGATAATGCAAAAGTTAAGAAATGCAGTAATTAATTTCCCCATTTTTACCACTGCCATCCTGCAGATGCTGGCTGTTGAATTTAGCAGTACTCTGACAGCAAATATTTCTACTCTTTGCACTAAGGTAAGGATTGCCAAGCACTGGGAGTTTTATCCATGATGCAGGGCACTAGAAAGGGTTAATCAGCCAGGGGTACATATTGTTTAAGAGCACGAGTGTGGGAGTGAGACAATAAGAGAACAGAGTTGGATTCAACTTCTTTACATTCTCCCCCACACTCCTTTTGGAGGGTGTTTCAGGGACAGGCTGTGAGGAATGCACACTATCTAATCTGCATGTATAATGTAAATATGCACATTTTTATTTGCTCTCTCCATCTGCAGGGAACTTGCTGGCATCAGAACAGCCATGTGGTCTCACAGCAAAGTTTCCTTCTAAAAGAAAGGGAGGGGACTTAGCAAGGCTACTTGCTCTCTGCTTCATGCGCACACTGTGCAAACAAGTGCACAGAGTTCATCCTGCTCACACCTTCACAGGTTTGCTCTTTGGTCTCAGGACCTTGGAAAAAAAAGCCTGGACTTGGCTCCTTACAGGGAGCTGGTTCATTGACTGAGCTGGAAAATCAGTGCGGAGGGAAGGAAGAGAAGAAATTGCACTTGGCCAACCCTAAGCGATCATTTAAACCAATTTCTCTAGCGAAACAGAAAGTTAAAAAATAATTAATATTTATGATAGGAAAAATAGGTTTTGTCTTTTGGAACAGACAAAATTAAATGGTGGCAAATTCAAGAATGCTAAGCTTTTCAGCATGAGGAAATCAAAATGTTTCATCTGAGTTGTCAAAATAAAACATTTAGGCTGTGTGTTTTGCAGGTTTTTTTCCTGTTTGCATTTGAAGCAAGTTGAGTAATTTGCAGATTGACTAAAGCAGCCTGATTCTGCATTTTTGCCTAAAAGAAAAAGTAATTTTCGCCAAGAGCTGTTTTCCAGCTTCATTGTGGCCTTCAGAACAATGCTCTTTACACTGGCTGGGGAGCAGCAGCAGCAGCTGGAGTTGCTTGCCCTGCCATCAATAGCTTGCAGCACTTGAAGTCCTGGCTGCCCTATAAATTGTCGATCTCCCTGGCCGAAATATCTGACTTTGTTCTGCAAAATGTTTTGGACCCAGGTCACTTCAAATCAGGGAGAGGTATGCTGTGCAGAAAGTAGGGGTGCAAGAGCATAGAATATTGCACAGTCACCAGGATCTAGTGAAAAGTTCCTTCATAATGTCTTTCAAGAACATTGATCTGCCTTTCCATGTATTTTTTTAAAGGCATGACTGACTCAGAAGGGTTTTAATCTCTTTTCCTTATTCTTCTACAGCATGCATGTGTATTTGTGTGAGGTATTTGTGTGTATGTGATTGTGACAGTATAAATATTAATAGCACAAGGGTGAGAATACATGTGGCCCTCAAATGAGGTTATATAAACACACAGCTGCTGCGCTATTTGTAAATTTATAAAGACACATTTCCATCAAGAGTGTGAAAGTCAAATAAGCGTGCAGAGAGAGAGAGAGCACATATGCTTCATAAACTGCACAAGAAGCCTATAGGAATTACATGGTGCTACTTAAATCCTGGTCCCACTGAGGTCAGCTGGAGCTGTGTCACCTTGCTGGGATCAGGAGCTGGCACAAGGCACTTGCTGTGATTTCCCTGGATAAAGCAGATTGAGCTACTGGAGAAACAAAGGTCACACTCCTATCACAGCAGTAAAAGTGCCGATCCCTTGTGGCTTGCTGACATCTGAGCCTGATGGGGACAATGCAGCAGCATAACACCCCACAGAAGACAGCCTTCACTTTTGTCTCCTGCAGACTCTGCTGTTGATGGGGAAACAGGACCTGGATAAGCCAGTGAATAAGGAGCAAAGCAGCTCTGCATTTGCCTCCCTGCATTCCCCTATGCACTGAGCTCTGCTAGAGAGGGGCAGTGGTGGTGCATCAGCCAGAGCAACAAAAGAGCATCGTTTGTGTGTTTGAAAGGGTGATGTGTTGACAATGTGCAGGCCAGATCTGTGGACTGCCGCACAGTCCCTTATGTGCGGCTTCAGCAGCTGCTTGCAGTCACAGTCTCCCCAGGGAGGTTTTGTAGTCACTGTCAGACTACATTCTGGATGACAGGAGTTGACGGGTCTAAGGTTTCATCCTAGGGACAAGGTGGAGCATGAAAGGAGATGAGTCAGAGGCAGGAAGGTTTCAGACACAAACAGGAATTCTTTGGCCAGTGAAATGGATTAAGAAATTTAAAAAAACTTCATTTTCTTGGGTTCTTAAATTCTGAGGTGCAATATTACATTTTTCGTAGTGCAGAAGATGCTACTCAGACCCCAACAGCAAGTCAAGGATCATTCTTTGGGTTCACAGAATTACCTTGGTCATGATAGCAGCCTTTGAGTCAGGGGCATCTTCCTAAGTGGCTATTCTCAGCCTGCTGCAACAGAGCAAGTCCATGCCCAACTCAGATAAAGGCTCAGGCTCGTGGATATTTGTTTGAACCTTTTCTACATTCTGTATCCCTCCATGTTTAGTAGAAGTGTCCAAGGAGGAGCTCATGAGAAACTACTCCATAGCCTTCCTGAGGCAGCCTACCTCATCGGAATGGTGCAAAAATCTGCTGGGTTTTTTAGTTTTTCTAGGGTCACTGATGCTTAAATAATTGAGCCAAAATGTAGTCACCCAACCCTGGGGGGATGTTCTTCATGGGCAGCAAAGTCCAGGATTCCTCCTTTCTAGCTTCTTCACCAAGGTGTCTGAGTTGGCATAAGGTTGGCCCAGAATCCCTGGGTACCCCGTGAAGAGAAACAGTCACGTCCAGATGGCAATGCAGACCTTAGGGAAGTGGGTTGAATCCAAGCTTCATTCTGCCTTTGATCAGGCTTATCTTCTAATGGTCTAACTTTGTCCTCAATGGAGGGCATCCATCTCGGTGAGGTTTTATGCAAAGGTTGGGTTGTAAATGCATGCTAGAGTGCACTGCACACTCACCTCCCTCTGCGGACAAGACCTTATACTGAAATGAGAATAAGAGCTTTCCAGGTAATTGAATTTTCAGTTCACTAGCAAGAACAGTTCTTTTTTGTGTTGTTTTTGACCATTTATTTTCAAGCCAAAAGTAAAGGGAAAAACATAGCATCTTGGTTTGAGCAAAACATTTCTTTTGTCCCTTTATAAGAGGTAACAGCTGGGTTTTGAGCACACCTTTCAAAATAAAATGGAAGGCAATTTCTAACCAAACTAAATTTACAATGGAAAGATCAAAATATTTTGTTTGGAAGTGGCAAAATGAAACATTTAGATTCAAATAACAAATTCAATGTCAAAATGAAGTTTCTAAATTCCCCCTCCAGCCTCTGGGAAGGATTCAGTGAAACAAATATAAATTTGCAAAAAGTTGCTGTTACCAAATCTGCATTGCCCACTGAAAGCAAGTAATCCCAAAATGTCTTTTTGATCTAAAAATGATTCCACAAATGGAAGAGATCAGGCAGCTGTTTCTTGGACACAGTGCAGAGCTGTTTTAGCTAAAGTTTCAGGAAGTCATCCCTAGGCTTTACAATAACATCTCTGTTCAGTGATCATGAATCCCTTGTAATTTGGTACATAAAAATGTCCTGCTAATGCCATCATAGACAGGAGATAGTCACCTCATCCAGACTGCAGGATGAGAGCAACCTGGGCTTGATTTATCATACCTTGCTTTAAGTTATTTGTATTTGTTCCAACCAGCAGACTGGCTTTAGCTGTGTTTAGTTTCAGTTTGGGGAGAAGGGCCTGAAGGGAGTGATACAAATTTTATGGGAATGTTTTGTATTTTATCCTAAGTGTTTCTTTCTTCCTTATGCAAAATATAAGTGAAAGAAGGGGGTGAGGGGAAATAGTGGTTTCCCAGACGAGTACAATTCTACCAATGGAGGAGCCACATGGGTTTTGCAAAGGAGGACTGGGGATGAGTTAGAAAGCCATGGCAGATTGTTGATCTGCCAGTCTGCAGGGTGGAGGGAGCACCACTGACCATAGGTCAGCAGCAAAAGTTTTCCTGGGTGTGTAACACACCGGCAGGTGGGTATGGCTGAGAAAAGCCTGGAGATGGAGACTTCAATGGACCTATGGGCACACGGAGAAAAAAGCCAGTCTCTTGGTATCCTCTAACTCATGCATCATCACGGGCACCTCACAATGCCTTGCCTAGGTGGGGATTTGAGACGGCATTGAGGGAAGGAGCCCCTGCCTGATCTGAGCTAGCTGATCTGCAGGCGATTGAGCAACACTGGCAGAACCGCTTTTCTCAGCTGTCTCATTGTCCTCAACACCGTTCTTCAGATGTGTACTTAGCTCAGCTGGACGGCCTAGCCTGATGCGCCTGCTCCATCATTATCCAGCCAGGGATTTGGAAAGCTACGTGAAATACCCATGATTGTGCACGTGTTAGGTGGCAATTTCCCGGCTGGGGCCCAGCGTTGCAGTGGGCAGGAGAGCAGGCGACCAGCGGAGATGGCAGCTCACCTGGGGCTGGCGAAGGGTGTGCGTGTGTACATGCTCCTCCGTTGCCTTCTCGCTGTCATTCTCTGGGTTTCTCCCTTCAGCACTGAGAACAGCCTGTGGCAAAGCAGTGTCACTAAACTCTCCCCTCTAGCCCTCTCCAAATACATTTGATAGAGGAGATCATTTATCTCCTTGTGGATGAACTCAAGAGCTTCAGAGGTTGAAATCTTTGCCTAGTTTTAGATGTGTGAACATCTGAAATACTTTTTGAGCCATGAGGTCCGGGATATAAAGAGGACTGTGCATTTCCACTTGTGAAGTTATTCTGGACTTATATCATTGCACTGAACACATTGCACTGATTTTTCCTCCCCTATGCAGTCTGCAGGGGGATGTGTTTTCACATGGGGCCATCATCCTGGCAGCTTCCACAAACTTTGCTTAGCTGACGCGTGAGCGATGGGTTTTGCTTGGGGTTGGTGCTGGTGTGAGCTGTGGCCTGACCTTAGTGCCACTGTTCAGACAAGAATGCCCCCTAATTTTTTCCAGGCATGCTCTGTATAGACTAATCAAAGGGCCCTGGCTGCTGTCCCTCTGATGCATGCGCTTTTCACTTTGATTTTCCTCTCCTGTCACACATGGAGCTGCCATGCATCCAGGCTGTATGATTGCATATTCCCCACATCCCTTCACAATGGATATTAATCTGCTCAGCTGTATTTCACTCTGATTTCCTTCAGTAAGCACTGGGCTGGAGTGCAGGGGAAGATGAAAGGAGGCACCGTGCAAGGTCAGGCACGAGCCCTGGAAGCAGCAGGGGGTCAGCCAGGATGGGGCCGTGGCTCCCGCAAGACTGTATCCTGGGACAGGCTGGGAGTGATGTGTGAGAGGTAGATATGGGTACAAACAGCCTGATAAGGAATCGCATGAAAGATGCCATCCTCCACAGGGAAATATGTAGATTTTTTTGGTGAAGGAAAAGTGTTTTCCCCAAAGGGCAACTCGTGTTGGTGTTGCAGAAAGTCACTGATGGCTGAGAAAATAGGTAAATCCTCCAAACAAACAAAAGTGTTTGGGAATTTGTCTAGGAAAGCTGCATAGACTAAATGAATTTTCTAATTGTTCCACACCAGGTTATTTTGTTTGGCTCCAGTTATGTCCTTCCAGCAAAATAAACTGTTTCTCATCCCCTCCCTGATAAGTGAGCAATGGAGTAATTACCTGAAATATTGCACTTCAATAGGAAAGCCACCAACATTATTAAAGCTACAACAAACTATAGGGCACTGCTGACTCCCACTATTCTCCCTGCACTGTTTGTCTATTGTGTAATTCCAGATCTATGACACCCGCTATTCTCTGTCCATTTGAAATAACAATGTCTGTCTTTATGCATCACTTTTCCACCACAGATCTCAAAGTACTTCACAAAGGCAAGTATCGTTATTATTTTACGGATGAGAAATCTGGACGCAGGGAGGTTAACTGCCATTTGACTATCCTACATTTACTCTTCTACCAACAGATCATCCATCTACGATGCAGGTCAAATTTCTCTCTTTCATTCCTGGATCGCTCTCTCTTCCCTGTTCATCCCAATAGAATCCAAAAGCTTATGCAGAGGTTTAAATTTATGTGGAGTTATTGACACTGTGTTCTGCTCTTTGTCTCTCTGTGGTTCCTGGAAATTCTGCTATTTCTGCCTGCTTTAGAAAGAGCTGAAATAATTCCTTTTTCTATGAGCACAGATTACAAAACCAGATCTGGTTCATGCATCTCCCAAACTCTGAAGGAGCCTGACTATGGGAATCCAGTTAAGGCTGTTTGCAGGATAAAGGATAATTACAATATTCATTATTTTAGACTCCGGTTTCCACTCCAGTGTTGCATCTGGCTTCATAGGGTGAAATGGTGGTGTCTCTCTATATTGGAGTCTTATTGGCCCATTTCTGCTCAACAATGCTTATGGTTATGTTTAAAAATTCAGAGGAACTATATTTTAGACAGTAGCCTGTGCCTGATGTTTTTCACCCAGCATCATTTGTGTTGAGGAGAGGAAATGAATCTTTGCTTTTGAACGACAAACTGTTTAAAAATAGGGCTTATAATGGCAGCACTGACAGACTTCCATTTACAGCCACTTCAATAGGATGAGGATAGTGTATTTCATGGGACAGAAAAGAGCGACAAGAGAAAAGAGAAAAAAAAAAGAACAATATTTATCGCTGAGGTGTTCCCTCAGCAAAGAAAACTACGAGTCCTGTTCTTCTGAAGGACGTGGAGCGGCTAGCAAAATTCAAGCAAAGGTGTAGAAGATGCTTTTGTCACACATGAATTTCCCTTTGGGACCAAAGACAGAACAGATGAATGGGTATAATTCAGTTGGTCTCAGTAGATTTGAAGATGCTTATTTGTGACAGAACCTTCACCCTGTGAAACCCTGTTTTTTTAGTGCAATGTACACTTTGGTGGAAGCAGAGTAAACTCAGAACATCCTCATCAGAAGACTACTGAAATAGCTGCACAGGGGCAGCTGTCTTGGGCAGGGTCTAAAAAAGAGCGTAAGAATAGGTCAAGGATTTATGATGCTTTCTTTACATCTTCCCGAATTCCTGATGGTTTTAGCCCTTCATTGCTCTAGTTCTCCTGTTGCACTCCCCGTGCACAGATATGAGTGCACATCATGGTACTGCATGGACACTGGCACCTAAATCTTGAGTCGAAACAATGAACCACATTGTGTAGGGTCCCTGCAAACCAAGGTCAAAGCCACTTGGATCACAAATAGAGATGACTACACAAAGGTTTTAGAGTAAATTCTTAAGGAGGGAATAATTAGAGACATGGAAGTAAACGTAAAATGGGATAAAATGTTAGATAGGTTTACCAAAGACACAAAGAGTGCCAGACTAACTCGATATCCTTCTTTAATAAGATAATTGATTTTCTAGACAAAGGAAATGCAGTAGATCTAATCTATCTGGATTTCAGTGAAGCATTCGATATGGTGCTGCAAGAGAAATTATTAGTTTTGTTGGAAAATATGGGGTTTAGCACAGGAACTGTAATGCAAACAAGGAAACAGCTGAAGGGGAAACAACAGTAGGTTTTAAAGGGAGAAGCATCAGGTGGAAAGGAGGGCAGTAATGGGAGTCCTAAAGGAGCTTCCTGGAGTCTAATCTGGCTTAAACTTTCATGAATGCTCTGTCTACAAAAAGTACGTATAACATTTTTCTGTGGGTACAAACTTGTAAAACATTGCAAATGGGAAGAAGGGTTGGCCTATCATAAGAAGAGTTAGGTGATTTTGAGTGTTGGAATAACAGAAACAGGTTGGGATCTACTAGTATAGAATGCTATGGCACGTATTTAGGTAACAGCAGCTATATTTTTTACTATGATCTGGGAATCTGCCACTTGGAAAAGATATAAAAGGAGAAAAACGTAGGTGTAACAGTTGATGACAAGATAGCAATCACCCACCAATATGACATCACCATTAAAAAGGTCAATGTTAGGCTTGAGTATAGCAGCTGGTGTAAGTCTACTTGAAACAGAAAAGTATTGATGCTATTGTGCAAGGTCAGATCTCCTGATCCGGTGGCAGATGGTCAAGAAGTGTTGGATTCAAAATGGAGCAACTGTGGAACAGGTCAACGTGACTGAGAGAATGGAGAGCTAGTCCTACCAGAAGAATTAGGAAGACCTGGCTTGTACAGCCTAAAAAATTGAACACTGAGATAACTGTAGTGCTGTAAACACCAGGAGAGGGCAAAAGCACTTTAACCTAAAGGACAAGGCTGGTACTAGAAGGAACCTGTTGGTAAAAGATATTCACAGACTCACCCGGCTGAGATTTCAGAGAACGATGTCATTCTACCAGAATAGTGAACTTCTGTTAGGAGCAACGGTTTTTAAAAAGCCTGCTAATTTAAAGATGGAAAGGGATTGGTTGCGGCAGAGCTGTTTTGGGGAGACTTGAACTGCACATGCCCAAAATGTTCAGTCTCCAGCACTGTTTTTTAGTCCCTTTTTAATCAGAACAGAGAAATGAAATCATAAAACAGTATGAATAAGGAAACAAACAGCCAGTCTCCTGGTTATACGTTCTATCAGTCCCCTGCTGGTGCCTTGGCTTAGAATTATTTGTGTTCATTCTCAGTGTCTTATATCTTACCAACTGAAGCTGATTTCTAGCACATATTTTTGCATTGCGGTTAGGTACATTGGGCTCAGACTGAAATACAATATTCACAACTCTCTGATAGCTGCGAGATTCCCTTTAATATGGGTTCCAGACGTGATTCCTGCACCCCAATGACAGCAACGTATTATTCACCTTTTAAAATGACCTTGCCTTTCATCCAGACCTCAGTGGTCAGTCTAAATCGTGTTGCTCCAATAAAATGTAGTTAGCTGATGGGGTCAGAGACGTTATTTTTGCTTCCCTAGGCATAGCCTGCAGCCTCAGTTTGTAGTGGGTTAGTTAGCGCCGATAGTGATCTCTCAATTGGAAAAGCAGATTGACATGATGCCAATGGGCATGAACAGTTTAGCAGGCTGGAGGCAGGGAAGGAGGAGTTTACAAGAAAATTGATTTAAGTACAGATTGTTTTGTTTTTGAGAACAACAGCAGGGTGCTCCGAAGTTGCATGCTGCTGCAGCTGTTTAGCCGTTAGTAGAAGAAGAAAGAAGAAAACAAACAAACAAGACAAAGGAATAATCTTTGAATAGTAAGAAAATATTTCGAAATAGGGTAAAAAACCCTAAAGGGCATCTTTTTGAGTGATAGGGGACAAGAGGTGAAATTCACATCAGTAAGATAAATAGGGATGACTATATAGAGCAGACTCAGAGAATTCACCTTCTATACTAATCCATAAAACATCAATTCAACACCCTGGACTGGGAATCCATTTCGTAAACAGATAATGCAGAGCAAGCAGTGTAAATGCAAAAATAGAGTAAACCCAAGTAGAGTAAAATCAGGGACCATCCTGCTGTGAGTTTACAAACAGCATGACTGTGGCAGGGATTGCACACTGCACAGCCCTGTAGGGCTCTGTCCCTGCTATATGCATCAACAGATCAAGACACTGCTGTAATGTCAACACAGCTGCATTTTGGAGCAACTTCAGCCTTTCATCAGAGAAGGCGTAAACTTTTCTACTGGCAGTCCCTGCTATTATGAATTTAGAAGTCATTTAAAGATTAGCTGAGATGTTATTTCTATCAAGCACTCTTTAAGCTTGGCCATTAGCAGCAAATTGGCTGTGGATGGTGTCAGAGCACCTTTCATTCTGAAAGACAGCTTGCAGGTGACGGACTTCCTGAACTAGAGGTGATATCCTTATATTTAATAATCCCTTACAGAATTTTCTCTCTTTATTTATCCAGCCACTTTTTGAACCCATATAAAGATTTAGCATCCACAACATGTCGTGCCAAGGAGTTCAACCATGTATTGTGTGCAGAGTAATCTCCTGAGGTATGTTTTGAACTTGCCATCAACTAAATTTATTTGATAACCCCTCATTCTCTTATTGAAAGAGCCACTGCATGATAATTCCCTGTTCATATTTTCCACAGTGAAATAACAGCAGATGGAAACCATCTCCTTTTGTGTCCATAACTATCTAATTTTGACCACAACAGATTCTGGCTTTGAGGGCATGTCAGGCAGTGGGTCACAAATATCCTTTTGCTGCAGAGCTGGAACAATGGGATGGCAGAAATTAGGACATTTCGAAGACCCTGTATTTTCTGCTCTTTTCCCCTTCCCTCCATTTCCCAGACTTTTTTTGAGACTGATCTGTCTTACAATGCCAATGTAACTTGCAGGTGTTTCATGTCAGCGCTATTTCTGACCACATTGGCTGAAACTCCCATTATATAGGGAACAAGGCTTATGCACAAGAAATCTATATTTTTTAGCTCAAGATTATAATAACAGGAGCTTAAGTTTCACGGATTTGTTGACA
Source organism: Anarhynchus alexandrinus (assembly GCA_008711295.1). NCBI lineage: Eukaryota > Metazoa > Chordata > Aves > Charadriiformes > Charadriidae > Anarhynchus > Anarhynchus alexandrinus. The sequence continues at coordinate 5,788,790 of VUYV01000035.1, read as the reverse complement.
ATGTCATAACCTGCCCGTGAACAGCATCATAGCACAGTCACAGAAGCATTGCTAATTGAAGTCCATTTTGGTGAAACTACAAGGGAATTTGGCCTCTTGTTTAAAAGCATTCACTTAATTTACTATGTTCCAAAGTAAGGATCAATAAACAAACAAACAAAAAAAGCTTTTGAGCTTATTCAGCAGAGAAAGAATTATGACATGAAGGATAATGTCTCCCTATTTTACAATATCTTTGGCAATAATATATTGAAATTGTTATGAAGCCATAAGCATATCAGAGACATTGAGCAAAGAAACAACCACAACAAAACTCAATTTTACATATATTCCTTCGCATGAGAGACAAATCAACCCATTCTCATAAATAATATACAAAATCCCTTGAATAGCTCAAAATTCAATACACTTATTAGAATGTCACTAGAGCCCTGGGAACCCTGTGCATAAAAACATAGGTGGAAAGAATGATCCAAGCTCCATAATTTCAAAAATTCCTAGATAAGAAGTGGTCATTAAAGATCCCATCGGATTTTACTGGAGGGAGGGGATTTAGCATACTACAGGGACCCCACTCTTTGCTCTCATGCTGGTCAGCTGTGTTTGTTGAGAGATTACTAAGTTTTATGCAAGGCAGATGAAATTGGATGAGGATGTGGGCAAGACTGGGGATTAGACATACAATTTATGGGGCTGTTTTGGCATAGAAGATAGTAAATCCTTTGTAGCCATTTATAGTATAAATTTTCACTGGTTTGGATAAACTTTGTGTCCTAGCAATGTAATCTATAAAGATTTTTTTTTAAAATCTAAGGCCTTCCTTTTTGTCTTTCTGTCTTTCAGGCATGCTTATATTCTGCTGTGCCAATATGAAAGTGCAATGGAACAAGTTCTGAGTGTTAAAATTAAGTTGGTTTATGCAAATAAAGGCTGCTGAAATATCAGGTCTTTTACTGGTCATATCTGGAGGACTTTATATACAAAATGGGTTAAATGAAGATGACACATGGTGCTGTTCCAAGGCAGAGCTGTTTCATATTTAACTTCACCAGCTTTGTCCATGCAGAATTAGCAGCTACCATGCATGCAAGAGATAGACCTGTTCTGATTGCTTTCACAAAGGCTGACTCTGATCTCAAACTGATATAAATCCTCATCTTTTGGAGCAAGGACTCCACTGAAGTTGCTGGAGACACACAGGTATTATGTGAGGCTAGCAGGCCAGCTTTAACACGCTCAGCCCCAGTTTGTAGGTCACCAACACATCTCTTGTCCTAAACCTTTACCCAGAACATGGAAGAACAGTAGGTGTCTCTTGGAACAAATATGATTATCACTGTAACAGAGATCTCTAAACTGAGCCTTAGAGCTGTTGTAACTTTGTTCCTTAAAGAATCGGTGCAACAGAGTTTTGCTTCTAGGTTCTTGCCTAATCTTGATCTGATCCTGCTTTGAACATGGGCATTTCGCAGCAGAGTTTTGTTTTTGATCGGGATGTTTCTTACTTTGCTGGTAAAAATCTCCAAGGGACATTCCTGGTAGTAACTCATCCGTACCCTGATACAGAGCAGTATGAAGAAAATCCATGTACACTGCAGGATACATCCCTGTTTCCTCAAAACCCATCATGTGAATATTTTGCCTCCAAACATCTGTTGTCTGTTCATATTCTAGTAATCCTGAGTCCAGAGACCCCCCCCCCCAAATTCTCTGGGTTCTTCTTCCTTCATCACACCGCATCCCTGGTGACTCGACCCACACTAGGCCACCTTGCCCTCCATCCAAGGCTACCTCTGGAATGAGTATTCTGCCTTTCCTCCCCTAAACCTTCTCCAACATTACCTCCCCTCTTGCACAGGCAGAGGCGGGTGAAGGTGTCACCCAGCCCCACACCAAAAGTGGGACTTTGTGCAGGAGGTGGGGCTGAGAAGCGCCACCAAATTGATGGATTATTTTTTGAGTTGTACTGTGTGTTTTTTAAATAAACTCAGGGAAAACTACATCTTATGCTGAGCATATGACTACCATAATAGTTTGTCTCATAACAAGACTGTTAGCCAGAAGGGAGAGTGAAATTGTTGTTTTTTATATGTATAACTAACCATGCCCGGACAGAAGGTGCATTTGGCATAATTTGAAACACTGATGTGTCTCAATGAAAGCTCCCCCTCAAGGCTGTGGGAATACCCCACTTGGTGCAGTTTGGGGAGCTGGAACAAACCCTGTATGTTGTGCACAGAAGTTAGAGAAATGAGTGAATTACTTGAGTATTTTAGGCACAGATAAGGTTGTCTTGACAATGACAAGCATGTCAGGAGCTCAGATTCTGCATCCTGGGGACACTAAAGCAAATGAGATGATTCCTGCTAAGTAGCTACCTTGGGGAGAATTGTCTTATTTTTATTATTTTTAAACAGAAAGCTTTTAAATACAGATTCAAGAGGACTGAGAAGAGCTAATGCATCAGGAGCACTGAATGCTGATTCTTCATCATAATAAAAACACTGATATGAATGAGAGAAGGAACAAACCATACCAGCGTAACTGGACAGCCTATCTTGGTGGTTCGGTTCTATGCTTTGGATTCGAGTTCCTCCTGTCTTCACAGCCCATTTAACCAAGTCCAAGTGCTTCCTTTCACTGCCTGCCATCCTAATCTATGTAAACCAGCTCAGTCGGGCATTTTTCATTGAATTAATACATATTAATGGGCAGTAATACATTTGTACTCTTGCATACATTTTCTTGAAGTACTATTTCCCATCTAAAGCATTTTATTCACATTGCCGCATGGTAACTGCACCCACAATAATATCTTTAGTGATTATTCATTACAGGAATAATACAGCTGTGCCAAACACTGTATTTTAGTGGCTTTTTTTTTTTTTTAAACAGAATATGCGATTATATTTGTAGGCCAACCATATGATTATCATTAACTAAAGAAAATAATTTTCTGCTCAGCTATTGCGAAAAGCAGTGGACAGGTAGAAATCAGGCATCTTTCAGATATGAACAGAGACTGCTTTTAAGAAGAGATAGAAAACAGTAGATGTAGGGTTTGGACTAAGCTTGAGTCCATGATTTGGACGTAGATATTATGAAGCACATGAAATGTAGTAAATACACATAAGCAGGTGCCAAATGTTATTATAAATTGGGCAAAACTGAAGTTTATACTAGATGACTGGAAAGTCGTCAAATAGATGTATAACTCATTCACATTGGGGTTTCCATGTACTTACAGACCTGGCAGATACCTCCTCAGAGTCTGTATTTAAATCAGATAGACTTGGGTATGAATGAGGGGCAGTTGCTGTTAATGGTCAAACAGTTGCTCAGTGTAATGCAATGCATGTGTAATAAGTAGATGTCGGACATTCTCATGTTTCCCTTGAAATGAATACTATGTAATGGAGACATAAGCAGGCAAAGAAGGTGGTGGAAGTAAGTTTGGCTTCAATTCACACTGAGTGATCTTTTCTCTGGGCTCACCTTTCTTCTTGTGCCCTGTAAGATGCCCTCACTCCATCACGGGGTACCCTTGGGGACACAAACAGACTGTTCGGCGTGCTTCAGTCAATTTACCACCACAGTAGGAAAAACCAGAGATACAAGACACCATGTGGAACAAGATTGATGGGATAATAATGTGTGTCCATCTTTCTCACTGGAAAACTTCAGCATCAATTATTGTGTCAGCTGTAATTGTGTTGTCTGTTGAGGAGAGGCAGACAATGCCATTGTTCTAACAAGGTAGGAGGGTCTGTCCTTTCCTATCATGATTTGATATCTTTCTGAAGGGAATAAAGGCATCTCTTGAAAACTTACCCACAACTAAACAGGCAAACCATAGTTAGCTGCAGCAACGTAATTAGCAACATAAACACCTCCAGGCAATAAGCAATTCAAGTTACTCCTATGGAGGCAGTTTGACCTCAGTGTCTGTTATACATAACTTTCTAGAATCCTATTGATACTATAGTGCCAAGACCTATGGGATCTGCCAAAGTTTGTTTCCATCACGTAGCAAGGAAACAGCAGTTCTACAGTTGCTTAGCAGATTAATTAACTTGTCAAATAATTAAGTAGACAGCCTGTAATGGAGAACTGATTTATGACTTCAGAAGCTTCCCAGATTTAGCTTCTTTACGTGAAGACTTCCATACCAAGAAGAAAATATTGTTATGTCTGAGTTGAGGGGAGCTTTGTGTACATTTAACTTACATGTCCAGGATTTTTTCTGATTTTGCCCTGAGTTTGTGAGGAATGTGGTAGTGATGCAACAAATCCCACATATATTTCACTGGAACAACAAACCACAAGTAGTAAGTGAACTTTTAAGGCTGGATGACTATTTTCATTTCGGTGGTAGCAGATTAGCGCTGGCTGAGTACGATCAGATTTTTAAAATGAGCTGCTGCTGCAGTGAGTGTTAAAATTGTTTGGTCTTCTGCTGGTCTAATGATCAGGTCACAATTTTGGCAGACCCAGGTTCAGCTACCTCCTCTGCTGTGCAGCTGCCTCGCTCTCCTGTGCCATACTGGTCAAGTCTCGCAGGACTGTGAGGGGTCTTGCATATAAGAACCACATTCAGGAGAGCTTAGCTCCCGCTGCAGCACTTAAAGAGAGATTTTCCGGTTTGTTTCCCCATCTAAAACGCTGGAGTTTTCTGGGAAGCTAGTACTGACTGAGGAGATTAGGCTCTTTGGAAAACCATTGATCCTTCATCATGTTGTATTTCATCTGAGAAATAGGGATCAACAGGATTGCCCAGCAGCCTAAGGGAGGTGGGTCCTATGGGAGATGGTGAAGTGTTCAGTGACGAGCTAAGTACTGAGTGAATTAACACTTTTTATGTACACGAGCTCATATTTGTTTCCCTTGAAAGCATTTGCGATACTTAAAGGGCTTCTCGGGAATCTGCAGCATTGGATCTCCAAAGTTTCACAGGTGTATTAGTTATCTGAGATGGAAGCCAGTAAACAGAAATACCACGTACCATTCACCTTGCCCCTGAACATAGAATTTCATGTGAAAGTGTGACACACAGGACCATGAAGGCTGGCTCTGCCAGTAAGATAAGCTCATTTTCATGGATTTTCTTAGAGGAATATGTATTACTTATATGCATATGCTGACATTTTGTTGGAGCACATGTGAAAAATCCTGTCTATTTGCCTGCCAAAGACCTTCCCAGAAAAACAGTTGCGCTAACCTGTTTGAAGAAAGCATCCGCCAGGATATTATAATCCTGGGTGAACAGAAGAATATATCAAGATATAAATCTGAGATTGGATTTTGAATCTGTATGTGTTCTGAGGGGACGTTGGTCTGGGGCAGTTTATTCCAGCCTCTAGTTAACATGAATAATTGTTTTGTTTCAGGCTAGAAACTCTCGACTATCAATAAAATGTAGTTGGTGTACTCAGCCTCCTGTGGGGTACTTAATGATCCATAAAACTGCCTAAAGGGAAGCTGCCAACCTGACTCTGGCCCAACCTGTGACTTTAGTTTTGATGTATCTATATTATACACATGCACATTTGCATTTTTTGGCTGCAAAGTGGAAACTTGAGAAAGTGTAGGATTGTCTGCGCAAACTTAATTTACCTCTTTTATGCACCTCAAATTGTATATCTTATTTCATGACATGATCACAACTGTAACTTTCAAATCACCAGTGTCCTGTGATCCTTCTCCCAAAGCGCTGGGAGACAGGGCAACTTCATTATGGGAATGGTGGAAAGATGGACAGGGCAATTAAAATTACTGGGGAAGAAGCCTCCACCTTCAGTGCCTCTACAGATGTGCACATGCTTACTTAACAGCATTGCTGCCACTTTGCTTGCCTGGCCACAGTGCATGCATACATGCACTTTCTTATATCCAGACTTGCTGAGGAATATGTGGCAAATACAATTCGCGATTGTATCATGCAGCTGTAGAGCTCCAGTGCGTGAGCAGTGACACACGCATGAGCAGCACAGCTAGGACCTTTTGAGACCAGTTGAGATCTTTCAGCCTCAGATGTGGCAAATGGTATGGCAACACAAATCAACTTGAAAGCATCTGTTTGCTTTGTCTTTGGCCTTGGTTCGCCTAGCTTTGAGTGTTCTCCACTGAACATATCAGGATGGGAATTGACAATGCAGATTGCTACCTCCCTGTTTATTCCAACCTACCTCACCCCCCTCACTTCAGACTAGTGCATCTCACTTGAAATTGTTTGCTGTCATAGTCGATCTCTTTAAGGACTTGGGGAAGAACACTTTAATTAACCCTGATGAAGTGGCGGGAGCCAAGTGAAGCCTGGTGGCTCTTGCTGTCCTTATGCTTGTGTTTCCTGCCGTGTATACTTGCTGGCAGAATTTTAAACCTGGCTAATTGCTCTTTGTGGTGTCTAGACATCTTTAGCAAGTGCTTCTTTCCTTTCCTTTCCTACTGGTGCGTACAATTTACATTTGCATGCTCTCCCTATGCCCCCTGCACAATCTCCAGATAGGTACATTGCACAGCTCACAACCAGTAACTCTGACATGTCACTGCACCCTAAAAGAGCACCTGGAGTTGTCCAGCTATGCCCAACCTTCCCCACACCTTCACCAGCAGCCTGCTCAGCTCCTCTTACTCCCCGCAGTGGAGAACAGGCATAGCCCCAGGTACTGCAGGATCAATCCTTTCCCCTTTGGCTGACTCCCATTTGCTCCCTCTGCTTGTGCAAAACATGCAAGGTTTTCTAAGTGGTATTAGAAAGCAAAATCCCCCTTCGAATTTGTCCTTCAAGAGAAGAAGCACAAAGAAGCCAGATGCCCAGCATATGACCTTGGTAGATATTAGTCTAAGATAGAACAGATGATCATCTGGGAAGAAATCATCCCATTGTTAATAGATACTTCAAGAATTTTAGCAGACTGCTATAGCTTATGTTAGTTTCTTGAAGCTGAGCTGCTTTTTCCTCTGTACATGCTCCGTATTCACCCTTCTCTTTCTCTCCTTATAGATAAAGCCATCATTCAGATCGTCTTCATCTGCCACTCCATTTCAGCAATTTTCCCCAACTGATGTTTCAATGATACTCCTCAGTTTAGTCCATAGGAAATGTAGCATTAACAGACTAATATAAAATATCCAGTTCTATAGCAAGGGGAGGGAAGATGGTTTATTTCCATGGGACCAAAAATAACATGAAATCATTGCAATTCAATTCCTTGCCTGCTTTGTGTCCACTTGGGAAAATTTAGCCCGTGGCAATTAGGAAGAAAACTTGACAAACTAATTTTCGTGTAGGAGCTGATTAGAATCTGTGGAGATGTTTCAGTAGGTGAAACGCTGCTTTGCTCCTATCACGGTTGCTGTCTTAAAAATCATCAAACCCAGTGTAATAATTATATTAATCACCCTGAAACTCTGGCAGGATGTCACACATCGTGAAGTCTGCCACAAAATGATTATTCAAACCTTCCCCCTCCAGAGAGGACAGTGCATAGCCATACTTGGGCACAGGTTCAGGTCAGAGCTAAGAAGCTGTGTAACTGTCTTCCATGAATTCTGCTGTGAAATCACTGTAGTTGAAGCTAGCAAGTTAAGGCAGTTACAACTTTTGACACTGAACCAAAAATAGATACATATGTTGATGTGACAACCTTTGAGTGCTGTGACGGATGAACACTATTTTTTTTGCTGAAAAGTCTTCCCTGTTTTCAAGCAGCTCTGCTAGTTGAAAAAGGACAATGTGTACATGCTGTCCTGAAAACATTCAGGAAAAACATTTCAGAATGACAATGCACAGCCAGGAAAATGTGTCTTTAAACCCCCAAAGCCAATAAATAAGGCAGGAATACTTCCACGGAGGTGCATCTTCTTGACTAATTTCTAAAGCAATGGCTCTGAAAATAGCAGATGCTTCCTTCTTGCTCTTTGCTTACCTCCCCTTCTCAACCTTAGCAGGACTGGCTTTCACTCATGAAATGCCAGATCAAAAACAAATGCTGGTACTTGTTTATAAATATCTCCCAATTAAACACTCCAAGTAATGACTGGGGAAGACAATGGGCCCTGGGTGACTGTCTTCCTCTCACAACAGTTCATGGACTTCACTGCAATTATTTCCAAAGATAATTGTAAAGATAACACCATTTAAAATATCTAATGTTTTATTCAATATTTCGCTGAGTTTCAATTACTTCCAATTATAATTCAACAGCTTTCTATTTAAAACAGTTATTGTCCTTTATAACCTGTTTCAAGTCAAATAAATTGTTTGCCTTTATTCATCATTGGCTTCTTCAACAGGTATTCATTCTAGGTCTCCCTTTGGTTTTCCAGTTCCCCATTAACTTGTGTAGCCTTTCATTAACCCCTTATATGCCCTCCGACTCTACAACACAATCAAGCCTCTGACAAAAAGCTGTCAGTGCAGCCCCTGAGACAATCACAATCAATTAAACTCATTAAAAATCAATATGATTCAATTACAGGCAATGAGATACAATCGTGGTTGACTGAATAGTGCTGGGCTACTTGGAGCCAAGCAAGGCCACTGGGGTGAGGGTGAGTGCCTTCTCTAGGCAATGAGAGTGTCACCATGACCAGCGACTTCTTACATGGATATGAGCACAAAGCAATCAAGGCGAATATTGCTACAGTCCATCTTAAAATCAGAATACTCTGGGGTAAGACCATTCTTTGGTTCAATGAGTTTGTGGGTAAACAGTGCTTGAAAGGATAAAAGTCTCCCAAAGACATGCTTGCAGTGATGTTAGCCTATATGCCATTTTCTCGTGTCTTTGTAGCATAGAATATNGTTTGATCATAAAGCTATGAAAAAAGCTCCCTTTTGGTGTGGGACAGGAACAAATCCTTCATTCACAAATTGTTATCTCCTTGCAGTTCTTTGAAGGTGAGAGTTCCCAGTTCAATAGTTTTACATAACTGTGAGCGCTAGTGGGGAATAAAAAAATTTATCTTGTGTAGATGTAGAACAGAGGCACTTCGTCCTTCATTTCACTCACTTTCTTTTTTTTTCTTGATGAAAACTTGCTACATTTAAAACAAAGTTGTTTGGGTTTTTTTAAAAAGACATTATGTTTCCCAAGAGAAAAAAAAAAAATACACAAATCTTTCAATTAAAAACCACAAATTTTTAAATTTCTTTTTCCTAGTGGGATATTGCTAAAAATGAAAGCATGTGTTCTTCTGCTTGGCTTTTTTTGACACGATGTTTTTATTTAAACTGGATTCTTTTCCCACACACAAAAAAAGGAAGTACACATTAGACTAAAAACATCCATAAAGCTTAAAAAATTTCATTTGGGATTTTTTCTTTGGAGATGGGAAATTAGAGGAAATCAAAATAGGTCAGGAAAATATTTCCATTTAGCCAAAACAGTACTTTTGAATTAATTTATTCTCAATCAAAACATTTCACTCGGCTCTGATCGCTGGTCTGAAGTCACCCTGCAGCATTCAGAAGAAGTTGATTTAGATGCTCCCATGGGTTCCCTTGAATTGGAAAAATAATCAGTCAATCATCTTCCTGCTCTCACAGTTTGCTGTTGTTGAGTAATTCTCAAGATCATACTATCCTCTTGCTGAAACACTTTGTCTGATTTCTATTTTTACCTAGCAACGATGACTGCAGTATCTACGGCCCCAATCCAGCAAAGCGCTTTACACATATTCTTTAGTTAATGTAGTCTCATTGATGTTAATGAAGTATTCTTCTACTTAAAGTTAAGCCCAAGCATAAGTGATTTGTTGGACGGATTCCTAAGCCTTGGAAAGGGAAGGAGCTGAGATCTGCTTTGTGGAAGTGTCCTCAGCTTTTAAAGAAGTGTGGCTTGGCAGTGGTCAAAGGTTGTATTGATTCAAGCAAATAATTTTAGAAATTGATGAAGATCCACTTAAGCATCTTTCTTTCGAGGCTCCTTTTTAAGTTGCCTTAAAGCTAATTTGATGAGAGGTGCTCTCCAAGCAGTTTAAGTGTGGGGCTTGCTCTGACTGACCAAGCTCAGCTTGTGAATGATTTGCTGAGCACCTGTAGGCATCTGCAACGAGTAACAGCTTGTGCTGAAAAGTGTGAGATTTGTTCCTGGACACCCACGAGTAATCACCTTGCTGAAGAGGAAGTCTGAACAAGCAAAGTCAACTTTCTGAGGTTTTATACAAATTATATACTTTATAGCCATTTTTTTACACCAAAGTGATCAACCTTTTCTGATCAAAGCTCCATTTCAAGTGATATAACCTGGAAATTGCCGTAATTTACTCTGCTCTAGTATTACTTACATTAAAAAAACCCACAACATTACGTGTAGTTGGAAGGCAAAGAAGGTTCTTCCTACCTTGTTGCACTTCGTAACCTTATGGATACCTCTGAAAGCAGCAGGCAGCAGCAGTCAAGTTATATAAATACAGCTATACAGCGCAGTGCAGCGATACACCTGTCCCTAGGGGGTGTCAGAAAATCCCACATCTTCCCTACAGAGGAGGAAAAAAAATTATATTTCTTGAAAGTCACCAATGAATTTCTTCAGAGTTTTCCTGCAGACCTTACACAAAAAATGTATTTGAAATGTCAATTCAAAGTGCTTCAGAGACAAGTTTTCCGGACTGGCAAAATGAGACTTGTTACTGACAATGCTACTGGGGAAAAAATATCTGCTGAAAAACATCGGCTGATGCCCTTGCCTTGGTCCGGGAAGCAGATAATGCAAAAGGATTGTGTAATTTGATGCAGGTCCACCGTTGGGCCAAGCATATTACAGGCTTGGTGGATATGAGAGAATACCTCTAATCCAGGCCCAATTCTCACCTGTTGCACCTAAAATATGCTTCAGCCACTGGGATTTGGGTGGGTTTGGGTACAGGTGTAACAGGTTTCCATGCACTCCTGTTTGATCCTGACAAAACCCAATCTGTGAGTGAGTTATTCTGAGGTCTGTTAGGTACAACGAAGTGGCACAGTACATTTTACTGCTTGCATATTAATGTCTTCTCTCTACAGAGATAAGTGATGAAATATCAATGTATTAAATCTCTAATTCATTGATTTCAGAATTAAAGTCTTTCTATTTTATCTCTGTATCTGATCACAGCCATCCAGACACAAGGGACAGGGATAAGAAATCTGTAAGTACCAGTGTGTGCTTAAAGAATGGCTATTCAAGATAACACACAAACATCAAAACAAGGACAGACTGAAGTCAATATGCCCAAACATATTTTAATCGCTTCTTAATAAGTGGATAATTTTGAAAGACTTCCTAATTCAGTCATCTTCTGCTTTTTCCATTAATTCTTCTATCAGTTCTCCTCTCCTGGTGCAGGACAGAGTGGGGAGAAGTTGTTGGAGCACACCTGTGCCTCTTGCTGATGGTGGCTGGGCTCAGGATGCATTGGAGTCCATCGATCAGATGGGTCCCAGCATATTCCCATGCCTCTGGCTTAGCCCTATAGAGAGGCTGTGCTGACCACTTCCCTTCTCCTCTGCCATTGCTGCCCCTCTGCCGAGGGGTGAGAAGGTGCATCTCAGCCCCTCTCATGGTTCAGTCTGCCCCCCCTCACGGCTCTGCCACCGCATCCTCGTGCAAAGCCCAGCATCCCCGGGGCAATCCATGCAGCTCCATCACTGAGCCTCATCCCCCTCCTGCAGCCCTATTCCCAGCTTGGGTAGCCAAGATGGCTTGGGCTGCTGCCTATCGGATCTGCCCACACACCAGCTCTCTCCTCAACCCTGCTCAATGCCGATCGGTTCCTTCCCGAAATCTGCCTGCCTGACAGCCCCCACCGGGAGCATCCCAATACACAGCCGTTTATGGTTTACGTTAGCAATGGGGACAGATAGTCAGGGTCTGTTCACCTGAGGCAGGGCTGCTGTTGAGGTGAAGTGATTAAAGTATTAACTGCTGGAATAGCTGTCCATCCCACTCATCTCCATCAGAAGCAATTAATATGGATTATATATATTTTGCAAGAATATCTTTCCTTTCAAACCTTGGAGTAACTCCAGAGAGGATTAGGGGGAAGACTGAATGAGCTAATTTGCATAAATTAGGTAAAATGTGAATAGTAATTTGCATTCAGAAAGGCTCTCTTTGACTCTTCATGATATATTGATGCCATCTGGAGAACCTAGCTATGTACCAGACATTTGTTGGACCAATTTTCCCCAGGCTGTTCCCACAAACTTTGCAGGGATGTTCAGATATATTCCCCTCCTCCTACCGCTTGCAGCAGGGTTAAAGACCTTTTTATATGATTTGCCTTTTTTATTCAACAGAGGACAATTCAGATAGTTAAGGAGAAATAGATGGTACATTGGAAATACTCTAATTGCTGTTCTTCACCTGAGGCAAACGCTCCCACAGAGTGCTATGCTGAACACCCATGTTAACATGGCAGCAGGGTACCAGGGTAAGGAAATGGTCAGGCTGGAGTTGCATGTAATTTTTCTTTTCTCAACTTATGTCATTTCTTTGAGAACCACACTTTATGAGTTTCTTCTTATCTCTCTTCGAGTTGCATAGCTTTTCCTTGCATTGTACTATTTTCAGTCCCACTCCTTCCTTTACCAGGCAAAGAGATGTGCTGTGTGCTACTGGATTTCCTCATGCAGTCAAAGGGATCTTGCTGCACCCTGCCCAACTCTGTTACATGCCGGAGCCACTCATGTTGTAGTGAGAGTCCCCAGTGCCCCCAGCAGAACAATATTAGCTGATTGCCACCTTCTTTCTGTGGCGGAGTTCAGTGGATCTGGAGCTGCTGCTCCAGCCATCACTAAATACCTCTATGGGTGGGTAAACAAGAGTCTGCAGACTCTCCTCCCAGAGCTGCTACTGTTGCTGAGGCTCACAGCAATGACCTGCTGTGCCTCAGCATCACTGCTTTATACAGCCAAAATCGTCGGGCTGGAGCTAGACCAGGCAAAGGTAACACAGACGGGGCATTTGTGGAAGAATGAAGGCTAATGGCGCAAAGACCTTACACGCCCCAAGGTTTTAGGGCGAAGACACAAAGACAAAGGGTCAGAGAAGTTCAAGATGCCAGAAATGAGCAGAAAACCTCTTTAGATGTAACCTTTTTAAAGCAGGAATGTAAAGGAAGCCGGCATCGGGTTCTGAATGTGATTTTTGGTATTCTTATTCAATCAGAATTATTACCAACCCCTGAAAAACAATTATTGCCACAGGTTTTCTCAATACGAATGTGTCTGAGCTAAGAGACAAACACGAACTGGGGCATGAGTCACTTGCTCATGCAATTGCCAAGTTCACAGATTGAACTCTGTGACAAGTCAGGTCTGTGTCAGCTGCCCATGCTCGAGAGGCTGGGTTTGAAATTTCTGAGATGAGCAGCATTTGACTACAATTCACAAAACTGGGGTAAAGGTAATAAGCTCAGATTCATTCCAAATAAACTCCTTCAAGAGAGTGTTTTAATTGTTAAAAGGATGGATAAGGGTTTGGTGGTTATTGGGTAATTGTACAAAACCGAATTTATATATCCTGGAATAAAATTCTTAGAGCTCTGGAAAGCTCTCTTAGAGCTGCAGAATTAGAGGTCATTTATGTGTGACCTGAAGGCTGAGATGCTATCAAAAATATCTAAGACGATTCAGACTCTAAATCTCTGATTGTGCCCAACTCCTTTAGGCCATTCTTTTTCCTTTTGAGAACACCAGCAATAACTTTTTATGCAACTATATATGTGTTATATAAATTTTTAATAGTAATTGGCAAGCTGACAATTTTCAGATTAAACGTTTTTTCTGTTGGTGAATGTCACTGGGTCAATACAAACTGTTTGTCGAGGAGCTCAGTTTAAATTAATTTCCTCATTTGAAGAAACCATAATTTTTTTAAATGGCAAAAACATCTTATTTCCTCATTTTCAACAGCTAAGTTAATTATGTTTTTATTTCAGAAAGCTCACCACCATCTAAATGAAATATTTTCAAGGTATCTAAATGAATTGTGCATTGATCTGATCTGTCCTGTTTTCAGATTATTGGTTCACAAACACTGATGAATCCAGAACAGGGAAAATCATTTCAAAATCTTGCAAATTTCTACCGACAGAAAAAGCATTTCCTTTATTGGTCTAAAAACAAATAGCAATAATAATGAATGTCATAATTGCAGTGATTGTGAGGATAGTTATTGGCAATTTAAATCAAACCTCTCCCAGAAAACAGGAGGAGGTGGGAAGGAGTGAGGTGGGTGGATGATGGCTTAGAAGGATGGTTATTGATTGAGTTGTTCATGGCGGATTAACTCAAGAAGGGAGAGTTACATTTATTTTAGCTTTATCTGTGAAGAGACTGAATATTTGCTTATTTTATTGTGTACGGACGGCATAACTCAATGATTACACAAAATTTATACAAAAACAGATGAAAGCAATTAAATACTCATTATATTCATTTTCCTGGCTCAGACTTCCTTGGGGTGTCCTCCAGCCCTGTCTTCTGCACTTCCATACCCCATAGGCCAATCCTTATAAAACTGGCATTTACTGGGCTGGGCTCAGAGCCACCTGGGCAGTAACAGGAATCTCCATTAAGATCCATTTTGAGTCCAAAGAGCATTTGGGTTGCTGGTTCAGCCAGGCAAAATGGGAAGCTCTCCTAGATTCTCCCTGGACTCTAAGACAAGTTATATGCAAGTGTTCAAGCTTTTTTCAATTTGCTGGCCTCTTAAAAACAACTGTCCACGTGTAAGCTCCATCCAGCAATTCTGAGCCTACAGCCAATAGCTTTATAGTTTTGCAAGTTTTACAGCTGCCCACTGCAAATCCTTCAGAAATAACCCACAGCTGCCCAGGCATCCTTGGGTCCGTAGGTTGAAAACCACTGGTTTACACCACAGGACTCCCAAAGAAGTCCTGCAGAGGGGTGGGGGAGCATCCTGAACGTTCAGATACTAATGGGACAGGCACAAATCTCAGCTAGAGATAACGGAGTGGAGAAGCATTCATGGCTTTAAAATTGCCCGCTTGGGTACCAGCAGCAACGCAGCTCTGCGTTGACATGGGGAAACAAACTCCACAACTTACAGAGAGTTATAAAAGCAGGTATGTTTATTGCAGCGCTGAGTGCAAGGGGGATCACTCCTCCAAACTTGCACATCGTAAAGGGTTAGTTATACAGCTTATATACATACCATATATACATATTCACAAGGTTTTCGGGAAATGATTAACATGTTCATTATTTTTCCGGGAACTCATTACCATAGGCTACTACCCACTCCGGTATGCACATTATAGTCTCTTGGTGTTCCTTCAGAATCCTCTGGTAGTCGTTTACTCCTCTTTGTTTTGGTCAACTGTCCTTATCTGGTTGCCAAAAGCCGCCGAACTCAGTCTGGCCGAAAACCCGTTTGTCATGTCTCAATGGTCCTGTTCTCTTTGTTGGGTGATAGCTGTAGCTCCAAGCTGCGAGACCAGTTCTAATCCGATGGTTACTTCTCACAGACAATAGGGCCTTGGATAGCCGTTCCAGTTGTCTCTATGGCTCCAGATGGCTCTGTTTGTCTGCCACTTCTAAGGTTGAGCTGCCCTAGTGTCATCATTCAGGAGCCTCTTATCTATACAATTTTTGCTATGCTATTTGCTATGTTGCAATGTCTAACTGGATGTTGTTTCCCCGTATCAGCGTGACTTAATTTATTTTATTCTCGGGCAGATCTTGGAGCTCCATGCAGCTGCTCAGTGCCGTGGCACTGCCAGGGCAATGCAGTTTAAGGCCAGCTTGTGACCCATCTACCTCTGCCGCTCTGCAGGCGCTGGCTGTCGGGGTGAGGAGGGCCATGCAGGACAGCGAGCATCAGGGCTGAGCCCGTGCTGCTCTTGCAGTCCTGGGGGCCTTCTCTTTGTGTTTTAGCACAGGAGGTTTCAAAATTCCCTGCCAAGAAAAATAATTGATTTCTTCGTCTGGAATAACACTAAAAATTCCCAACTCTGATTCAAGTTGGCTTGTTTGTTTGCCCTCTCTGTAGTTACATGTGGGTATAGGATTCACCTATATCCACTACAATTTCCCCCCCCCGGAGGAAACATTTCAGCAGTACCGAGAAGAGTCTAATCGGGTATTAAAAACAAAGTGAAATGCACTTGCTGTAG
The DNA here is from genome assembly GCA_008711295.1 of Anarhynchus alexandrinus. NCBI lineage: Eukaryota > Metazoa > Chordata > Aves > Charadriiformes > Charadriidae > Anarhynchus > Anarhynchus alexandrinus. The sequence goes on along the minus strand of VUYV01000035.1, from coordinate 5,772,665 downwards.
AACCAGGGGTAAATTACTGGTGCAGTGATAGAGCCCCTCTCCTTTTTTAATCCATTTTAATCTCATTGTTGAGTTAATAAAACCTATTGGTTTACTAAATCAATGTAGGGTGTGATTCATTATTATGCATGCTGGTACACAGATCCTAACGCAAACTCTCTGCGATAGATTGGAGCATTACTGATCCAATGGAATTTGGCTCCAGGGAAAAATTACCTCTTAACCATTGTCATAGAATGATCCTAGCTATGGTAAATTTTTGCTTGTGTGAGACAGAGGCTTTATTTGACTTTGTTGATGCTGACTGCACTTGAAATATTTTTATAAATGATTTAATCTACAAGCAGAAAGAAACCTCCCTTTGTTTGAGTTCATATTGGATTCATTTGTGACCATTAAGCAAAACAGCTATGTCCTATAATGAAGAGGGATTAGCAGGGAAACAAATATATTTGTTAGTTTTATTCCTCCCCCTGCATTTATTAGAACAAGCCTGTGTTTCCAGTTTGCATTTCATTTTCTTTATGGCAGGTTGCTGGAGTTGAGTCATAAGTTAAAAAGATAAATTCATACAAACTCTGAATTTTTGCTGTTTTTCTGTCTCAGATCTTATCATTCTTGCCAACTGTCTTCATTTAGGAGGGTCAATCTATATTTTACTAGAGAAACAGACACCATTTTTTCATGCTGTTCCTCCCAATAGCTCTCTGAAAATGATGAAGTCCTATGAAGTTAAAAAGTATCTCTCTAGTTATAGCTTTGCAGATATCACAGATTTGACAGAACCTTTTTCTTTAAAATTCCTTTTCAGTTTTTATTTTTTTATTTTCAATTCTTGTAAAAGGACTTGGAAGGGCTTGAATCGGAAAGTGCAGCTCACTTGGGAGGTGTACACTGGTTTTCCTGATCAATAAAAAGCACAATCTGTCACACCCCATGTAAATGTGTGTTATGTGCAGCCACAAGTCCTTGCAAATAAGAATACATCCCAGGGCAACAAAACCAGGACTCTCAAGGACTTCATGACAGCTGTGAAGGACTCCAGGCTCTGACACATGGTCAAGCGAGAGCAACTTAACAAGTTACCAAACATCAGAAAAGCTGAGGTAGCAGTCTGGGCACACGTTCTTGGCTTGTGACAAAGGTACAATAATGCAATTTAACTTAGCTAACAATGAAACAAAGTGAAGCTACATCATATTATTTTGCATTAGCTCCAGGCAAAGAGCATATATATGGACAGGTACGTTTGCTCCGCTGATGTGCAATAATATATTAAGCCTCCATGACCTGATGTTTTATCCAAACACTCAGATCTTCTCGCTTCAAATATCTCAAGCTTTTGCCCCATCAGCCAAAGGGGATTCTTTCGCCAAGGTTGATCAGGGAAAGGCAGTGCAGTGGCACAGCACCCCCTGTGCAGATTAATGTAATGTAAACAGATTGCACTGAGCTAATATGAGGTCTGCAGTCTCAATAACACCAATGAAAGGAGACAATGAGCCACAGGACAGGCTCAAATCTTCAAGCTGAGGTCAAATATCTAAACCTTAATTCAGACTCAGGTCAATCGAAACAGGGGCCCATTACAGAAAGAGGCCTCAGCTGCACTGTCGAAATGCCTGGATTTCAGCCTCCTCACAAACATTAACGGATTTTCACAGACTTAAATGGCCTTTGCCCTGTACTTGTTTAGGGTGCCCTCTACAGCAAATGGCATTCTGCAGGCTTTCAAAGATCAACTAGGAAAATGTAGGGAACTTACTTTGAACCAGGAGTATTTGGTTTGGGAATGACAAAGAAAAAGAGAGAAAAAGAGAGCTTGAAACTGGAAAATCAATCATAAATTAGTTCATTAGGGCAGCAACAGTCTCAGCTGGGAGGGCTGACCCCTCTAAGCTCCATTTGTACATTGCTATAGATTGCCCCTTTGTGGTTGTTGCTGCCCTAATTTCCCCCAGAAAGCTGGGATGGATCCCAGAGGCTGGAGTCATCTCTGGTGCTGTAGACAGGGCAGGATGGTAGGACAGCGCTCACCTTGGAGGTTGAACTTATGCGAGAGGAGACCCTGAGCAATGGTTGAATAGAGGAAGTGACAAGGAACGCTTTATTTATTGTATACTCAGAAAGCCACATATCTCTTTGTCCCCGTTCTGGGTTGCCTTCTGGTTTTGTCATGCTGCCAGCAGCACCCAGCAGTTGCCAGGGATGGAATTAATGATGGGAATTTTTCTAAGAGTTACGTCCCAACCAGCCCTCTGCTCACTGGAAGCTGTGACCAGGCTCCTGCTTCCCAGGACCCTTTCAAAGCTTCTCTTCCCTGTCCCTGTCCCTGCTGGGACTTAGGGCCAGGAAGGGGGGAAGTTGTCTAGCTTCAGCCCAAGGCCTGGAAATCAGAGGGGCTGGGGGGAAATAAGGAATGGTCACTTAAAATGCCATCTGGCAATGGGAAGATTATGGAACTAGGAGGGCGAGGGCAGATATTTGCTCTCTGTATTATTTATAGAATAGCAAATGGAAGAACAAGGAAGGCACAGCATGTGAACATCGAGTTGGTTGAGGTTATGGTTGGCTCCTTGCTGATTTCCTCATTCACCCTGTTCCTTCCTATTATTTTCTCCAGGCTGGGATTATATCTGGATGATAAATTGTCTTCTAAAGTTTCCTGGTGAATGGCACACAAAGGTGTTGCTTTCTGCAGCACCATGGCAGCCACATGCGATGTGACCTGCCTGGCTCAACAAGTGGGTTCATGGGAGAAACGAAGTAGGGAGGGAAGGCAAGGACAGAGCTCTCACCTGGAAGAAACAGAATACAGGTAATTTCCCTCATCTACTTGCTGCATTAGCATATCTTGGGGCTCTGAGGTCCTAGTGATGGATTAAATACAGCAGAACAGGATCAGCAAGCTCTTCCTCTAAAATTCATTGCTCAGGTCAGCAACAGCTGAGGAAGGCAGTTGTGCTTCGAGGATGCAGTGCTCCTTCCTCCCAAGACACCTCCTGGACAGGAGGTTTTTCCCAACATCTGTCTCTCTTGCTACCTTGCCATTCTCAGTTTCCTTCCTGGATGATGGGTTTCAAATCACCAGGCCACCACGGCTTTTTTACAGCAACTGACCTGGCAAGAACTGCATCAGTAAAAAAGATCCTCTGACTGAAATTCCAGCTACAAATCACTGTCAGACTTCACAGATGTCTTTTCTACTACGGAGCTGTAGTAGATATGTATGTACATAGGCCCGCCAAAAGAATCTATTCCTCTAGTCTGTGGAGTATTTTCAGTTCTTGACCCAGGGTTATATCTGTGCACAGAGAGAAGAACAGGAAAGGAGGGGGGAGCAGGAGACAGAGAGAAAAAAAAAATAGGACACTAGTACCTATGCTTAATGATACAGCTATAAATATTAATTCAGTTATTCTGCTGAGAGTAGAAATGGTAGGCAGGATCTAGGGGAGTATGACAGTGGGGGGCTGCCAAGGTTCCCCTGATTTTACACACTCAAGGGAAATAATCATTAAAAAAGCCTACGTGGAAAGCTCTGACCATTCCAGTGTGTCTCTGCTATTCCCAGGAAAGCTCTTTCCTTGTGCACTTGCATATGGATATGCCCATGTACCCTTGAGATTAGATTTATCTTAAAGTAAATCCCCCGGTGACTCCTGCAGCACAATCTCAGCTGGCAGCCGCCGCTCTCGGCTGGCCCTGGCTCAGCGCCAGGTGGGTTACGCTTTCTTGTTCCCAGCACAGGGCAGATCCAGCAGGGAAGAGACACAAACTCTGTTTTGTGTCAGGGCCAGGAAAAAAAATCTTCATGCATAGAGCTCGTAGGCAGACAACTCAAATTGCTGGCACAGAACTAAACTCTGGAGTCCTTGTAACACCTGGAGGATTCTTCTTCTTAAACTACTTGCATTTTATTTTACTCGTCTCTTATTTCCGCCTCTGCCACTCGAACCGCTAAGTTACAAATCTGTCTAGTAGAAGAATCTCTGCTCCATCAAATGGCCTCCCTGGGCTTTAGAACTCCATTAATTAGCAACTTTTAAATGGTTGGGTAATATTCATTTCTCTTTTTCGAAGCATTTCCCCAAGCCCTAATTTTAATAAAGCTGGTGCTCATGAACATTTGAATATTAAAGCCTTTGGTTACAGAAAGACGAAAGAGGCATTTTAAAAGACAGCCGAGCAAGGATTACTTAAATGGCTCACATAATTTTGTGCGTATGTATGCGTGTGCGAATGTGCAGCACCTCTGAGATAAAACATTGTCTTAAAGGCGTTTGTTTCTGTGTCAGTGTGAGTAAGGTCAGAATAAGTGTAATTTGGGAGGAGGCTGTGTCTGTCAGGATAGTAACAACATCAGGGGCCCCAGGGAAATGTAGTACGATGCAATATGTTTAAGTGTGGACTGCAATTTATTTCAAAACACAACAGAAACGGCTGTGTTTGCTTTGTATAGTTACATGCACTGTTTCAGGTGTGGAAGGTGAACTGAAAGTTGCCATATTCTTAAAGATCTCATCCTGGGAAGGCTGTTCCGTATTTTTTATTGAGAGTGTAAAATTGCAGTTTCTTCACTCAAACTTTACAACCCCACCAGGTGGAGCTAATGGTACCAAAGGCAGAAGCGCTGTGCCTGATTTCTTGCAAAGCTTTTATCTGATGGGGATGATGCTACTAAACTCAGGTATATAATGTTTGGAGGTTATTTTTGCATTGGCATTAAAGACCTCCAGTTCAGCAGGGTGTCACTAGCAGGGATTTCCTCATCTTGCCAGAAAGGTTCAACATTGCCCTGGGTGAACCAGAAAGCAGCCTGGATTGCATCACCCCTTCTGTTTTCTCCTGAGACTGCCAACAGTGGTGTCAGACCGATGATGTTTTTTGTTATGTTGATACATCTTGTCATCTCTGGACAGGGCACCGACTCTCTGATTCATATCTCGCAGGCTATTGGATCAGATGGCAATAATTTCTGTCTTATCACAAATCTAAAGCTCGGTGATCAGTGAGGTATAAGTATTTCTTCAGATACTTCAGCCTGCCTGGGTGAGATTTACAGCGGTTTCCTTGCTGAAAGGCTTTATACACTCTCAAACCTCTCCTAAGTCAGAGAGCTGCCTATCAATGGACTGTTATTTGCTCAGAAATTGGCTGTGTTTCCCCACTAGATATGATGGCATAGCCATGATTTGTAGCTGTTGTAAAATGATGATAATCTGTTATTCACAACCCACCAAAGGTGTGGTCACAGGGTTTTGCTGAGCTGTACCTGCTACCCAAGCTAATATAATAGCTTAAAAAAATAGATTGGTTCTTCCTTTAATTCACCTGCCATGCCCCCATCTCGCTATCATCTCTGCTGTGGCCATTGCTGACCCAGAAAGCATCCTGAGGAAACCTTGGAGAGCTGATCCCAACCGCCAGCTGATTCACACACTGCCGATGGTCCTCACCTCTGCTGGAGCTCAGCCTCACACTGAAAGACTCAGGTGAAAGAAAGAATTTATTTTTCAATAGTTTCATTCTCTGTATTTGAGTCAGTGACAGATTCGAGCAATACTTTCAATTCTTAATCCATTTTCTTCTTAACAAAAAGGCTTTTCAGGAACGCTGAAGCACTCTATGTCTCTCTTGTGCCAGAGCAATGCTCTGTGTGACAGGAATGTGTGTGCTGCACTGAGTCCTTGTCCCTTCTGCCAAATCATGGGCCTCCATCCACTTAAACTTAAGGAGGTGTTCCTTAGCTGACCTCACTCATGGAACAGTCATGGGAGGTCAACGTTGCATGCTGACTTGCAGACAGAAGGCCAGCAGGCTGTATTTGGAGGTCAGCATGTTGAATTTGGAGGAACTGCAGCAAAAAGATAATGTAAGAGAGCCCTCAGGCTTCCATGCTAGACCCAGGGCCATGAAGATGGCTCCTCGTTCCTGTGCTATTTCCCAAGAACCCCTGAAAATGTGTCTGGTGCAGAGAATCTATCTACAGAGATCTGACTGCAAAACTTTGGGATTTATATTCGGGCTTTACATGGTCACAAACCCAAAATGAGTATGTAATCCTGAAACTTGACTCCTCTTCCCCCTGCTTCTTTGAATTGTCTCTGCAGTCCAGGTTTGTTTCCAAAGGATACCTTTTGCAATTCCAAATGACGGGTGCAAACAGACATTGGGTGAAGCAGAAGTTAATTTGGATTTGCTGCAAATGAGCCTGAACGCAGTCCATGGGTTTCGAGCTACTAGGAGTTACCAATGAAAGGTTGAAGTCGAACAGGTAATACACAGGAGAAACTGTCTGGTTAAAGTGACAACGGCCACAGTGTGGCTTTTCAGCTGCATGTGGATCACAAGCGGATCTATCTTCTACGGCCGCTTTTTGAGATGCTCAGCAGAGCAGCAATCACTGCACATCACTCCTGAAGCGCCCATGCATCCAGCTTACCCCAGGTGTGTGGGTCCTGCATGAGAATATTTTGGTCCGTGGTTGGGAAAATCAGAAAATTTACCCTCTTAGAGGAGATTGAGCTTCTCTACTTAAAGTAAGAGTGATCAGCTGCCAGGTCAAGGGACTCAACAGCAAATGGAGTGTGACAGAGAAGGCATTTTGCTGAGGTTTATGTGGGGTTTTACCAGCTCCGACCACCCCACAATGTGCAGGATGTGCCTTCCTTGTTTTCTGCACTGGGTGGTCTTGTGCTTCTCTTAAATTTTGCTTGTGGTTTAAAAGTAGGATGGTTTGTTTTAAACTTGGAAATCTCTGTCTTGTCCACACTCATGTTGCAATAGAAATCTGATCTTGAAAGGCAGAAAGAAAAGAAGAAGAGAGAACAGGAATTTTAAATGCTCAAAGTCAAATATTCGCTTTCTCTATCTTATTTCTCTGCACCTGATAAAATAATGGCCCAGAAGTGAAGACTTTCCTAGGTGAGATGAAGAAGGATACATTTTGAGGGGGGAGATGCATAATAGGTGAAAGAGATTATTACTGGTTCTAGGTGCAGAATGAAACTCAGCTTCAGGCATTCTTGGCTTAGGATGAAAACATCTATTCATGATTTCTATGCACATGGAGGAAAGTGAATCTTTTTTTCTTGTAGTAATTGCATTTTTAGTCACAATTGTCTGTTATCTTTGCATTTCCCACCGGTGGAGATATTGCTTTCCACGGAGGGTTTGCTGTAGCTGTTCATCTCTCAAAACCCTTTGTCATATTACGAAATGCCAGCCTGCCAAGTAATCAGCATGTTTTTTTTTTTTTTCTAATGAACACACATGCGCAGGCAGTAATTTGTTTATTCAACTCCTTGTGCAGTTTGGAAATTTACTCCAAAAGCAAGCGGCAACATACAGAGAGACCAGATTATGGTTCAGGGGAGAGATGGAGTCCCTTCTCAGGGACTGCCCTGGGAGCAGATCCAAAGGCCATTCATTCACTGGTATTCCGTGACATCACCCGTGGGAATCTGTTTAACTTTCTCCCATTCAAAGAATTTGAATTTTTCTTTTTTAATTCCTTCATCGGGAAGCCTTTCCTGTATCGTTCATGAAGTCTCTTTGTCAGCATGGAAATAATTCTAATCACCTAAGTGTATTTTTCCCTTGTTCTCTATTTTTACCGCAGTCTGATGAAAGTGGCTTGGTCAGCTTCCCATTCGTTAATAGGCAGATTCACTTTCTGATTTTCAGTCACGCACAACGCAGCAAGAAAACAGCTCATGCGGGTGATCAAAACACCTCACTGAAACCATTTCTGCTTATTTGTTTTGCAATTATTCTTTTTCTCTTTTTCCTTCAGCATCATGGAACTATTGAGTCAAAATTAGGTTGCCAACATCACTTAAAAATAGATGCACTATTTTAAATCCCAAGTCAGTGTTAGAATCCACAGGCAGTCTTAAAAAAAAAGGCGGCAAACATTTATCCTCAGAATCAGTATAACTGACATAGTTATTCTTTGTTTTACCTAATAAGCCCTGAATTTCAGATTGCTTGCTTTTTCTCCACTGGTGCTGGTAAATATCAAAAGTGTGGAAGCAAAGACAGGATGCCAGATTGCTGAAGAAAAAAAATTATTAATCCACTTTTCTCTTCTGCTCTGGCCTCAGTCTGTTGGGAAGTGTGAAGGTGAAAAGGGCAGGGAAACAATTTCTGAAAACTTATGCATTGACTACAGGAGAACAACATGAAAACAGGTCTGAAACTCCTTGAAGTATTGTTTTATCCCTCTGATAACCTCACTCAAACCATCTTTCACCTCCTTTTTAGATTCTGCTACAAAAGAAATGGGGGGAAAACAGAGGGATGGGAGAGATTTTTCTATTTCACAGTCTTTCCCAGAAATTTGGTGATAACAAAGAGGAATGGACCCATTCCCAGGCTGAACTTGGGGCTGTATGCTTCATGAAGACCCAATTTGCAGCAGATTTCAGTTCTGCAAGTCCAGAACCACCCTTTGTCAAGCAGATCCTGTCCCAGAAGCTTAAAGAAAACTGATAGTAACTTGAAGTTAATAATCTTATCACCAGGTGTTGCTTCCATGTGGGGCTGTAGACACCGAGCAGCCAGCAAACGGTGGTCCCTGGCAGCAGGTGGGAAGAGCAAGGCTTCTGGGCTTACACATCACGTCCTCCTGCGAGAAGGGAGCTGTGATGTCAAAACCTTCATTCCCTCCGAGCAGAGACTTATCTACCTGTCACGACTCCTGACTTGATGTGTTTTCAATGCAGTTTTACATGATGGATGGTTTGGGCCCTCCACCATTTACCTGCCAAAAGTTGATGTGAATGCTCCAGAAGTTTGCAGAGGAAATGAAAGCCCAGGATGTTTTTGAAATCTGGGAGACAATTAGTGTGATTTACATCCTTGGCATTACAAGGAGCTTAATATTTCTCATGTTCCCATGAAACGTTATTGGAGAGGTGGGGGTTTGGGAAAATGATATTGGCTGAAATACATCGATCAGGATGCTTGTGAATCGTGTAGCTGCTAACACAGATGGAAAGCTGATAACAAGCTAAGGGGATTTCAGATCACACTGCCACACAAGGACATACTTTTACAGATGCTGGAACTGCTGAGCTAACTGCTTTTCATTTCAAAACTACTGCTCTGAATGGGCAAGAAATGTCTTTGCTATACTTAGAGGTGGATTATGCAATGGGAAAAAATAGAAGGGCTACTTCATGTGCCAGCACATGAAACTGCCTCCGAGTATTGCCAGAAAAGGAGAAAAGCACAGTGAAAGCTTCTCAAAATCTGGCTCTAATGAGGAGCAGGTGTGAATTTTGCACAAACATAGGTTGCAGAGTGACTCCAGGGGAAAGGTCACATGCTATTGTGGTAGGAAATGAGAACACAGAGGAGCAGAGAAGTGGGAACCTTTGGACTCCAGGCCTTAAGATTTAATTTGGCAACACATGACAAACTATCCAATGCTCTCTGTCCTCAGAGATCAGTCACTCTCATCATCGGGACTGGGGCTGCACTGTTCGGCAGCAGGATTGCTGTGGATTGGGAAGGTCAGAAGGGCACCGGGTACAGGAAAAATGCTGCTTGGTAGAAAGGATCCTCTACAGGGTGGAAAAGCCTCAGTGCTGGAGGGTCTGGATCAAAAGAAGAATGCAGGGCAGTGGTAGACAGAAGTGAGGGAAGCTGGTGAAGTGGGTCTAATAGGTTTCCATCTTTCCAGATTATTTAGGGAAGTAGCCAGTGTAACGGCGCCTTTAATTTTTTAAAATATAATTTAACTTCACACACTTTTGCCCTGTATAACCTCCTCTTGCCTCCTCCCAAAGAGATCATTTCAGTGCACACCGGTGAGTCGCCATGGAGACTACAGCCATGTGATGGCAAGACATGACTCCACACTGCCGGAGCCTCACCGCTTAATTATTTATTAATAGGCTTTTACCCTCGTAGCCTCAAGAGATGCAACATCTTGTTACCAAGGCTGGGAGAGAAACAAGAAACAAAGGCACAGAAAAGGGGGGAAAAACACAGGCAATTACAAATAATTAATTAGAAGCACTATAAACATGCCAAGAAACATGTAATAGGAGTGGAAATTGAACTAAAAAACCTGTAGATCAATATTGTTTAGCTGAGGAAATATCTGGGTAGGTAGAGGAAAGACAATATAGGGGAAGGTAAAGCTTGTGGCCTCAGTGTTTGCAGGGTCAGGTCACTGAGTGCCCACTGCAATCTGCTGGGGGCCTTCATGGAAACATGTTTTGCATGTTCTCATCTGGAAATGAACCCTAACGAGTAGATCATCATGCCCTACCTTTAAAATCTTGCCATAAAGACTTTGATCACCCCCATCAGGAATAAGGACCCGGGGGACAACAGGACCATGTGGCTTCAATGACTGGTCACAATTTCTGAATTGCCCAGGGTCTTTGGCAAACATTTGTGAAAACTTCTCACTGCCTGCATTTTTGGTTAAAACAGACCTGGCAATTCACAGGAATGAGTGCTGGTTTATACAAAAGGTCAAGATGCACAGCAAGATTTCCTTGCTTTACGTTTGTTTTAATTGAACAGCTAATCCAGCCTATTATAATGGAAAATAAGTAGAGGCAAAGAACTTACTTGAGTCATCTTCTTTGTGTCTCTTTACTCTGCTTTTCCCCTAGACCTCTATAAGAGCTACAGCATTGACAGACCAGGTACTATTTTTTCTTCTGCCCAACCTAATTAACCAAACAACTTTCTTAGGGATCCTTGTGACTTCTACAATTGGCAACTTTACACTAGGAGAAGACCGAGAACAAGTTGGCACTTTTAGAGGGCTTGTAAGGGGACATCTGTGCCCTACAGATAAATATCAGACATGACAAGACAATGCACTAGGCAAGAAAAATGAAAATTATTTCATAATGTGTCTTCAAAGGGGAAAAAATAAAAAAAAATAAAAATCCTTCAACCCCAAGCACAATATAAAGCAAAACTAGAGGAACTGCATGGCACAGAGCCAAGCAAATTTAAGGAACAAATCTAGCAAACAATGAAAAGTAACAGCTCTGACCAAAAACAACCATTAAATGTGAAATGCTGCTCTTGTAACTGACAACACCAACAACTTTAAAGGGCTGTTTTACTAGCATGTGTATGCGCGTGCGGGGAATAGTTAGCCTCTCAAAGGGCTGACTGTAAATTTGTATTTCTTGTGTTTTGGTTTGGTTTTTTTTTTTTTGTGGGACTTTGTTGTTGTTTTTTATTTCTTTACAAATTTATGGTGAAATCTACAGCCCAGCTAATTACAGTCAATGAGGTTGGAGCAGCTGAGGACTGTAGGCCTGCTTGCCCACAAAGTTATGGGGCAGGTTCACCTGGAGACACCTCTTTCTACTACACATGAATGAGGCAAAAAATTTCATGGTGATTGGACAGAGAGGCGATACGGTGGCAGACCAGGAAGGTTTGCTGGCATTCCTGTGCATTTTTGAGTAGCATTCCCATTCTTTCCTCTTTTCCTTTGCTTGGAATGCACTCTCCAGAAGCATGATGCACTGCTGGCTGCATATGTAGCCACACAGTGGCCTTAGATGGGCACTCAGTGTTTGTCTCAAGCATTATCTAGTGTCCAGACTTCTCACATTTAAGCATCCAAGAGTCTTCATTGAATTTTTCCCCACCATTTCTTCACTCTTTGAAGAAGGACAGTGCTTGGGTCTGCCTTTTCTGCACAAAGGAGCCTAAGGGAAGGACTTCAGGAGAAACCTGAGGCAACACACAGAAATTGATGTCCTGGTCTTCCCCTGCCTGGCACAGGTCAGCAGTGTACATCAAACCCATCCCCAACCACTTTTCTTGTTAGTGCTAAATAAGAACAGCCTTGAATCCTTTTGTTCATGTGAGCAAACCACAGAGCCAAAAGAGTTGCTCATGATGTGGGGAACAAGGACTCAGGCTACCACTTTTTCTTTGCTGCTCCACTCTTCTTTTATCGTCTTGCCAGTCCTCCAAGAACCCCAAAGTCTCTGTCAGTTTGTCTCATCAACCCCTGTTGACTCAGCAGTGCATTTGTAAAGATTCTTCCTTACCCATACCCCTGGAGTTTTTTGGAAACAACTCCTAACAGCTCTTGTATTCTCCGACACTAACCAGGCAATTCTCTAATCATATTTAGTACAGGAAGATTAACCTATCATTAAAAATATAATTGTTCTTCAATTTGCACTTCTTTCTTAAATGGAGGCTGAGCAGAGCTCCAAAGCCCTGACTGGAACTTTGCTGCAAAGCCTCTGGCAACAAAAAGCTTATTATTTGCAAAGGAGGGGATCCTAATTGGAAAATATGATGGAGAGAAAAGAGAGAATCCCCAGTAATCTCCTTCCAAAATGATAATGCATGTGGTATAATGAATATTAATGTATCATATTTATGAAATGGGGACACTGGAAAGTGCAAGATAAATTTTCCTTCTCTATGCATTCTACTTGGAAAATAACACTCCATCGAGTCATGTTCACCCAGCAGTTGTCCTGCACACCTCTGTCTCAAACACAATTGAACTGCTGCTAAACAAAAATGCACCCAAATTTTCCTTTATCTGTGACCCTACAATAGCCACCATCCCATCTCTGCCATTCCCTACCCACCAGCCTCTTCTTGGTCATTATTCATTTAAATCAAACGTGACACTCCTCACACAGCCTTGCCCATCCCTGTGAAGCCAAGAAGTCTCGTGAACACGGACCAACTCTGCTGAAAACATAGTGTTGTTCTAATTTCCACTACTACTGAACACTGGGTATCAACCTAAGTGTTCTTGGAGAAAGGGAGATGGTTTATGTCTATTAACATTAAATTTCAACATCATTCAACTGGATTTTAGAGTCAGGTTTTTCAGCCCTTCCTGGCCTCTTGAAGACACTGGAACTACTTGTGTGAGGAGGTGCTAAGCCAAAAAAGTCAAAAACTCATAATCTAGCCCTTACTGTGTAGTTACCAAATGCTAAGAAGTACCAGAGTTTGTCCTGAAGTCCTTGGTGGAGATGCTGTTACCCAGAGATCCCCCTATATTGGCTGAATTCTTGTTTCCAGCCCTGTAACCACAGTACGTAAAGTTTTCTAGGACAATTGCTTCTCCCTTAAGTACAGTCTGGCAGTACCTGTACAGTACCTGTTCTGGCAGACTTCTTTGTAATTTAACATTGTAGACTTTTAAAATGATTCCCAGAGAACTGAGGTTTATTGGGGAGAAATATTATTTTATTTACTTGCTCATTCCCACACTAATATCTTCCTGCTATCTGCTTCCCTTGGAAATTAAGTAGCTAACATAGTTACTATGTAGAAATGTAGATTTCCCCTGGCACTCCTTGGAGTGAAGAAAGGATAATTTCAGGCATTTTCGTCTTTAGGTAATGCATCTGCCAGAACTATCTCAATATTTCTATAGGACAAATGAGACTGACAGCCTGGGAGAGCAGGAAAGGAAGAGCCATCATGCTGATAAAAGGCCTGGGTGGGACTCCAGGGATCTGCACTCAGCTCTGGCCACAAACTCAGTGTGTGACCTTAAGAAAACCATTTCATCTCCCTATTCCTTAGTTCTCTACCTGTCAAGAATTTTACTTTCCTTCAACTTTTTTCCTGCCACATTGGCGTAAGTTACAAGCTCTTAGATATAGTCTCCATCTCATCCTGTCATGTTATTTAGCAGAAGGAAACACAGATCTTTGCAGGGGCCTTTAGAAACTAGAACAGAGATAACAATAACAACAATGACAATGGGAAATAACATCCTCAGGACTACAAAGGTGATTCCCTGTCTTCTGATTTCAGTCCACATAATCCCCACAGAGAATCAGTGTTGCAATCATCACGTGGTCCCACTAGGATTACAGAAATTATTCACCTACAAAATACTTCATCAGTTAGCACTCCTAAGATGATGATTTGAATGTAAGGATGGCTCTGGGGCTGTCATAGATCTTTATGAAGGCTGAACACGGAGTGTGACAGCAAGTCATGTGCTCTGGCTTTGAACCTGGTCCCTACTACTTCTCATAAAATAAGGTCTCAGCAACCTGCAGCTTAGAAGCTGTGGCACCGACAAGACTAGATTTGAATACCTCCATGACAGGGTGCCATGCACAGGACATAGTGGCATATGGCCTATAGGGACAATGGGACATATCCCATTGCAAAAGCTTTGGGATGTGCTAACTTCACTCTGCCTCCAGCAAATGCTAGGTTTTGTATCCACATGTGTTATTTCAGAAAGCATCTAGTGCTGTGAGAAAACACCTCCCCCCGGCTACCCAAAAACTTCAGCCACTGTCATTCAGGGCAATTTCTATATATGGAATAATTATTTTAATCAGGAGATGTGTTAGAAATAGGATATGTGCAGCTGTTGTGTGGTTCCCTGCAGTTCCTGGAATGGCTGCCTGAAAAAAATGGATTAAAACTGTAGGTGGAAGGGTAGTTGCCATGGAAATTGCATCATTGGAAGCTTCATTTCAATCTTTTTTTCCTTCTGATAATTTTCTACCCATTTTACTGCTCTGAAGAGGCACCATTCCATCTTGGTTCTCCCTTGCTTTCATCAAACTATGATGCCAAAAGCTAGAAGTCCACATTTGAAAGTGAACCTAGTGGAATGAAATATGGGAAAACTGTGCCGGGGTTGCACTGGGAGGCAGTTTTGTGGGGGTCATGAGAAGAGCTGACTTCACTTTTGGCTCAGAGGCCAAGCAGAAGACCTCAGGGTGTGGGAAGGAGTGACACTTACTGGACTAGTGTTGACAAAAGCCACCTCAGTCCCTGCAGGGCTGTGCTGTGAATGCATTGCTTCGATGGCACTAGGTACCATCTCAGGTGTGCCCGCCTGGGAGACCAGTGCCCTCTGACTGCCCAGGGACCACCAGACAGTTGAACAGTTCTTCACAGGCTCATGGTGCTCTGGGAGTGGGAAGAGAAATGTTGGTTTTCTATCAGCTAGGTGTCATTTTCAAATTAGAGGGGCATATGAGAGAGGTCATTTTCAGGGCTGCAGCCAACATTTCAGGTGCCACTAGCCAACATTTTCTGTGAAAACTTGTTTGTGAGAAGGACTAACTGAGATTAAGTGCTTTGGTGTAGCTCTGTGACAATGAAATAAACCCGAATTAGGCCAGTTTCTGAGATGAACCAGTGCAATGCAATTCCAGGTCCCTGGGACTGGAATGGGATATGAAGAGTGTTTTCCGCAGCTGGAAAGGGAGTGGGGAGGGATGTTGGATGGAGAAAATTCACCCAACATGTGAAGCAGGATATGGACATTAGTTTACTCAGCTTCTGGAGGAAGGTGCTAGCTGGTCTCTGGCAATTGCAAGATCATATTTTGAAGTCTTGAATGACAGAACATTTCAATGCTTCTCTGCACCTTGCCAGGTTCACGCACACTAGTCCTGTTTCGCACATGTATAACAGTAGCACAGAACATCCCCCCAGAGGACTTGAGGAGAGTTTGTTCTGCAATGTTGCAAGCCAAAGTGAAAACGTAAAACTTTACTTCTCTGCCTCCTTGTCTGGTCTGTGGAGCTGACTCCTCCACAGGGCTGTACAAACTTGTGTTACCAGATTTGTCTGGCTGTTCTGGTTTTCACAGCTGCCACTTCAGGGCTGTGTTACACCATTACATCAGGTGGTGGAGGTGCCTCTCCAGACTTCCTTTGCTTCATATCTGAGATGGAAACCTTGACAGACTCTGATTAAGATGAAGAAATTAAAGGACAGGAGTGAAATCCAGCTACTTTCACAAGCGTAGTACAATGGATCAGTTCCTTGCTGCTTATTTTTACAATGATCCCTACTATTTGTAACAGTTCCACTACTTCATTAATATCATGTATTTCAGTGTTATCTGCACAGCCTCTGACAGGTCAGCTGGCTTTTCCGGGATTATTTCATAGAGGGTTGGAAGCCTAAAGGTTCATTCTGGGTGTGCAGGAGCACAAGATTTGTAGCAGCCCTAAAGCCCTACCATTCACCACTCAGATTTGGCTGATGAATTTGCTTGCTCAAGGGGGCAAATTCCAAATGCTACAAGATAAATCATCACATTAGCTAATTTGTTTATTCCTTTCGTCATTTCAGGAGGACTTGGAGTTGGGAGAAGTTTCATTTAGTCCAGCAATCCTGAAAATGGAAGTCCTTTCGCCAGCTTAGGCATAGCACAGCCCTTTGCAATATAAGCTTTCAACACTCTCTTTCAAACACTATCACCCACCCTAATATTGGGTGAAAAACCTGTGTTGATGCCTTAAGGAAAATAAGTCTGGTTTTACTATGAGCCTTTCCTGAGCTCCAAAAACAGATGTAGCAGGTAGAAAAGTAATTTAAGAAAAAGCACCCCGAACCAAATCAAGTCAAGCAAGAGATCTGCAGTCAAAGCAGTGAAACTTCCCAGCCAACTTTATTTGCACTGAGGACAAAGGTATACCATTGGTTTGAGAGAACAGCCTGCTCGAATCCTCTGTGGCTCTCTGTATGAATACACAACCTTTCCCCAGATAAAACTTATACAAGTGGGCACAATATCCTCAATCATTGCTGCTTGTGGTAGAGATATTAGGGTTCCCTCATTACTGGTGGACTTGGCCTTCCTTTACAAACCAGGCTCTGGCTGTTGAAACAGGAGGCCCTAAACTCTTCATACCTTCATTGGGAGTTCACTTGGAATCCCACCTCTGCCTCCCCTACTCTGAACTAATAGCCCTCCTCAGAGACCCTTAGGTGTCTCTTGCTGCAGGGTGTGAATAAGATAAACTTTATACACAGATGTCTCTGTAGTATCTCTGGCCAGGGTTATATGGACAATCAGCAATATAGTCCCTCTCAAGTCTTTAAAATCTCTGACTTGCCAATGCTTTGTCTGTGAAGCTAATGGTTCTGATATTATATACACTCATGATATTGTGTTATTGGTGCTATATATTATTTTAACCTGCAGTTTGTGCTGAGAACTATTTCCCTTAACCACATGGCTGATTTTTATCTCCTCCTCATTGTACAGAAATACACAGGTGATTGAAACTACCCCCTAGAAGTCTGGTGTGACAATCAAGAATATATTTTGAAAAGTTATCATCAGCATTTTCCTTGCATATTATTGTTCTGTAATTAAGTGATACATGCGGCTTGAAAGTCCTTAATAAACTTTAGCATGATTTATGGGGATCATTTGTTTCAACTTTTTGTTAAATGGCAGTAGATTTGGAGCTTTTATTACAAATTGTTTTCATTTAGACTTTAACCATCCTCTAGCCTCTGGATAAAGCACTTATTTGCTGCATGCCATTTTTTATCATTTAGGTGCTAGACCTAAAGCAAAAAGAGAATGGAAGAACAGTCCCAGTGGAGAGAAGCAAATGAGTGAGGCAAAAGGGTGAGGAGGAGAACGGAGAGAGGAGTAAATGAAGAAGCAGATTGGGTGACTGATCCTCTAAGGAGCTAGCTGGAGAAATTGTGGTTGAGAATGGAGGTTTTAATCGCATATTGTACAAGTCTTGGCGTGGTTTGGTTCTTGGCTAGATTTGGAGTGCAAGTTTGTATAACAGGGAGATCAGTGACTGCTTCTGAAACCCACGACACGTGGGCTCAGACCAACCCCAGCCACTCCATGGTATCTGTGTAGGTGCAGCTCTCCTGAAATCAGGCTATCCACAGAAGAGGGCCACTAGCCTAGAGGACAATAGCACAGCCTCAGGAGTCCTTTGTATCCACGTTTACAAAGCGCAGCTGAGGGCCAAGGTTCAAGACTGCTAAATATAATCTGAAGTGGTCCTGAGA
Source organism: Anarhynchus alexandrinus (assembly GCA_008711295.1). Lineage (NCBI taxonomy): Eukaryota > Metazoa > Chordata > Aves > Charadriiformes > Charadriidae > Anarhynchus > Anarhynchus alexandrinus. The sequence continues at coordinate 5,754,878 of VUYV01000035.1, read as the reverse complement.
GAATGAATTATCTTCAGTTTAACTTGGGTTTCTAGTTTTGCTTTTCCCCAAATACTCAGAGAGCTCCAGTGCATTCCCAAACCCCTAGAGCTTAATGAACTTTTGTTCAGGTCATTACTCGGTTAAAAAAGAACAAACAAACCAAGTTTCCAGAAGGTGCATTTTTTGTTGTTAGCACTTTTCTACCCATTACTCTCAGTTTCAGAGAAAAACCAAAACCACGTGGTTTGAGAAACCAATCACACCACGTGAAAAGTGAACAATTGGGACTAATGAACCTGAAAATGATCAGTCCAAATTATTGAGTAAATACAGCACTTAAGAGTAATGAAGCTACTTACCCAGCACTGGGACTGGTTTCAGAGTTATTTGCCAACCAGACAGCAGTCTAAATTTGCATCAAATGCTGGGCCTGATTCATTGCTGTGTTTTTTATCCCTGTGTGACTCCGGTGGCTGTATTGCAGAGTAATGAATCGAATTCATTACTCAAGATGCGCAGTCCCTCTGCTCACACCAGCCCGTCACTTCCCGTTTGCAGAGGTCTGGCAGAACTAAGTTGGATGTTATGCAAAATTTAAGTTTTATTTAGCTTTCAGTGGGTGCAAGAGGCAGTTGGTGGGACACAGGAACAAGAGCAGAACCACCATCCAGCAGAAACCAGTGTTTTGCCCTGACTTATGACAATTTTTCTGTTGTTTCCTGGACATGTCTGTATTTTTCTCCGAGTCCTAGTTTTATCTGAGAAGCACAACCGCGGCCATAAAGATGGCTTGGCCTTGCAAAGTTATCTCTGCTTTATGTCCTTCGAATGCTCCCCAGGGACATCTGCAGAAGAACACCCTCATTTGAGGGTCTTAGGCTCATAGAAGTAACTCCAGAGCATGAGACCTCCAGAATTACCTGGCTCACTCCATACCAACTTCTGATTTTCACTATGCAAATGAAAATGGAATCTAAAACTGCATTGGATGTTTCAATGCTGATTAACATTGGAGACTTCAAATTCAGCATCAGTTGAGATTATTATATTCTGTGCAGCCTGTTTAACCGTCCTTAATCCTGACAACAGTAGCTGGTAACAAGAATTATTTGCCTACGTGTGTGGCAGCGCCTGCAGGGGGAGGAAGGCTCAATGGCAGAGATGAACAGCCCTACCTTCTGCAGGATCGCAGTTCATGTATGTGAAACACTGCAGCCAACAAGACGAACACCGCTTGCCTGAGAAGAGAGGGGGAAGGGATGCGTAAGAGTTCAACCCCCAAACTACTTTCCCTTCTCTAGATGGGGAATGGCTCGAGCCCTGTTTTTCATGAATCGGAAACCTCATTGCCAGCTACCTGCACATCACATCCAGAGCCCTGCGGCTGGGATGCAGAAGGATTCATAAACATGTAGGCTGGACTTTTATTTTCTGATAATCTAGTTTAGTGTGACAAACAGCCCCATGAAGAGGACACCCGCTGGCTCTCACTGTACACGTCACTTGGACAGCCTCCAGCTTTCCAGTGCCTGAGGTGTTGGCTTCCTTCCCAGCGCTCCCCTCTATCTGCAGCCCTCTAGCGAGTTTTCATCACTTCAGCCTCTTCCGAGGCAGTGACCCCGATGTACTTGTCACACGGTGTTCTCGAGATAGCCATGACACTTAGCAACGTGCCTGAGTGCCAAGCATAATTTAGGAATTTAGACAGTACTTCACTTTCTTTACCATCCTCCTTGCTGCTCTTTTCCTCCCTCTCTGCTGCTCCATCCAGGGAGGCCTTGGATGAGGTTGTAGGTTGTTCTCCACACACTTCTCTAGCTCTACTACTATCTTACTATGTAATAACCAGCAGCCCAGTCAGATCCTTCAAGAGTGAGTTTACTCTTCTGTGAGATGGGGATATAATTTGCTTATTTTGCTAGACAGCTCCAGGCTCGATGACTCCAGTTGTTAAAAAAGTTGTTTAAAACACCTCAGAAGGGAGTTTCGATACCACTTGCACCAGATGCTGGCCTTTACCCACTTCTCCATTACCACTCAGCTGACTTCCCACCAGCTTATCTGATTCCTTGCTTGTTGGAAACTGTGAAGCAATGGGAGGGAACCGTATTATCTTTTATACAGAACCATGGCAGCTTGATTCAATGTAAACAGTCCTGGCACCCCAAAGTTCCAAACATTTCCAGGTGATGGAACAAGTGTTTGTGAGAATATCAAATATATCTGCTGAGCCCTGCATCAGTCAAATGAGGTGGTCAGAACTGATCTTGTGATGGCAGGGGTATCTTCAAAGAGGCCTCAACCCATCTCAGAGTGCAAAGTTATTACAGCAGGGTAGAACTTAACAAGCAGCAACAGCAGGATGTACTGAGTGGGCAGATGGGTACATTTTCCAAAGTGCAGAATTTATCATTTTGCTTGGGTACTGTGGGCAAAGCCTGGTAGGCATTTGCACCTGCAGGAAAGGTGCTCTCCATTAATGCATATGGGCACAGGTGACATTGATACCTCTATGTATTAATACATGTGACACCCTCATGTGCTGCATCCAAGAGCTAGTGCTGTTGTGCATCTCACACCCACATTTCCATATGAGGCAGACTTTTATCTGATCACTTTCTGATTATGCCTGAAAATTCAGCTATTGCATTCTCTGAATCACTGCAGTCCAGTTCTTATGCAGAAATCATCAGCCTATGGAAATACTCTCTTTTTTACCAGCAGACAAAGCCATATGCTCATCCAGAGGCAATTACTTTTCCAATACAAGTTCTATAATAACCTTAAACAGTACAGAATGGCATAATTGTTTGCTTTAATAAATACTTCAGAGCCCTTTAGCTGCACTGTAAAATGGCTTCACAAAATCCTGTTTCAGCTAATCCCAGTCTGTTTGCAATGATCCCCATCTTTCTGGCCATTTTTTTTTCTTGGAATTCCTCTGTGACATCCAAACAGGGACGTTTTGAATCACAAATGTGAGGAGTTAAGAATTCTTTTCTCTTTTAAACGATTTCTTATCATGTGTTGGAGCCAAGTATCTATCAGACTAAAATCAATAACAGCTCCCAGAACTGAGAGAAAATGTCCCAGACTTAATACGCTTCATGCACAGCCACTGCAGCTGCATGCCTAAAAGGAAGCTAATAGAGTGACTCATTCTACATGTTACCGATGTTTGAAATAAGCCTGTTGCTAAAATGGTTAGGAACACTAATTCCTAGCATTACAACCAAAGCAGGACTCCTGCTTCTTTGCCTTTACAGATACATCAGAGCATCAACTATCTCTCTGCTCTCAATTCTTAATATCTGAACACCCGCGTGTGCTAAAATAGATACAACCAAACAATCTCCTCCTTTCTTTCTTCATTCCTGTGGGAACGCATGTGAAAAGCCATATGCTGAGTGACAAGGAGAGATAGGAACTGAAGAAACATGTCCCTTTGCTGGGACTTCAGCATCCCATTGCCTGTTCATGTCAGGCTGGAAGCAAAGGTCAACGACCCTCTAGTCTTATCTATTAGTTTTTGTTTGCTAATATTTCAGGTAGGTCCAAGGCTCCATTTCCCTCCCTTCTTCCCTGCATGTTGTGAAGAAGCCAGTGAGTTGGGAAGGATGTTCTGGCTGACAAGAGATGTTATTTAAAATAAAATTATTCATTTGAGCACCAAAACGTCTTTGAAGACCATCTGAGTGATACCCACGACATTGAGCTTCCATGTAAATGCAACCTTTGCTCTTTAGAACTATCTAGGTCAGGCACACGTGGTTCACAACCACTTTGTTCCCAGTCCTGCCATGAAGAGTAGGGCACAGCAGGACTACTAGCTGCATATCAATCAGGGAGCACTAGAGAAAACAGCGGAAAGATATTTCTTCTCTCCCTCCCAGGTCCTGCGATGTGATCCATCCAGAATACAAAACACACCCTGTGTCCGGGAAACTGCAACCAAAAACCACCCGGAGACATAAATATCGTGGCTGCAGCATATTTAACTAGTATGTAGATGGACAAAACAGCAACAGTATTACATATAATTCAGGAACAATAAAGAAAATATACTACATGCTGGAAAGCATAACACTGCTCTCCATCTGCCTTATCACTGGATTCCAATGGTTGGGTGCCCACAGACCTTTTGCATTAACTTTTACACTGATTTTTATGACCAGTTATTACATGTAATGTCTGAGCACTCCAACTGCTCTGTCTCCTCCCTGGTGTGGTATGAAATAAAGTTCATGGCAGCGGTGTAATGGATGCTTCAGACCAACTCCAAAAGTGGGGGTTTATCAGGTAATTATTTGAGGGGAGTCAGAAAATGTGCTCTTTTATGTCTGCATATAAAAACTGCATTAAGTTTGGAAAGAGCCAAAACATGTCATATCATGGGTTCCCAGTGCTTATTACTTCAGCCCCATTTCTCTTTCCTCCCTTTCCCTTCCAGAGCAGCATTTCTAAGCCCTTGCTTTGCTGGGAGGAGGCCAATTCCAGCGTCCCATCATTCAGCCCAAGGAGAACAAGAATAGTTGGATGAACTGGCGTTTCCCTTTCTGAAACACGTGTAGGTACGAAGCTGGATGCTGGCAGAGCACAGGACTTCTAGCAGCCATCAAACCCAAAGCCTGCACACCTCCCTTCATAAGCTCGAATGCAGCTTTCAAAACTGTAAGTGCTATGTCTGCCTTAGCAGGTATTTGGTAAAGACGTGCTAATACCGCCTGCACCGTGGGACCTTCCCCACAAGAAAGGTGGTTCTTGATGGTGGCTTCAAGGGGAACTGCACCCTCACCAGGAAAGCTTAGCGCAAGATGGATTTGCACGGGCCGGTACCGCACATTTGAACATTTAATCTTTTTTTTTTTTTTTCCTTAAAAAAACTGCATCACTAAAAAAAAAAAAAAAGTGTTGAAACATTTGCTAAGGTGAGAGTAATGAGTTAAAAAGGAATGAAAAAAAGTCCCCCAGACTTCTACATATCATGTACCCTCTCTGGGGTACAACAAGGTGGCTGGTGGCTCAGACTGGGAGGGGGATCAGTGTCATCTGATTTTTGTGGAGGGAATTGTGCCTTTTCTATACATCTCATTTATATCTATCTGAGAAGAGCTGGGCCCATTGCCTCAAAATTGCTTTGAGATGGGACAGAAGGAAGCAGGCTGTGGATACATGAGGTATTAGAGCTATTAGTGATGGTGATGTTAGACAGTATCACCTGTCGGTCTGCTTTACAGTTATAAATGTGTATCATTTAAAATACAATAAGGGGCCAGATGCTCAGCTGGCATCTGACATCTATCCACCAGGTTCCCACTGCTGCAGCTTTAGCATAAGTCACTGTCTTTCCAGGGAAGATAAATATTAAAAAAAAAATGTTGTTGGTGGTTTTGAGATCCAAACTATGTTCACGACAGCTGGATTCACCGGTCGTCTCTGTGGGATGGTATTCGATTGTGTGTACGTTGTCCTGAGATTGCAAATTGGGAGTGGAAAGGAGAGTCCAAAACAATAAAATGAGACCGGTTTACTGCAAATATTCCAGGAATGCTTGCTTGCTCGAAGACAGAAAGTTAAAATGATTTTATTTTTAACATGTCAGGGACCAAGAAATCCCTTTTCTGCCAGCATGGACATCTTACTTCAGCAAGTGCCAGTTTAACATGGGTAAAGGGAGATGAAGCCCTCTATGAATCACAGTCCTTGGGTTAACATCACCTACGTGTCTGCATAATGCCTCTGGACCAGCTGCTGAGCATTATCTCTGGTTTCTAATCTTCTAATTTCAGAGTTCTTTTGTGCATATTATTGCTAAAATCTTCACGTAATTAATATCAGTTATTTAGATTTGCAGTTTAATCAGTGTCAGATACTTTTCAGCTCAAAAAGCAGCATTATTCCTGTTTCTATTATTATTAATTGCTAGTTTCGGTCACCCAAATAGATGATAACAGATACAAATGTAGATTCAGCTAATACCAGGACTACGCATGACACAAACTGATAAAAGCCGGAAAATTCATGAGAATCATATTTTTATTCTTGTTACTCTGCCTGAATCTGTCCAGTCTGACAAATCTGGTCTCTGTACCTTCAATGTCCCTTTGTTGCCGGGTAGCCAGTGCATTTAATTTACTTTGCTGTTGAACCACTCTGAATAAACATGCATATAAATACTACATTTACTCACACAAATGATGCCATGCTCCCCCTCCTCCTCCTCCAGATCATTCTCAAACCTAGAGTACAACCCTCATAGCCTTTTATTCTAAAATATGGTCAGCTGTGACTTCTGGACGTGAAGTGCAGTCACAGAATAGTCAATATGTGTCTATGGCCATCGTGTTGGGAAACACAGCAACATTTTTCCCAGTGTATTTCAAAGCCAGGTGGGTACTACCCCATGACCTAAGTGCTAAGGGAAAGATGTCACAGGAAAATGTGTGGTTTGCCAAGGAACGTGCCAGCTCATGCTGGCAGCTCCGGGAGTGGAGCTAATGTCTCCCAACCACAATCACAACCTCAGTTCTCAGACCCAAATTGCCCCATGTTCTACCAGCTCTGACTATTGGGTCACAGCCTTCCCCTCTTGCAATACCTGATATCGGATCATTCAAGGTGCTGCCAAAAAATTAACCCTGGCAGATGTAACCGTGTGTTTGAGATTGGGAAGCTGGAGGAGGGAAAGCTGGTGCCTGGAAGATGGAAGGGAGCATCTTGGACCGTGCAGCTTGCCTTGGGTTAGCATGACTGCAGCGTGGGGAGGGGAGATGTGGATTTGGCACTTCCAGCAAATTTCCAAGGTATGAGTGCTGTCTGGGCTGCAGCTGGAGGCAAAATGAAAATGTATTCCCGAGAGAGGACTAGAGGAGCTAGAAATACTTATATTTTAGAATCATAGAATGGTTTAGGTTGGAAAGGACCTTGAAGATAATCGTGTTCCAACGCCCCTGCCATAGACAGGGACATCTCCCTGGTGTAGTAAACATTTAGGCCAAAAAGACAGAGGTAAGTATTGCAATAGTCTCACAAGCTATTGGCTTATGGCATGCAAGGACTGCAGCCACACTGCCCATGACTCAGAATGCAAAGGCAAAGATTGGGAAAATGGAGAACCACCCACTGTAGGTGAAGATCAAGTGCGAGACCACCTGAGGAACCTGAAGGTCCACAAGTCCATGGGACCTGATGAGATACATCGGTGGGTCCTGAGGGACCTAGCAAATCAAGTCTCTAAGCCACTAGCCATCATATTTGAGAAGTCATGGCGGTCTGGCGAGGTTCCTGCCGACTGGAAAAGGGGAAACATAACTCCTATTTTCAAAAAGGGAAATAAGGAAGACCCAGGGAACTACAGGCCGGTCAGTCTCACCTCTGTGCCTGGCAAGTTCATGGAGCAGATCCTCCTGGAAACTCTGCTGAGGCACACAGAAAACAAGGAGGTCATTTGTGACCGCCAGCATGGCTTCATCAAGGGAAAATCATGCCTGACAAATTTGGTGGCCTTCTACGAAGGGGTCACAGTGGCGGTGGACAAGGGAAGAGCAACTGATGTCATCTACTTGGACTTGTGCAAAGCGTTTGACACTGTTCCACATGATATCCTGGTCTCTAAATTGAAGAGACATGGATTCGACAAATGGACCACTCAGTGGATAAAGAACTGGCTGGATGGTCACACTCAAAGAGTTGCGGTCAATGGCTTGATGTCCAAGTGGAGACCAGTGATGAGTGGCATTCCTCAGGGGTCAGTACTGGGACCTGTACTGTTCAACATCTTTGTCGGTGACATGGACAGTGGGGTTGAGTGCACCCTCAGCAAGTTTCCTGATGATACCAAGCTGTTTGGCAAGGTAGACACACTGGAGGGGAAGGATGCCATCCAGAGGGACCTGGACAGGCTGGAGAGGTGGGCCCAAGCCAACCTCATGCAGTTCAACAAGGTCAAGTGCAAGGTCTTACATCTGGGTCAGGGCAATCCCAAGCACAAATACAGGCTCTGTGGGGAATGGCTGGAGAGCAGCCCTGAGGAGAAGGACCAGGGTGTGCTGATTGACGAGAAGCTCAACATGAGCCAGCAATGTGCGATCGGAGCCCAGAAGGCCAACCGCATCCTGGGCTGCATCAAAAGAAGTGTGGCCAGCAGGGTGAAGGAGGTGATTCTGCCCCTCTACTCCACTCTCGTGAGACCCCACCTGGAGTACTGC